>OZ005648.1:300061955-300604955 GCA_963930645.1 Salticus scenicus
CTATTTCTACCATTTTAAATAGAGAACATTAGCTACGGCCGTGCTGTCAAAGACAAACCGAAGTCGTCAGCATTTTAAAACTTTATCGAAAAGTGTTAAAAATGCTTTCCCCTTCACTTTTCCTTGAACTCAATGTATACAGTCGGTAACAAAAGTGTCCGAACACTAACAAAAATTCCTATGTAAAAAAAGTACACTTCATACGGTTTTGTTAAATAAATCCTTGTCGAATCCTGTTCTTAGTCAGTGTAAGAACATGATTCGATAAGGATTTATTTAACAAAACCGTACGAAGTGTATTATTTTTTTACATAGGAATTTTTGCTAGTGTTCGAAAACTTTTGTTACCGACTGTACGTGAAATAGAATTTTTATTAATTCACTTCTCAGTGGATTGATTTATCAGATGAAATTTTGTGTCGGCTAATATTAAGTGTAAACTAATAACTTTCAAACACGATTACGAAGCCTTTTCATTCATAAACGCGCGACATAATTAGGTATTCTTATTCAAATATAGTGATACGAATCGATTGGTAGGGTTTAAGACCGATTTACTGTGCTAAGGTCCGTGGCCTATAGGTAGAATGCCCTACGAAGGGGGTCTTTCTAAGGGATCCTAGCCCGTATTTACACGAGTTTTGGAGAAAACCACGTTAAATTGCGAACGGCTTGAAAGATGAGCGCAACCTGGGATCAAACCGGGCACTTCCCATCTACCAGATTTGAGCGCAGAACCGCTCGACCACTGGTGGGCCTGTGATGCGAATTAAAGTAGTGTTTAATTTTTCCGTATGAAGGTAAAGCCTTTTGCAGAAAAGGCTATCTAAAGTCAACGCATGAAACAGATTTTCTAGACACTATAGGCGAGTAAAGATCGTCCTTATGTAACTTAAATTTACTCTTATTTATTTTTTAATCTTAATTTATATATTTTGCATATTTTAAATCTATTCCTAAGACCTTACTGAAATCTGAACAATTTTCTGACTTGTTAACGAAGTTATTTTTTTTTCACAAATGTAAAAAACTCTCAAGAATTTTTTTTTTTTTTTTTTTTTTTTTTATTCTTAGTTCTATTATTTAGTTGATTATGGAGGAATTTGGTATAAGGAGTTGGAATTTTAAGCTGAATGAGCTTATAAATTAGGCCGCCATGCGAAACTGTCAAACGCGTTAGTGATGTCAAGTAAAAGGGCTTCGAATTTTTCAGATTTAACAAAACTATCGTGAATAAATTCTGTTATTCTGATAGGTGGTCGAATGTTTAGGTCTAAAACCAAATTGTTCGGGTTGAAATTGCAAATAATTCAGCCCCTCCTCATCATTTTTTCCATCTAATTTGAAAAGATCTAGCTTTTCATTCATTATCATAATACAAATCAAAGCATAAGTTTATTAAAAATCAACATTTTAGTACCTTAACAAGAACTTAATTTTATTTCCCAACTGCAAAAATTCATTTTGGAAATATTTTTCAAAGTTTTATTTTAATAACATGAAGAAAGTTCTTCATTTATTTCTTCTATTTTAGACTTGTTCGCAAATTCTGGTGGTAGTTTATTTTAAATGAGTGAAATTTTCTTGCCCCTAAAAGGGTTAAGGTGTTTTTATGCAAATTTAAAATCTTTAAAGACGGTTACTTTCAACTTACAAATGAATATACAAATATTCCTTAAAAGAGAGAAAAAAAAATCAAAAATTGGCTTATGATTTTCGCTTTTCTTCCATCCATTTCTTTTCCCCTTAAATTTTGGGCAGTGTTTCAATTTTTTTGGCGGCCCACCTTCGCCTAATGGTAAAGCGGGCCCTGGTTTTAAGGAATTATAAAAAAAAATTACAAAAATGAGAATGCGGACAGACAAACAAATAAATATTTTCACTTTTGGGAAAAATGTTAAAAATGCATATCACAATTAAAAGTATATTTCGATTAACTTTTTTTTTTTTTTTTTTTTTTTTTTTGCGCAAATTTTACAAATGTGCAATGTGCAAATGTTGTTTTACAAAAAACATGATTTCTTGTATCGGAATAATGTATGTCAATTTCAATATGTTGCGTTAGGCGTAAAAATATTAAAATATTCTTTGAAGAAATACCGCTCATATACCGTAATGCACTGGAATTATTTTGTGAGTTTCTGTACGTAAACCAGTAGTGTTATTTATGCCATTTTCAATAAATAAGATGGCATAGCATAGTAAGGTATAGTAAACTTCAATAACACACACACACACACACACACATATATATATATATATATATATATATATATCAGTTTCAAAATATCTACAGAACGTTTTGTGAGTTCTTGTATATAAAACAGTAGTGCTGTTTATGCGCCTTTCAATAGCTAACATGTCACAACAAACTTAAATGGCATATATATTAGTTTCAAAGTATTTTATAATTGTTTACGGAATTCTTTTGCGTGTCCCTTTCTGTAAAAAATAACGGTAGGTTTTACAGCAGAATGTGCTGGCACTCATTTTGCCAGCACATTCTGCTGTTAAATAAGGTAATTTACGGCTGAAACATCTCTAAAGAGAGACTCTTTTACAGTTGTTTCTGCTGTAAATTACTTCTTTCTAACATAAAAATGTGCTGGCACCCATATTGACAGCACATTCTGCTGTAAACACTACCGTTATATTTTACAGTGCTGTACATAAACAAGTGGTGCTATGCATATCATTTTCAATAGTTAACATACTAAAACAGGGGTCGATCCAGGTTTTAATTTTTGGGTCCCTTTTTTGTGAAAAACAAAATATTTTTGTGAAATATAAAATATTTTTGTGAAAAAGTAAAATATTGTGTAAAATCTTCCGTTTTTACAATCACTTTATGTAATGTTTAATATCAAGTTAATAGAGTTTCGTTGAGCCAAATTAAGGCATTAATTAAAAATAATACTGAACACATTGATGAATAATATGAAAACATTTAATAAAAGGATCATTTTTATAAAACAAAATCTTGTGAAGGGACTCATTTTATAAATTTGAATTTTGTGAAGGGTCCCTTTTTATAGATTTGAATTTTGTGAAGGGTCTATTTTTATGGATTTGAATTTTGTGAAGGGTCCCTTTTTATGAATTTGAATTTTGTGAAGGGTCCCTTTTTATGAATTTGAATTTTGTGAAGGGTCTCTTTTTACTATGTGGAATTTTGTGAAGGGGCCGCTAAAGGTACCCAAATTTTGCCTAGATCGACCCCTGTAAAGTAACTTATACACATAAATTTCAAGGAATCGAAAAATATTTACGGAATTATTTTGTGAGTTTTTGTACATAAATAAGTGGTGCTATTCATACTATTATCTATAGTTAACATAGTATAACAAACTTGAAAAACACATTATATTAGATTCAAAGTATACTAAAGATATTTACAGAATTTAGAGGATGGACATAGACTCAAAGGCAGACAAACTGATCGAACACTAAAATACTTTTCAACTTCGTTAGAAAGTTAAAAAACTAAACTAGATAAAGATAAAGATTTAGAAAACCCAATATCGATTTCATCTGTTATAGAATTATACCAACAATACACTTATAATCACACAGACCAATTGCTAAAGAATTATTTCCGTATTCAGGTTCCCCCCAAAACATATAAGTGACAACGTTTTGGAAATTTGAACCAAAAACAACCTCTATAATAAATGGAAAGAAAGTCAAAATAAAATTTATATATTTTTTTGTCAAAAATGACTGAAGATAACTTGAAGATAACTTAAAACACTTATCTTAAATCGAAACTGAATATTTTCTAGCAAATGATAAACGAACGACATTTATGAACATTTTATATTAGTTGCTTTAAACTTTAACGGTACTTCTCTCTTTCATTTCTTTCTTTTTCTTTTTGTTTTTCACTTTTTTTACTTTCATCCACATTCAGTAAAAGAAAATATTGGATTTTTTAAAATTTTTACACTTCCGATTTTCTATGAATTTACGCATTTTGAAAGATCCAGAACACGATTAGGCCATTTTTAAAAAATGTCTGCCTGGATATGAATGACAAAAATTTTAAACTCTAGCTCAAGAATTAATTCATATAATATCACAAAAAATTATGTATAGACTTTGACATAAGTATGTGTCAATCAACTTTTAGTGAAATCGCCCGATAGGTGGCGTTACCATCACATTTTTTCAAAATTTTTAATATGACAATATAGAACAATATTTATTATATATGTGCACGAAGAGGGGACGAAATTTAACCAAACTTGACATTTAGTTGAAACTTGATTTAAATTGGGCTGCTTACGTTTGGGGATCAATTGCTGAACAGATGGCGCTATCATCCCATTTTTTCCCGTAATTTTTATTATGGAAGTATAGGACAAAATTTCGTATAAATGTACATAATGATAATTATTTTTAACTTTTAAACGTGAAATATGTATATGTATATACATAATATACACATACTTATATTTATTTATTTATGATAGTAATAAATACCAAGGAAAAATATTGTGTATATGTACGGACACCGCTTCAAAGACAACCCTGGGGGATTGTCATTGAAAATAACTAGTCAATACCTTTAAAACGAATCGTTGAACCGTAAATCTGCGATAATTTGAAACAATGTTATTGATATTTTTTTCTTTTTTTTTTTTTTTTTTTTTTTTTTTAACAATAAATAAATTCTTCGTCTTTGTATACGTCTTTTTTTGTTTTTGTTTTCTTTCTTTCTTTTGTTTTCTTCTTCTTCTTTTTTTTTTTTTTTTAATTTTATTGTGACAGTATATGACAAAATTTTGTAAAAAATACACTCAATTACAAAGAAGCCCCCCACACACACCTTGTTTTTACAAAGTAAAATGCAATGGTGACTCTCTTGTCGTGAATTACATGATTTTATGCAAAAAAATATAGAGGAAAGTTTAATGATAGCAGTAACATACCCACAGTAATTATTATTATTATTTTTTAAATATATATATATATATATATATATATATATATATATATATGATATTTTGAGTAATTTGATAATTTTTCGTTAACTAATACGCACATCGAGGTAGACATAAAAATTTCGGATTCGAAAATGAAAAAAACATTTAGAATACTTAATAATAATAATAATAATAATAATAATAATAATAATAATAATAATAATTTTATTCGGAGTGTTTTCAGTTTTTGTGCATTTTCACCTAAAATGGTTTCGTTAGCAGATAAGAAAATTCCATGTTGTTGAGCGAGGAAAAATCTTTTCTCTGTTCTATTATTATTTTTTTTTTAATTTCATAACCAAATTGAAAAAAAAAAAAAAAAAAAATGGAAAAGAAATGGTTTGTCTGTTTTTATTTTATCAATTCATTTGTTTGCTCTTTGCTATCTTCGATTGCTAGAAGAATGTTATCATAGTGTGTTTTCCATTGAAAGTAGCGTGTAAAATACAGACAGTTTTTTTTTTTTTTTTTTTTTTTAACATTTATGGGTTTATTCTCTTTTTTTATTTTAAATTAATCCCATAATATTGGAAAGAAAATCTTTCATTATCTATGCATGGTCCTTTGTTTTGATTTCTTGTGATATTTCTTTTATTTCACTCTTTAAAAAATAATAATCAGTCAAGAATTCTCTGAATATTTTTAACTCTTACTATAATTGTATTCCGTAATATGTTTTATAATTTTTGAGTAATGCATAATTATTTTTACCTTAATCCGGATTTGTGTTAGATGCCTCATGTCAATTAAATTCTCCACTTTCAATTTACATAAGATGAGAATACACTTTCCTGTAATATAATAAGGTTTTGCATACTACTTTCCAGGTGACTTTTTGCAAAATGGTCATGACGCTTTTATAGCATATTGAAAGCATTTGTTTGGTATTAGAACATGTCAGTTCATAAGCAAAAAAATCAACGTTAGTCGAAAGAAGTTACAGTGACACATAAATATTCACCAGTGTCACTACATATTCTGTCAGTTTTAATCAAGTTTGTTCGATGAAAAAGGTTCGGTTGAGTAACAGGAACAGATCAGAGGCGTTGGACCTGTACCATTCAGAAGTTTGGAGTGAAGAGTGAAGACAACATGGACAATGTTTTAAAAATTATTTTGAGCAATTTTATTAGTAATGTAGATTCCTTTTTTATGTTTTTTTTTTTTTTTTCGTTTTAGTCTATTTAATCACATGAGTCAAAACACACATAGTGCTTAAATCTGTGCATCTGATACTAGTTAAATATGGAAAGTTTTGAACAGAAATAATTTTCGTTAAATACAACCTTCACTATTATGCTAATTAAACAAAATTTACTTATATATATATATATATATATATATATATATATATATATATATATATATATATATATATATACCTTTTTTATTATCATTCATGTCGGCGTAAGTATTTTAAGTTATTATTGTACCTTATTGGTTCTTAATCTAAATCGCAACTTTTTGTGTCAGTCTTTCCTCTAAGTTATATTCAGTTCTATATTTTTGTCTGTTGTTATTGTTTTAGTTCTATTAATTGCTAAATTTTAAGATTAAATTTTATTACGTTATCAATCATTTATATATATATATATATATATAATCTATGAAGATTAAAGTAAAATAAAATAAAGATTATTTGAGTTGGTTGAATGTTTTCTAAATCATTTCTTTGAAAATCAGGCTAGTTAAGGAGAATTAATTAATAACTTGATAATTGGTATGTTCGTAACGAATGTTTTCGCGATGGCTAAAATAACATAAATAGTCATCTAAAATAATAATAATAATAATCATAAATAAATAAATAAACGCATAAATTTTATTCTCTACAGTGCCGGCATCAGCAGAAAGGCCAAAAAAAGAAAAAAAGAAAAAAAAAAAACTTAGATATATTTTTTTTCCGTCTTGCATTTTCTGCTACCGGGATTAGAAGTAGGTTAAGTAAAATGTCGCAAGACATAGGATGCGGCAGAGAAGGGGAGAGGGGATAGAAGCTAAAATTAAACGTTTGAAATGTTTATATGTCTAAAATCAGAAATAAATTGAATGAGACCTTTTTATCATTTGAATGCGATATTTATTTATATTTTATTCATTTTAAAGACATGACATAGGATTTAATTTCTCGTAATATGTCAAAATAAATATAATTTTCAATAAATTTATAAGAAATTAAATATAGATATAATAATCTGATAAGAGTATATAATATAAAAATATATAAATATAAAAATATATAATATATCAAACAAAGTCGTGCATCATAAATTAAAGTTTTATTTTCTTTGCCTTTCTTATTCAAGTACCACGATCCGTTTCATTCCCAAAAACTTTCCGAGAGAGAGAGAGAGAGAGAAATTATATATATATAATTATAAAAAGCATTTAAATATCATTTTCTTTTTAGCCTTTTCTTTTTAACGCACACACACACACACATATATATATATATGTTGTATGTATATGTCATAAAATTTTCAAAAATTAATTGAAAATATATATATACATATATATATATATATATATATATAAACTCAATTTCTTGAACAAAGTCATGGATCACATATTATCTGTTTCTTTTTCTCTCTTTCTAATTTTTTATTCACGCAGCATTTCTTCGTTAAACACGATACACTTGAATCCAAAAACTCACTGGAAAAAAAAAAAAAAAAAAAAAAATGCTAGTTAAAATAAAATATTTAATTTTATTTTCTGCATTTGTGGTGGATTGCGTCCCTGACTTCCCCACAGATGGGCCTGGGCTCGAATCACTGGCCCATGAATGTGTTGTTTTTGCTATATTACAGGAGCAGAGATGACCACCCATTAGGCGTTCCTTAGCAAATGGCCATCAGTTCAGCGACTTTCTCCCCCCCCCCCCCCACGCACAATGTGTAATCGCAAGTGCTGCGCCATTTGAAAAATAAATAAATAAATAACATTTAAGTAGTATATAATTTCTCATAACATTTAAATTGATTTTACTGTTATAAAATAAATAAATAATGTAATATAATTTTAAGAAATGAATTGAAAAGAAAATTTTTATATACACAAGTCCTTGACCAACATTAATAAACCACAAATTATTTTCTTTTATATTTCTTTTCTTCTAACTTTTATTCACTCTGCCGTTCACTTTCTTCCGAAAGCTTTCTAGGGAGAAAGAAAATAAAATAAAATATTAATTAAAGAAAAAAATAAATTTAAATAGCATTTAAATATAATTTTACATTTGTATTTTTTAAAAATGTAGAATTATAAAAAAAAAAAAAAAAAAGACTAATAAATTCAATTTCTTGACCAAAATCATAACTTTCACACTTCCTACAGAAAAAAAAAAAAAAAAAAAAATCTATAGAGAAAAGAAGAAAAAAATTACTTAAAAAATTTAAGCATTATTATATATATATATATATATATAGCATTTAAATATAATTTTACATTTCTGAAAAAAAATCATTTGATAAATTTAAGTTCTTTATCAAAGCTACATAGGAGTATTACAAATTTATTATTATTATTATTATTATTTATTCATGCTTAATTTCCTATTCAAACACGACGATCCATTTCCTTCTACAAGATATCTAGAGAAAAATAAAGTAAAGAATAACTGCTAATTAAAGAAAAATAATTAGAATTTTAAATAACATTTAAACATAATTTTACTTTTGTAAAAATAAAATAAATATATTTTTTCACTAATGGAAAAAAGAAAAAATCTGGAGTGACTCCACTCGACTTTCCGAACATTGAGTAATTAACGGTTTTGTAGAAAAAGTAAAGTAAGAGGAGTTTTTAAATAAACAAAAGAGAAAATTATAATAGGGTGTTTGAATATTTTTCTTCATATAGTACGACGTTTAATTTAACGCTATTGTACTTTGAACACATTTTGCCATAATGTTATTGTACTTCGAGCTCATAGATCATAATGATAAAAAATTTTTCGTTGTGTACCTGTAAAAACCGATAAATGCTAAATTCACCAAAATGCTTACAGTTAATGCAACAGTGACTTGTAATATTTATATAAATTTTCAGCTCCATCGGATAAGGCATTTAGTTTAGACGCTATCGCACTTTAAAGTTTGAGCCAATATGCCACAATGATAAAGAAATTTGCATTGTGCCCTGTAAAAAGAATCATAAGTGCTAGATTCTCTGAAGTTCATGAAGTTCGTGTGACGATAGCCTATAACACGTATAAAAATTTTCAGTTCATTCAAATAAGGAGTTTAGTCGCTATCGTACTTTAAATAATTTAAGCCTATAGCCCATAATGATAAAGAATTTCTCTTTGTGTCCCTGTAAAACTCTGTAAGTGCTAGAGTCACCAAAATCTATACAGTTTGTGTGATTGTGACCTATAACATATATATAAATTTTCAACTCAAACTGATAAGGCATTTAGATGCTATCGCACTTTTAAATAATTTCACCCCATAGTCCATAATGATACAGAATTTTTTGTTGTGTCCCTGTAAAAAAAACTATAAGACTAGTCACGAAAACCTGCATAAATCGTGAAACCGTGTCACAATCGTGAAACCGTGACATTTAGATGCTATCGCACCCCATAGTCCATAATTTCACCCCCATAATAATTTCACCCCATAGTCCATAATGGTACAGAATTTTTTGTTGTGTCCCGGTAAAAAAACGATACGTGCTAAACTCACTAAAACCTATACAGTTTGTGCAACTGTGACCCGTAATATGTGTATATTTTTTTTTCTCAAATGAATTAGGCGTTTAGACGCTATCATACTGTTAAAAGTTTGGTACATAATGATAAATTTGGCCATAATGATAAAAAAAAATTCTTTATGTCCCTGTAAAAAAAATTATAAGTATTCACCAAAATCTATACATTTCGTGCAACTGAGATCTATAATATGAGCATAAATTTTTTGCTTAGTTTAATAAGGTGTTTAGACATTATCGCATTTTTAAAAATTTGGTCCCAAATACCATAATGATAAAGAATTTTTCTTTGTGTCCCTGTAAAAAATTATATTCACCAAAATCAATAGGGTTCGTGCTACGTTGACTTACAATATATGTACCAACTTTCACGCAAAGCGTTTAGACGCTAGCGTGTTCACTCACTCACATACACACACACACACATACATACATACATCATTGTAAAAATAGTGAAAACGGACTCAGGAGATCTCAAAACGTATAGAAACATCAAAACCTGAAATTCGGATTTTTGACATGATTACAATACTTTCCTTACATATATATGTTCGGAAAGTAAAAATATTATTATACATTCATGTTATCGACCAAAGTCATGAATTAAAAGTTCTTCTCTTTTCTATATTTTATTCACGCTGCATTTCATATTCAAACACTAAAATCCACTGCATACCAAAAGCTTTCTAAAGAAAAAGAAAGAAAAAAAAAAAAAAAAAAAAAAAAAAATCAAAAATCATAACAAAATTTTACATTTTTCTTTCCTTTGAAAATTAATTAATTAATGTAGTTTTCTATAAATAAAATAGAAAGAAAAATCGTCTAATAAACATAAAATCTTGACAAAAGTCTACATTATAAAATATTTTCTTTTCTTTTTCTGTCTTTTTTTTTTTTTTTTTTCATTTACTGTACATTTCTGATTCAAACAGTAGAATCCATTTTATTACAAAAGCTGTCTAGAGAGAGAAGGGAAGAAATATATGCATATGTATAAATAATTTCGCACCGCATTTAATTATTGTCTTAATTTCTATTTATGTATTTCATACTTCTTCAAAGAAACACAAATTAAAAAAAAAAAAAAAAAAAAAAAAAAAAAAAATCATCTAAGAAACCCAAGTTCTTGACCAAAGTCATGCATCACAAATTAATCTTTTCTTTTCTATTTTTCTTTTTCTAGTTTTTATTCACACTGCATATCTTATTTAAACACCACGATCCACTTCATTTCAAAAGCTTTCTAGAGAGAAAGAAAGAAAGAAAGAAAAAAAAAATGTAAATAGGCCGATGCGAAATACGAACGGTGTTACGTGTAAGAATCGTAATAATAAACAACAAGTAAACAAACATCAATGGCATCTTCAGATTGAAAGCTAAGAGAAAACACCGAGGAGAAAAAAACGTTAAAAGAAGAAGTTCGTATGTAGGTCTGTGTTACGGAAACCTAGATCTTGCTTGATGTCCCCATTCCTACTGAACGCTTTCAATGTCAACTACCGGAACATCGTAGTCACCTTTCGCCGAAGAAGAAAATGATGCATTAAAGAGATAAAGTGATGTGAAATAATAATATAGTATAATGGAAGATTATGCGCAGGAATGCGTGCTATGGGTGGAGTGGGTTTTCAGACAAGTTATCATTCGATTTTTCTTCTTTTTTTAGAAGCTGAAAAATATAACTATTTGAAAATAAGCAAACTATTCACGATTTGTAAAGGTCCGTATAATTCAATTTTTTTATTACTTCAATGAAACAGTTCCAAATGCATTGCTCCAAAAAATAACCTAACTAAAGTAATTGGTACCAGTGGTGGACACTTTAAGGGCTTTAATAATTCAAAATAGTAGAGGAAAATTTCTCTAAATATATATAAAAAAAAAAATGTTACTGCTGGTGTACTTTTTTTTTTTTTTTTTTTTTTTTTTTTGGGGGGGGGGGGGGGGGAGGGGGTCTGCGACCTCGCGAACAGGAGGATCCTGAGAGTCCTTTGAGGTACGATGTTTGCCGAAAACTCCAAGGAAACAATTCTTTTGGTTAGAAATTTTTATCGTCTTAATTAACGAAGTTATCAATTAAAAATCTCGCGCTAATAAAAGTATTCTATATGCCAATTTGCGAATTGTTTCTCTTATTACGTTGTTTTTTTATATCGCTGACGTCTCTTTCTCCAAGAAAATTAAAATGTAACAAATGGTGTAAAAAATAAAATAAATGCCAATGTTGCTATTAGCGACAAAGAAGTTTTTCGTCTGCAAATAAGTAAAAAGCATTATCATAGATATTTTTAATTAAAAAAAATTAATTTAAAATTGTAATTTATAGTCGGTAGTTATTTTATTTTATTTATTTTTTCCCTACTTTTAGAAAATTAAATGTTAAAAAAAAAAAAAAAAAAAAAAAAAAAAGAAAAAGAAAGAAAGAAATTGGAAAATTAGCATCCTCGAGATGCTCGAGAGAAGAAAAAAAATATTTAGATAGTGAAAACATTTAAAAATAACCGATATTTTTAAAAGTAGTATCAAGCAAAAATTTAATCTAGATGAAATGAAAATTAGTTTATACGAGTATTTTATTAATTTTATTTTAACGTCAGGCGAAAAAGATTTAGTAATGAATATCATGATTATGTGAAACAACAATTTTAAGTTAAGCCAAAAATTTTTTTTAATGAAATTTAAGAGACAACAACTTTGGTCAGTTTATATAAAGATTTAGTTTTTTAACTCAAAACATATTTAAACGATTGGCTAAATGGGACCAATTTAGCGATTTTTAAAATTTAGTGATGAAGTAGCTCAGACGTTGTCGCCAAGGAATTCAATTCCGCAACCACGATAAGCATTTTAACACTAGCCATGTTTTAAATATATAGATAAATTATAAAATGTTACAAAAATAATTATGATAATAATAATGAAATGCTTAAAATAGTTACAATAATCACATGAGTTATTTATTTTCAACGTGTCTAATTAAATCATATTCTAGAAAAATGCACTTTAGAAAGTTGCATTCTTACTACTGCAAGTACCTTTTTTTGCCTGGCTGTACATTAGAAATAAATATAGGGTATTACATATTGTCCTAAATTAACTAAGGAAAAAAAAAAATGCTGTAATAAAAAATATAGACATTAGAAAATTTTTTTTTATAATTTCTTTGAACTAGCAATTACACCCAAAAATTCATTGCCAAATAGTGACAAACTTTAAAAGTCTCAAAGAGTTCACATACGAAAGCTGTAACGCAAGTTGGCTTAGATATTACAAATTTCTCTCAGTTCACAAAAAAAGAAAAAAAAAAAAAAAAAAAGGTTACTGCCGTCGTTGTTTATTTTGTGTGTTTAGCTGTCTAGAATGTGTTTCCGCCTAAAATAGTGGCAAATTGCTCTTGAGTTGTCGAACGTAAAACAGATTTTTGACATATTGTTTCATTTAAAAAACAATGTAGTATTAGATATTGTGTATTTTAGTGTGATATTAAACATAAGCATTTCTATAAGTCTCTGCTTTTGTCTTGTGTTATGTATTATTAATATTCTTATTCGATGAAAGGCAAAGCTGCGAATAGGCGGGTAGAGCCTCGCAGGGGTTAAAGAACGAAGCGAATCGATAGAGATGAAGCCTCCCTCGGGGGTTAGTGAACAGAGAGAGCAGCGGCCAGAGCCTCCTAGTGTAGTAAAATAATTTTTTCTTTCTTTCTTTTTAATGTTTCATAAATTTTTAAAAGGTTGATTTTTTTTTAATGTAATAGTAGGAGTAGAAAACCGTTAAAGGCTGGAAATTTTCGTAATTTTTACAATAATAAGTTTTTTTTTATTTATATATCGTTTCTAAGATAGCAGATTTTAAACTTTAAAACATTTTTATCACTGGAAATATGTCAATGAATACTTAAAGAAGTAATCATCGAACGCCTATATTACTTGAATTTGTATAAAGAATGGAGAGTGGTATCATTTATCAGAAAAATTTAAAGTTACTATCTCTCTTAGGCAGAATGATAAATTTTGTGATAAAAATAAGCATATGGAAGTTTTCTCTAAAATAATAAATTTATTACAATTTTTGCAGAAAAATTAATTATTTGCTTTTGAACTAAACAAATAGTAAAAAAAAAAAAAAAAAAAAATAATAAATAAAAAATAAAAAGAAGATTTTTTTTAAGGCAACGGAATGAGAAAAGAAAAAAGAGAAAGGAAAAAGGAAAATAAATAAATAAATAAAAATAAAATAAAATTTTCTTAATTTTTAGGAAATCTACTTCACAGTATTCATCATTTTTCATTGAAGAAGAAAGAGTGGAGTAAAAAAAGAATAAAGAAACAGAAAAGGGAAGGAAAACTAAAAGGAAAGGAAATAATACAATTTGATATGGATCATCATTCTCCGGATAATTTTGCAGAAAAGTTGAAGAACAGGATTAAGACCACAACAAATGCATAACCCAGAAAAATAATTATGTTTTAATAAATTGCAGACGATATTCCAAAAGAGAAAATTTCAGTAATCAGATAAATGCTTTGAGTCGCTGTCCTCATTTTTCCAGGAAAAGTGTGAGCTTCTTGAATTGAAATTGAAAAATCGAAATTGCGGATATGTCTGTATAAGAATTCTGTCAAAAATTAATATCTATTTGCAAACATTACTTCTTTCGAACATTTTATTAAGCAATAACTGTCACAAGTTAAAAAAAAAAAAAGAATATTTGTGCTAATTTCTTTTTAAGAAGTAGCAATTTATTAATAATACATATATAATAAATGAAAATAAATAAATAAATAATCAGTTCAATAATTTATTATTTAAATAATATTTTTTATAGTTCCCCATCATATTATAGGTATGGGGAACTTAGGTAATCGTGAAAATTTTAGACCTCGGTTTTTTTACCTTTTTACACGTTTTCAGGTGTGAGGAATCAAAAAATGACAAAACTTGTATGGTGCCCGTATGTAGGGTGTCTGTTAGTTTGTTAATCCGTTAGTGCGTTATTCCGTTAGTATTTTAGTCCGTTAGTGTGTTAGTCCGTTAGTGTGTTAGTATGTTAGTCTGTGTACACGATATCTCAAGAACAAATAGTCGCAGAGAAGTCAGATTAGTTTTAAAATATTACTTTCGACACTGGCAAGAATCCTATTCATTTGCAACATTCGAATTAAAAAAAATCGTAAGTTATTAGAAATTTACGATTTTCTTAACATGGAAGAATAGGGCAAAAATTCACTTACATGTGCATTAAATGGAAAATTTTCACTGTAAAAATGGCAGACCAGTTTTAAAATATCAGTTTTGAGGTCGTAATGAACATCATTAACTATAAACATGCTACTTTGAAAATTTCGCAAGTTATTGGGAATTTACGAATTTCTTAACACGACAGAATAGGACAAAATTTCACATAAACGTCAATTTTAAGGGATATTTTCATCGTAAAGATGTCAGACTACTTTTTAAATATTATTTAGGATACTGGCATTAATATTATTGACTATGAATTTTGCAATATAAAAATTTCGTAAGTTATTGGAAATTTACGAATTTCTTAACATGGCAGGATAAGGCACAATTTCACATAAACGTCAATCTTGAGGGATATTTTCATCGTAAAGTAAAGATGTCAGACCACTTTTGAAATATTATTTTGGATACTGGCATGCATATCATAGACTATGAATTTTCCAATTTAAAAACTTAGCAAGTCATTTAGAATTTACGATTTACTTAACATAGCAGAATAGGGCAAAATTAAGCATAATGTCCATTTTCAGGATCATAAATATATCAGACAACTTCAGAATAACATTTATGATACTTGTTTGAACATGATTGACTACAAATATTCTAATAGGAAAATTTCGTAAGTTAAAAAATAAAGATTATTTAAGATTTTATTAACATAGTAGAATTGAAAATTTTCCATATAAATAGGAAGTTTGAGGATTTTTGGCTTGGATATAGTAGCATAAAAACTAAACTACGAAATTGACCCTAATAAAATAAATTAATAGATTAGAATATTATAAATATATCGAAGTGGACGGTGGATAGCCTATTAGGCGGGGATTTCATTCTGTCACTGTGTCAAATACATTTCTCTTAACATGATTATAATATGTCTCGCACTAGAAATTAATGAGAACATATATATGATGGAGAACTAAACAGAGTCCGCTTATGCCAACTAGCTTTAATTGATATTACTTATTAAAAAGAAATAAAAAGTAGCGTATGTTGCTGAAAATACTGCAAAAAAAAATTTAAGTTTTCCGGATGGCACTGCGATCGAATTTTTTGCTCAAATCGAAGAGTTGATTGGCTTTTCCCAGTTTCGTCTTCTCAGTCATGTCATTTAAGCACATAATTAACCAATAGGGAGTTTTTCAAGCAATAAACTCGATCGCACTGACCTCTTGCGAAAGGCTTAATTTTTAAGGCACTGATTTGCTGGTCGCTTTCCACACTACGCTGTAGTTATACTATGTAAATGAAAGATATAAAAGAGTTTTTAACATAGATATAGTAAAAAGAAATGGAGGGAGAAAAAGTGATTCCTTTTTACTCCGAGAAAGACGGCCATTTTGACCAGTTAATGGCCGTCTTTAGCAAATAAAATTTATGAATAATTTATGTTCTAAAGGTGAATGAAAAACTGCAGATACAATTTCAAATTCTTTTTTTTTTTTTTACTATTTTTATTAATTTAGTTAATATTTAAAGTTAAACTCTTTTTATATACTAAAACTAACGTTTTTTAGTTTTTTATCTGCGCCGCTGCTAACTATACTTAAAAGAATTTTGAAAATTTTATATTACTTACTAATATAAAATCTTAAAAAATATCAAACTATAGAAAAAGTATTCCATTAAAAATCAAAACAGTTTTTATTTCATAATAATAGCAAAGCAACTGATTATAAAAATTATATTTTTCACAATTCAGTCAAATATAATTTATTTTTATGATCACTTATCCAATTTCCTTTCATAAATTTATTAGAAGAATTAAAAGACGCAATATCTCGACATTTTGAAAATTCATCAACATTCTATTCTATTAGAATTGCCGAGATCCAATACCAGTTAATGGCTGATTCCAAAATTTTTTTTCGGCATCAAAAATCTTTGCATGATAACATGGGGATGATAGATCTATATAAATTACTATATCTATAGTTTTTAAACCATTTTCTTTTATGAAATAAAAGCAATACACATTTTCTCTTGAATGTGATGACAACATTAAGAAACCTGTTTTCTTCACCATTGCGATTGCAAACCATTGCAAACTATTTACGCTATTTGCTTAAAAGATTTAGAAGCAGCTTTTCGGATCTGTATTTTTCTTTTTGCACTAAACTGCTTTCTTGCGTTTTGCGATACTAATTATGAAATTCGACTCGTGATTGCCGAATATTCTTGAAATAAATGACATTTCTTTAAATTCGATTTATTTATTTACATTTTTCATTTTATTTTTAGTATTTATTTAGTTTATTTAAATTGCTTAATGTTTCTCTGTAGTAAATTTTAAGTTTAAGGAGCCTTTGCATACAACAAGTTTTTACTACAAAAATATCTTCATAAATCGTTTTGCCATTTTGTAATTATTTTCAGCTAATGCGTATTTTCGTTAGAAATGCTATTTAGATGGTAGCTTTTAAACGTGATATCGACATAAAACATGCAAGCACAGTTATTTGTAGATCAGAAACTTTCTAAGATGTGTTGCTGCTTTCTTGCCTATTTTCTCCCGCCCGTTGAAGAGTCACGTCAATCTGAAACAGTTGTTTTATGCTTTTTTGCAATTTATGATGTTTTCTCATGAAGTTTTTATTATTCATCAATTAACACCAGTAATTATGTGCATTTAGCAGCGTGATAAGATTATTATTTTATGAAATAATGAACAAAATATTGTAAAGGTAAACTAACATTAAGAGGCAAATTTTTGAAAATTTTTGATTCAGAAAGATTTCAACTCAGTGACCTTTAAATTTGACGAATAGGTGTATTATAGTTTGTAGCATTATAGATGAAACGTTCAGGTTTTTAAAGCTATAGGATCAAGCAAAAGAAACACATTCATAATAAGATTAGTGTTTTAGGAAATGTAGGGGGAAAAAATGTACAAATATAAACCAAGTTACAAAGGTACAGTGGATATTACAAAAGTTTTATCTAGCCTCGGATAGCGTGAATTTCGATAAACGGTCAATAAAGACCTATCCATAGTAAGCGATTTATTGGGGGAGGGGGGGGGGAATGGGAGGAATACTCTTTTTCTGTTTTATCCCTATTTTTTTCAAAACGGTGAAAAAATGTCACCTTTAAATGTTCAATACTCTCTAAAAGTCTGATTAGACTTGCCCATTTCCTCCACTAAACTGTAACTGGACCTTTGTGCACAATACGTGGTCGAATAATAGGATAGTTTCGGTTTTAGGTAAAACATTATGTAAGTCTTAGTACGTGGTATAATAGTTATGTTTTATAATATAGTGAAAAAAAAAAAAAAATGTAAAACTAAATTAATATTATAGCAGCAAAATGTTTCACTGATTTAATACAAAAACTTTCTATGTAAATGAGCATAAATATTGACGCATGAGCATAATTTTCATAAACATTTTATGGATTAAAAACAAACAATTAAATAAAAAAACATATATTATAAAATTCATTATTTTGTGGAAATAACATGTTGGTTGGTTGGGTTTTACGTCGCACTAGTGCTGTGCAATGAGCAATTGGCGACGGTCTGGGACACACGCCTAGAGGTGGTCCGGAGATATACCATCACAATTATGATCCTCCAAGGAAAGGATGGCACTCTCGCTTCGGTGACCCCCAGAAGTATAATTTTGATGGAAACATAGGACATAACATGTTGTGATTAAAAATTTTATAATTACTACGAATTGCAATTATGAAGACAGTTCCAGCGTTATTTTCACTATATAATAAAATATATTATTCCAAATCGATTGGTATCAACTTTTTATTTATTTATATTTATTGAGATTATTACTAAATTGAGACTAGATTGTATGAGATTTTACCGCTAAATTATAATAAAATCCTGTTGAAGATGGTTTCGAAAGAAAGAAAAATAAATAAATATATATAATAGAGTAATTTCACGATGCTCTACAGAACCATTAACTGCCATCCAATTAAACAAAAAAAAAAAAAAAAAAAAAGGAGGGGAAGAAGTCTTTTGTTAGTATCACTGATAAACACCGGATTTGAACTGGATTCTACAAAATTGGAGCAAAGTAAGCAATGGAAATGTTATTGTTATTTCTTTTTTATAACGTTTTTCATCTTTAGATTATACGGCTACTCATTTTTGTATTCCAGGAACCGGTCGCCGTTCGCTGCAATATCCTATTCGAGATTGCCTAAGTTATTGCGAAAAATCTTCCAAATGATTGTTTTATTCATTTTTTTAGTGCTAGTCTAAACGCATGTCTTGCGCAGACCGAAAAGTTTGCAATGAAATTGTTACGCGAAATTTATAATAGCTAAAATACACACAATATCATTTACTTCAGCAGATATTTTTGCAACCATTGTAATTGGAATCGGTTTTCAAAGTTTTAGTATGTTAAAAAGTAAAAGTTTAATTATACAAAGAAATAAATCAAACGTATACGCATACACTAAACATACACTAAACGTATACGCATACACTAAAATTAAGAAAAATTTCTTAATTTTTCGACTGTTTACACAGCTAACATTCCTAAATTCCTATTGGCCACACTCCCCACCTTTCCCGTAATCCTATTGGTTGAACTAAATTCGGTCCCTCTCCTATATATACGTGCACTTCTCCAGATTCAGAATTCTTTTTGCACTGAAGACGGTACGCTTAAGGCTACCGAAACAGCTGTATGCATCTCAAATATTTTTCTTTGGCCTTTCTGACGTAGTAGTTTATTCGGGTTTTTAACAGCACAGCTTGCTATTGAAGAAAAGAATAGGGAGTGATAAGTATAACTGTTGGTATAACCAAGGAGAATGATGTTTGTTTATGCTTACGACAGTGATACAATCCCAAAATCCGAAATTACAGGATCCCGGGAGTTTGATAAAGACTAGAGATTCAGAGTAAAAAATATATAAAAGGATATTTTTAAGTATTTGGTTATTAATCTTTTAAAACAATGTTCATGTATGGTGCTAAAACTTCATTTTTAATTATATGAAAAAGATTTAAATTATCCTTTTAAGTCACTTCCTTTATAGTGACTGAAAACATACTTAACAGTGCAAATTTATTTAAATAGGGATAGATAAATCTTTAAAAACACTCTTTAAAAGCTGTTTTTAATTCACAGTTTTGGATTTTTTGCATATTACTATGGTGAAAACTACAAATAATGTTACAATGGATTAAGTCTTTTCCTCTGCAATATTTTTTTCTGTTGCAAGGAAAGTAGTTTTACAGGCAAAGTGAAAATAAAGCAGCAGTTCATTCACTTTCAGTAAGGTCAAACTTGACGACAAATTTAGCGGTTTGACGACCAAATTGGCGAAACATAGTAGTTTAGGGTTCCAGAAGTTACGAGGCTCTCAGACGCACAGCAGCCGAGATCTAGAACTTTCCATGGAATTCTCGAAAGAAACTCAATCAAGCCTTATGTTGGACGACAAATATTACGAGAAACTTATCCATTTTCTTGTCTGAGAAATTTGTTCATAAAGAAGAAGGCAGGTTCTAGTCGATGAATGCTCTTTATTCAATGTAATTCTCTTTATTCGTAACGGCAATGTTACGAATTTTTAAATAATAGTAGTTATATAGATATGTATATATATATATATATAATTTCATCTAAAGACGCTTAATCAGTTTATAATATCTTAATTTTCTGTATTTCTACCTCGTTATATCGTCTACCTCGTTTTGTCATTAAAATAGCCGATTTTTCTTTAAAAATCCGTTAAAAAGCTTCACCAGGGCAGATAATGGACTTGGGTACGAATTTGGCGACTGTATCGACTATGGGAAACTTTTTTTGTCGACTTTGGCGAGAAAAATCTTTAATATCGATACATCGGTAATCAAAGTTCTAAATCAAATATTTCGCGAAATACTGAAAAATTCTGGAGATATACGAGGCTATATAAAGAGATCGCATCCCGACTGTAATAGTTAGTTTTACGCGAAATGTAAATAGTTCTGACCCGGCCTCTGCTATTGATTAAAGCTTATATGCTGTATGTTATGCTTATATGGTACAATTTATGCTGGTGATTTTTATGTTGGCAGCTATTACTTAAGCTGTGTTTTCAGGTGAAAATTTAGTTGATATTAGGTTAACAGACCTGCAAAATTCTGGAATCTTCTAAAAATAAACTTTAAAGTCTCTGCAAGACCTGTCATTTATTAACGAACAAATCAAGAATCCCGAGTACGCAACAATTTGAAAAATAACCTTAAAAAAAAAAAATAAATAAAATAAAATGCATGTATTTCCATGCAAAAATTTTTTATGATATAAATCTATTTTTCAGAAGTTTTATACAGCTAAGCAAGAGAATATACATTAATTAAAGCTACTGATCTTTTGGAAGACAATTACATATGAACAAAAATTCATTATTCCGGGCACAAGAGGCACAAGAGGCACAAGAGGCACAAGACAGGCACAAGAGGCACACAGGCAGAAAGTCAAATCGAAAATATTACTATTCATAGAACAATTCATTGAACAGAAAGTATTAAAAATGATTAAAATTATTAAAAATCTACTTTCATCCATTTTCATTTATATCCCGTAATGTATCCGAATCTTTTTACGTGATTCTATAAACAAAACATTTATGCCAATCTAACGATTTTCAAAGGAAAAGATGCTTTTGCGTATCTAGAAAACAATGCTAATTTCACTACATATGTCTCATAGACAGTATTTATCTAAACTATTTTGATTGCATATGTGCAAAAACTAGTAGCGATATGCATATACTATTTAAAACAGGAAACTGGCTATTGTGACTTTAAATAATATGTATCAATTTCGAGACAGGTTAAAAACATTTGCGGAGATCACGTCACAAACAAACAGAAAGTCAGAAAATTAAGTTTAAGCCATAAATAATTTTTAAGAAAACGAAATTTCATATTACATACTAGCTTATAAAATTATGTAAAATAAATGACTAAAGAAGGAGAAGCGTTTTATCATTTATCTTCTTCGTTAATTAACGAGGAAAGTGAAAAAAATGTATTTACGGGCCAACATAGCCCGGAAAATATTTAATCGAGGACCTGCCCGGCCCTAGTATACACAAAAAAAAAAAAAAAAAAAAAAATTAACCCAGAGCCCGGTTGGGCCCGAAGATGCCAAAAAATATTAAGCCCGAGCCCAGCCTGCCCCGAGCCGGGCCCGAGACCCGGGCTCGGGCTTCCAGCCAGGGCCCGTGCAGACCTCTAATATAAAACACCAAACCTTTTCTAAAAGTCGACCAAATCGAGTTTACAATACCTACACGATTTTAAAACCACCAAGAAACCGTAAATCGAAAATTTTGATTAATCTAAAATAATTTCTGGTATATAGGGGTGGGGTGGGGGGGGGGGGAATAATTTTTTTTTTTTTTTAGAAAAACTTCAATTTATAATCCTAATGCGTGAAGGCAATTTGAAAATAATTGGGGGGGGGGGGAATATATGATCACACATCAAATTTTCTGAACACTATTTCATAGATGTATTTTTTTCTGATGTATTACATTCCTATATGCTATTTTTAATAAAATATCAAAAACATTAAAAATTTCTTTATCTTTTTTAAAACCTGGCAGCCCTAAATTTTCTGACATTTCTGAACAGAATCACCACTGCTTAAAAAAGTAAAGAAAAGGAACTTTATTAAAAAGGTTAGAAAATGTAAATTTTTCTTTAAAAAGCTTTTATTTTTCATCACTGTGTGAACACTAATTTTCTGTGCATCTTACAACTTAAAAAAATCTGGAGTGACTCCACTCGACTTTCCGAACATTGAGTAATTAACAGTTTTGTAGATAAAGTAAAGAAAGAGGAGTTGTTAAACAAACAAAAGAGAGAAAACCATTATAGAATGTTTGAGTATTTTTCTCCATATATCACACGATGTTTTATTTAACGCTACTGAACTTTAAACCCATGGATCATAATGATAAAGAATTTTTCGGTGTGTCCCTGTAAAAACCTATAAATGCTAGATTCACCAAAATGCTTATAGTTAGTGCAACAGTGATTTACAATATTCATATAAATTTTGAGCTCAATTGAATAAGGCGTTTAGATGCTATCGCACTTTTAAAAATTTGGTCCCGTAGGCCATAATGATAAAGAATTTTTCTTTGTGTCCCTGTAAAAAAACTGTAAATGCTAAATTCCCCAAAATGAATTCAGTTGCGGCAACTGTGACTTATAACATGTGTACAAATTTTTTGCTCAGATTAATAAAGCGTTTAGACGCTATCGCACTTTAAAAAATTTGGCCCCATAGGCCTATAATGATAAAGAATTTTTCTTTGTGCCCCTGTAAAAAAACTATAAGTGCTAGATTCACCAAAATCAATAGGGTTCGTACTATGGTGACTTACAATATACGTACCGACTTTCCGCTTATTCGAACAAAGCGTTCAGACGCTAGCGGGTTCTCTCACAGACATACACACACACATGCATACATCATGGTAAAAATAGTGAAAACGGACTCAGGGGACCTCGAAACGTATAGAAACATCAAAATCTCAAATTCGGATTTTTGACATGATTACAATACTTTCCTTCCTATAGTGTTCGGAAAGTAAAAATGTATACGAATTTCGGATCGACATTTATAGGAGGACTTAAACTTTAGATACATACTGGTGCAAAAAGAAATCAGAAGAATATGGCTGAATATCACATAAGTGTGCATTTTGGATTTTTTTAAACTTTTTTTTCAAACTTTGTATTTTAATTTGAATTTTTGAAAATAAGTCCGTAAGTGCATCTTAAATAAATTCTGAGTTTGACAGAGATCGAACATAATTTTTTAAAATTTTATTGAAATTTTTCAATAAAAATTTATAATTTTAATTATCTTATAAAATCAAAATTACCATTAAAAATTTTTTTTTTGTGGTTCAGATTCATTAAAAAATACAAGACTTAGGCTTTTCTAAAAAGTTCTTCCCATTTTAAAAAATAAAATAAAATAAAAAACCCAAAAATTTTAAATTTAAAAAAATAAATAAATAAATTTAAATTTATTTTTTTTATAAACATAAATTATATTAATGGGAAATATCATAGACTGCATACCTCTTGACTATAAACTGGAAATAATTAGTTTACTTGCATTAAATTTTTAATTATAGCATTTAAAGATGTCAAAAAATGATGTCACTGAAATGACTGGTTTGTCACTGAAATGACAATGTTTGTCACTGAAACGACTGTTTGTCACTGAAATGACAATATTTGTCAAAATGACTATTTTTCACTGAAATAACATTGTTTGTCAATGCAATAGGACCATATAATATTAAAAATGGAACATATTAGAACAATAGAGAAAAGATTGTGAAGGGAAAAGAAAGAGCAATAATGAGAATATCAAGCAATTTTATTGTATTAAAATCCTTATAGTTACAAGTTTAATGATTAACTGAATTAAATTCAGAAAAAGCATTTTGAACATTATTAAAATCTTCATCCTGAAGTTTAAAATATCTATTTGAAGCAGGTTCAGGAGAATTCCTAATTTTGCACAGAATATGTGGCACTTGAATTTCATGGACATCCTCTTTGTCAAGCCATGCAAATTATTTTTTCTGCATCTTGCCATAAATAACACAAGTAAAATATTTTGAGTAACATTCTCAATGACACCTTAAAGGGGAAAAAAAATAAAAAAATAAATAAATAAATAAATAAAATTAAATAAATAAATAAAAGTTTGCTTTTTTAATTGTATCTTAATATTAATGTCGTATGTAATTTTTTTATATTTACCTGGATACCGGAAAGTACTTTAAATATTTAAATATAAAGCTTATCCTACACCAACAAATCTTTTAATTCAAAATAAAAAATTATTTAAATCCAGGGCTTACAAAATAGTAAATCTGCAACAAATGTCATTTTCGAGACGTCACAAAAATGACCGTCACGAAAATGACAAATCGTCAATAATTCGTTCTGTACTGAAAAACATTCTTTCACTAAGCCAATATCGTCACATTTTCTTCTTCTGGTCGTCATTCTATATTAAAATAAAACTTTGTTCTAAATTTTATAATAATATTTTTTTATTTTTTATGCATCTCGAAAATGACAAGCAATAAAAGTACGCACAGCATGTAAACAATAAAAATAATGTTAACTCTTACCTGTTTTCAATTTTCTTGAGATTTTTTTTTCCCACATATCGTCAATGTTGATTTCTGATCTTAAACTTTAAAAAAAGTGAATGGTGGCACCATCCCTTGATGATATATGAAGTTATTTTCATGTGTCACGAAAATGACGTGAAGACTTGCATACAAGCATTTTAATTACACATGCATGAAAATTAACGTAATTAAAAAGAAAAAAAAATTTCCTTTGAAAACAAATAGTTTTTTTTACAAGAATTAACAATTATTATAATTATCATTTTATTTTTTTTAGTAAAAAACATACTTTGTATGTAAACATTTGGTCTTGGAGACAGTCACGAAAATGACGGTTATAAGGTTTAAAATTTTCTAAAAAATACTGAAATTGCTATAAACTCACATTTTATGATTTGATGCTTTTTTAAAAAGGTACTTCTAAATAATAATAATAAAATTTTACAATTTATTTGCTTAAAATTAATAATAAAGACCTGAAACACTAAAATGCACATTTATGTGATATTCAGCCATATAGTTTTTTAATCGCAAAATATATTTATTAAAAACTACATAAAAATAAAATTGTGTATGTTTCGAATATTTGAATTTTTATTCAATACTGAATATCCGATTCTATGAGAAGTTCATGAATGTAATAAAATTGCTCAATTCTTTTGAATTTATTAGTTTGTAGTGAAATTTTTTTACCAAAATCAATTAAAGTTTATCTTAAATCTAAATTACTCTAATTTATGATATACTAGCAGGCGACACCCGCTTCGCTGGTCCCTATTTTTAAACGAATCACTATAATTACTGAATTCTCAGAATTGCATTAAATTTATCACGTGAAAAAAAAAAAGAGAAACAAAATCTGATTAGGAAAAATGCCGCACCGGATTCTCACTGTCCTCGGAAAAAATTCCCAAAATGCTCTAACTCTTATTTCTATTATTTTCCCACTTCGCCCCTCCCCTCCCGTCTATCCTAATAATTTTACAAATTCGAAAATATCCGCAATCGATTTGTAAGTATCAAAAACCTCTATGCACCAGTTTTGAACGATCTATCTCTATTTTATTTTTTTGGCCCTCCCAATAATTTTAAAAATTCGAAAATATCCCCAATCGATTTGTAAGTATCGAAAACCTCTATATACGAATTTTGAACGATCTAACTCTACTTTTATTTTTTTGCCCCTTCTCGCCCCTCCTAATAACTTTACACTTTCGAAAATATCCCCATTCGACTTGCAGGCCTTTAAAACCTGTCTGTACCAATTTTGAACGGCCTAACTGTATTTCTATTTGTTTTTGCCCATAGCCCCCCCCCTTACCGTCCCTCCTAATAATTTTACAAATTCGAAAATATCCCCAATCGATTTGTAAGTATCGAAAATCTCTATATACCAATTTTGAACGATCTAACTCTATTTTTATTTTTTGTGCCCCCCCTCTCCCCTCCCCTTCTCGCCCCTCCTAATAACTTTACACTTTCGAAAATATCCCCATTCGACTTGCAGGCCTCTAAAACCTATCTGTACCAATTTTGAACGGCTTAACTGTACTTTTATTTGTTTTTGCCCATAGCCCCCCTTCCCGCCCCTCCTAATAATTTTACAAATTCGAAAATATCCCCAATCGATTTGTAAGTATCGAAAACCTCTATAAACCAATTTTGAACGATCTGACACTATTTTTATTTTTTTGCCCCCTCCCCCCCCCCTTCTTGCCCTTCCTAATAACTTTACACAATCGAAAATATCCCCATTCGACTTGCAGGCCTTTAAAACCTATCTGTACCAATTTTGAACGGCCTAACTGTATTTCTATTTGTTTTTGCTCCATAGCCACCCCCCCCCCCCTGCTGCCCCACCTGGGGGCTCAATTTCTAAAATTCCAGAAATTGGTTTTTAGATAGGTGCATTAGCTATATTTTAGAGCAAAAATTTCACGTATATCTATTTTTTTTTATTAAGATATATAGGATTATGCGAAATCACGTTTTACGCATGTGAAATCACGTTTTGTCCCCCCCCCCCACCTCACCCCCGCCCCCCTTGGGGACCGAATTTCAAAAATTCCAGAAACCGATTTTCAGACATTTGTATTAGCTATATTTTAAAGCAAAAATTTTACGGATACCTGTTTTTTTTGTTTGAGATATGAAGGATTTTGTGAAATTACGTTTCCCCCCCTCCCCCCCCCATTGGGGGGCGAATTTTGTAAAATCGCTTGCGGCGTTGTGTCGTAAACATTAACCGTGCCGAATTTTGTTCCGGTCGGTGAAACGGCCTAGGTTTCTATAGCGGACAGACACACACACACACACAGACAGACTCTGCTCTTTTATATATATAGATTTTTCAATTTTTTCCCAATAAATCGATGAAAGTTGTAAGAATTACTATTAAGGGTTTAAATTTTTAACTATTGGATTATTTATTTTTTTATTAAGACTTTAAAAATTACTTAAACAATACATGAGAACTCTTTTTTACTTCCATTACCCGACTACCGTAGGTAATGGAAGCATTGTATTCGATCCAAAAATTCGATATCGAGATTTCAGCTGATTTGCATGTTTTAAGGTCCCCTGAGTCCAAAAAAGGGGTTTTTGGCAATTGGCCAGTGTGTGTGTGTCTGCATAAATGTATGTATGTATGTGTGTATGTGACTGGGGAATCTTCTGACTATCATATCTCCGAAACTAATAAAGGTACAGCTACGATACTTCAGAATTAACCCAGAACTGGTGTACAGATAAATTTTTCAAATGTTGGTGAAAATTGGAAACCGGAAGTGGGACATCCGAAATCGGAATACGGACCGTAAGTCCGTATCTCAAAAACGGCTCAAACAATTTTCTTCAAAGGTTGCTATATAAACACTCTATTAGATGTCCTTTCGAATGATATAGTTGGTTAGTTCAGGAAAATTGATAGGCATCCTGTATAAATAGCTGAATTTCAGGTACTGCGAGTGGATTCCTTTCAAAACGGCTGTATGGAGTTTTTTTCAAACTTGCAATATTGACCCTCTTTTAAATGTCCTTTTGTACGTAAGTGTTGTTTTCCGGTCAAAAACTCAATATGCCATGTTTTGGTAAAAATCGGTGTCTCAAAAACGGCTCTAACGATTTACTTGAAAACTGTTACATAAACCCATTTTAGATATCCTTTCTCATGCTTTACGTATGTCTTTACATTTTCATGCGCTTACCGCAAACGTGTATAACTTTCTCTTACTGGAAAAATTTTAGTTGTTTTTTTCATTAGCTCAATTCTATGTCTTCTGATCACATTATCTCCAAAAAGTGCATATAATACGTGTAATAGTGGGTAATGGAAGTCGTATGGTTGTTTTACACCAGATTTTTAGTGTATACGATAAAAAAACAATCAAAAGGGGAAAAAACTACGCTAAATCTTTGTTTAGATTATTCTCAAACGAGGTTACTACACACGACTTCACTTTTGAGAGTGTAACAACTATCATCTAACTCTATAATTATCCTCTCACAATCACAACATTACATCGAATTCGGAAGTCATCTCGAATTAATGCAGAAAAAAAAAAAAAAAAAAAAAAAAAAAGAAGAAGAAGCGAAAACCAACAAACAAAACGGAATATCGAGGCCAGTACACGATCGAGAGAGCATCACGGTCAAGTTTAAGACTTGGAACGAGGCCGGCGGAACAGCCTCCCGAAGACAACTGAGGAAAAAGTGGCAACAAGTGAAAATATCGAATCTGCCTGATTTGCATGCACTAGTTGCTTTTTACTGCAGGAATGTGACCATCCTGTAGAAATATATTCTAGCTATTGTGTGTTATTTGAGGAGTAGCAATCACTGATTCCCTTGTCGATCCCGAATCATGTGACCTTGATCTTGTAATCGACAGTGAAAATGGATCATTAAGGTGCCATGCGTAACTTCCATACGGTTTACTGGTGTTGACCTGATATTAAATCACTTTTCCTGTGATTGGGATTTGAAGCATTGCGGTACAACGCAACATCCAACACCGTAAATGAATCTATAACTCTAAAAAGAAAAAAAAAAAGGAAATAATTTTCCTATAACCCAAATCTAATAATAATATTTTTTTTTTTTTTTAAATCAGTTTAACCATTTGGATTAAACGGAAAATTCAAGAATTTGTTTTTAATCATCCTTTCTTTTTTTGTTTAACTCATTTGCATCAAACAGAAAATTTGATGTCACATTTTTTTTTTTTTTTTTTTTTTTTTTTTTTATGCCAATGAAAAGTGTATAAAAAGAATTAAGTGTATAAAAAGAAAAAAAAATGGTATGCAAAAAGGTTTTATTATTTAATTTCGAGGGGAAATGTATGTGTACAGTCGGTAACAAAAGTGTCCGAACACAATCCTTGTCGAATCCTGTTCTTATACTCAGTGTAAGAACATGATTCGATAAGGATTTATTTAACAAAACCGTATGAAGTGTACTTTTTTTACATAAGAGTTTTTGCTAGTGTTCGGACACTTTTGTTACCGACTGTATGTCTCCTAGTGATGAAAAAATTAAAATGTTATACTATATGTGCATATATGTCTGCAAGTAAAATCTGATTAAAAAAAAGAAAAGAAAAAAGAAAACTCTGTTATGTTTCATTAGACTTAATTCCCAATTTTATTTATTTATTTTTTTTAGACTAAGACAAATCGACTTACAGAAATATGATGACTGTATATATATATATAATAAATCTTGAAAATTAGTAGAAATAAAACGTGACTTTTTTTATAAAAAACTTGAAACAGAGTATTTACAAACCAATGCGCAAATGCAGCAAAGAAAAACATAAAACCAAAATAAATAAACAAACTGATATAAAATGAAAAGTAATCCAAAAACACATGGGGGGCCTTCTACAAGGGATCCCCCCCCCCTCCTCCATGTAGTGAATGGAAAATGAGAAGTTTCTGAAGAAACGTGTGCTTTTCAGCCAAAAAATACATTTCTAGTCCGCGACTTCTCATAGGTGAAAGCAAAAATATATAGCAAACGAATTCAAGATTAGAATTGAATTAATACAAAACATTAAAAAGGCAATTAAATTCATAAATAAAGTACAATAGTAAATATATCAACATAAAAATACAAAAATATAAATATATATAAGGACAAATTTGTAGGAAAAGTAGACTGAAAAACAATGAAAAATCCCCCCACCCCACCAAAAAGAGAGAACCCTCTTCGGCTGGCAGGGATACCTACCAGTTCTTCATAATTATAAAAATAGAACCTGAAAGAAAAGCAAAACCCGAGAGCTATATGAATCAAGCAAAACATCAGAGAAGTTTAAAAGAGGGGATTATAAGATTTTAAACTCAAAATGTTGAAAACTTGCGCAAAAGCTGCAAGGTGATACATACATTTTAAAAATATGAAATAAATCTTGAAAATTAGTATAAATAAAACTTGAATTTTTTATAAAAAACTTGAAACAAAGTATTTATAAACCAATGCGCAAATGCAGAAAAAGGAAATGTCAAACGAAAATAAATAAACAAACTGACAATAAATGAAAAGTAATCCCAAAACACATGGGGGCCTTCTTCTGGTAAGAACTGGTAAGTAGCCCTACCAGTCGAAGAGGGTTCTCTCTTTTTGGTGGAGAAATTTATTAATGTTTTTCAATCTATTTGTCATATAAATTTGTCCTTATACGAGTATATATATATATATATTTGTATTTTTATATTCATATATATACTATTTTACTTTATATATGAATTTAATATCTTTTTTAATGCTTTGTATTAATTCAGTTCTAATCTTGAATTCGTTTGCTATATATTGTTGCTTTCATCTATGAGAAGTCGGCACACGTTTCTTCAGGAACTTTCATTAACAATCAAGTAATATAAAAATATGTAAGATTATGACTATATGTATTCAGTGTTCAATTAAAAGAATTTTAAACTGCATTCCACATGAAATGTAGAAATAAGGTACAGTAAAATCTTATTTTAACAGTAAACTAAAACCGGAAAAGTGTCCAGATTTTAGAGATTTCTGAATTTTGGATGTCCGGATTTTCGAGGTTCAACTGTATACATATATTGGAAAAATTAGTTGCAATGTCGTTTTAAATAGTGGCCAAATTTTTCAATTTTTAAGAAAGAAAAAGTATACAGAACAAAGTAATCAGCATATATAGTTACGCTCATCACTGTCTGACTCTGTCACGCTTAAGAGGGGACAATAGCTAATCTCGCCGGCAGCCTTCGCCCATGTTATTCTATGGGAAAATTTGTTGCTACAATTACACATTACCTAATGAATATTTTTAAATTCTGTTTTCGCAGTCAGAAAATTCATAACCGTTAAATGAGTACTCATTTTTGAAAAATTCATTTTTTTTAATTTTTACATTTTAATTTTGAGTTAAAAAATGCGATTTTTCACAAAATGCATTTTTCTCATTTTCTAATCGCAAAATGAAATACTAAAATTTAAAAAAATCAATTTTTGGAAAACAAGTACTAATTTAACGCTTATGAATTTTCTAAATGTGAAAACAGAATTGAAAAATATTCATTAGGTAATGAGTAATTATGTAAACAAATTTTCCCATAGAATAACATGGGCGAAGGCTGCCGGCGAGATTAGGTATTGTCCGCTCTTAAAAGGGCTAAAAGATTTCCTTGCACTCTGCCTGCGTGTGAACGCAAGTTGCCACCTAATTTTTATTCTTTAGTTAATTTTAAAAAATCTAATTTCCGATCGATAAGCTGTTTAATCCGAGGGATTCAGAAAAATCGCCCCTTTCATTTGGTACCTTATCTGCAACGAATTTTTGATTGAGATTTCTTAAAATTAATTAAAATATGAAAAAAGACATAGCTTTAAAATAGACATTTAATTCCCAACCCCCCCAGCATAAAATGAAATATGCTTTCAAGTGAAAATATTAAATTTGCATCTATATGATGTCGTGATGATCTAAAAAATGATGTGTTTAAAATAATGATAACAATTTTAAATTTTAAAGGTAACGAAGAGATAAATAAAGTGCGAAGATTTCGCACGGGCTTGCTAGCAAATGAATTATTTGAAGTGAGAAATAAATAAAATGAAATAATCATTTTTCAACGGGCGCCTTAGTCGCCCAACAACTAACTAGTATATAATAATTATAAGATTAAAATAATAATAATAATAATAATAATAATAATAAACTTTTGATATACCACGTTTTTAAATTTTCTGTTGAATCATATAAACTTGACAATTTTATATATTAACAAGAAAGCGAGTTGAAAGCGATATAGAAAAAAAAAAAAAGTTGGTTTTAAAAATAAAATATTAATCCGTTTAGAACAACATATATTAGCATAACTACATTAGCACTTTATCAATGTGTAGAAAATTTTTTAAGTTATAATGACGTTAATTTTTGTGAGATGACGAATTTAACTTTTTATAATTTTTTTATATTTACGTTTAATTAAACGTATTTATTTTTATATCAAAAGAAAATGAACACGCAAGTTTTTTTTTTTTTTTTTTTTTTTTTTGGAGGGGGGGGGGCAACAATTAAATTATAGCTAACATTTAAAATGGTTAATTTTAAAGCTATTAGGAAGTTATTATTTTCATATTTTAATTAATTAAAAGATAACCAATCAAAAATTCGAAAATCGGGCTTCGAAGTATTACGTTGTCATCGTGTTCTGAGCTACTCTAAAAGTTTCAAATGCCTAGCCAGTCGGGAAGTTAGTTAAAAATCGATTGCAAGATTTGTACTGGACAAACAAACAAGAAAGCGAGTTAATAAAAACATGGTAAAATATGACTATCTTTTTAAATAAAAAAAATAATTATATATATTCAAATGCGACCAGGGACCGATTAAAGTAATGTATTATTAATCCAGGCCTGTGTACCAAAATTATACGATTTCAAAAGATATGTTTCTGTTAAGAGATAGTTATGTTGATTATCCTACAGCTGTACAGAAACAACAGTAGATATAAATAATTATAAGATTTAAAAAAAAAAAAGAACTTTTTATGAAACATGTTTTTAAATTTTCTTTTGAATCTTAACTATAGAACTGTATTAATATTTTATCAACGTGTATAAAATTTTTAAAGTGATAATGACGTCAATTTTTGTGAGTCGCATAATTTAGTTTTTTACAATTTCTTATTGTTCATGTTTAAGTAAATGTATTTATTTTTCTGTCGAAAAAAAAATAACTCATAAATTTTTTTGGCAACAATTAAATTATAAATTAAAGGGCTACTTTTAAAGCTATCTATTATGAGGTTATTATTTTCACATTTTATTAATTAATCAAAAGAAAATATTTATTAATTGAATATAAGTATTAAAAGAATGTATTGTCGTCGTGTTCTGAGCTATTCTAAAAGTTTCAAATGTCGGGAAGTTAGCTAAAAATCGATTGCAGGATTTGTACTGCAAACAAGAAAGCGAGTTGAAAGTGACATAAAAAAAACGTTGGTTTTAAAAATAAAATATTAATCCTTTTATAACAAAATATATTAGCATCATGAACTACATTAGCACCTTATATCAATGTGTAAAAAAATTTTAAAGTTATAATGGCGTCAATATTTGTGAGATGTCTAATTTAACTTTTTATAATTTTTTAATGTTCACGTTAATTAAATGTATTTATTTTTATGACGAAAGAAAATGAACTCGTTTTTTTTTTTTTTTTTTTTCTTTTAATGTCTTTTTAGTGTCAATTTGAATGTTTCTCACTGTTATTGTTATTTATTTATTTTTGGGTTTAAGGTAGGTTGTAGTAAGCGAACTGTTCTTGTTGGGGAAACAGCAGCTGCAGCAGTGTAATAAAAGCATATACATAATTCAGAATACAGGGCAATTAACATAGACAATCTTAATGTTTACATGGTTACAGCATTCTCTATGAGGAAGAACATGGAGGGGCCGCGGTAGCCCACTCGGTAGAGCGCCGGCCTCGTAATTGGAAGATTGCGGGTTCGGTACTCGAGCCGACCAAAGACCGTCGTGTACACTAATGGTGGCTGGTGCACGTAAAATCTGTCGTGGCAGCAATGTCCTCCATGTTCCCATCAAAAATTATACCTCTGGGGGTCACCGAAACGGGAGAACCATCCCTTCCGCGGAGGATCAAAATTGCGATGGCATGTCTCCGGACCACCTCTAGGGATGAGTCCCAGACCGTCGCCAATTGCCCATCTGCGCAGCACTAGTGCGACGTAAAACCCAACCAACCAACCAAGAGCATGGAACATGCTCTCTCGTACAGTAGAAAGATGGTGGAACGCCTGTCAAGTTGGAATAAACTAATTTAACATAGGGAGAGTAAATAACAACACATTGATATATGAAAGTAATAAAAATGCATATATAGCTCAACAGTTCTTAGGTGATACTAAACAAATTTTTCTTAGGTCATACTTAACATATTAATATAAAAATGTTTTCTTATTTAATTGCAATTAAATTGTCTTAAAAGCAGAGTTTTTATTTTGGGAAAACAAGTAAAGTGTCTACCTGTGTGACTTACTCCACATGATCCAGGATCCGGTTAAAGTGCGAGAAACTACGAATCGTTTTAAAATCATATACTAGATTGGTGTTAGTAATTAATCTTTTTGATAAAGCTTTATATAATATAAGAAATGGTGAGGTCATGATAAACATAAAAAGAGTACAAATGATCGAAAATACAGAAAAGAAAAAGTCTTTCACTTCAGATCTTAACTGGGCAAAGAGGTTTGGCCTTCACACCTGGCGAGGGCCCATATCAGTTATAGAACCCAACAGGCCCTTTTTTAAGTAAGAAGTTTGTGGCCAAATGGTCACGCAGTGGCCTATTTTGCAACCTCCCCCCCCCCCCCCAAGTGATGAAAGTTTGGCCCCAAAGCAAAAGAAATAAAAAAGTCAGGTTTCACCGAAGAAGTGAAAATTGAATAATCAGAGGTATATTTAATAATTTATCGAAATTACTTTTCCAAAATGAAATTACAGTTACTAAATATTAAAAAGAGTTTAAGTTTGCAAAGAAAGACACAAAAATATAAAATGAGAAAAAACTTTACAAATTTTCTTCCTTTCTGAAGAATTTTTTACCGTAATCTCTATTTGAGAAAATAGGTAGTTCTAGTTCGCGGTAGCGACGTTCTTTTTAATTAAAAATTCGGCAACTGCCGGTCGTGGGTCGTAGTGTGTCGTTTCTATACTGTTTAACGTTACGAACATTCTGGAAATCATCGTCTGATCAGATGTGGACGCTCTAATGACTGGACATTAGCTGGTTATGACAAGAAATTACCTTCTCAACAGTCATCGAGTGAGGTGAAGAATCATGAAGGAGCACAACAGCTTTCACGAGATTCCAGTCGTTACAGGAATTAGTTTTCGCAATCTGTGAGGCATATTTACTCCGATATATGAAATACCGAGATCTTCGACTTCCTGAATAAATGGCCAACAATCGCAATTATTAATTGAAAACTCGTCTTCGGTGTTCAGTCTTTCTTTCAGAAAGTTTATAAATGACATTACAACTTCTTTCCTGACTTCCGACCATTCGCGAACACCAGATATATGTGCAAATTACCAAATTTTCGGATTTTTCTGGACAATGGTTTTTAGTTCATCAACCATATCATCATCTTCCTGCTCTTCATTACTTGCATTGGTATAAAATTTTAGCAGCTATTCTTTGTGACCATCTGGATAGGAGTTATCCACGACAAGCCTCAATTTTCGCAAATAATTTTTTTTTTCTTTTTCATTCTTTTTCAAAATTATTACATCTGGAAAAATCAGATTTTGCAGATTCTTCTTAAATGTTTATAGTATGGAAGTTATAGCAGCCATCAAACGCGTTTGCTTCAGTTGGAGAGAATTCTCAACATCTCTTGAGCATTTCTGTAGCTGTACTCTGTGCACGTCTCGTAGAGGGGTCCGGGTCGAACACCGATTCTTGACAAAAACGAATACATCCAGGAAGGTTATGTAGTACTACAATAATGAGATTATAAACCTGTTTAGCAAATCGTACTTCAAAATGAGCTGTGAATTAATGATGGTCTAGAAAAATTTGTTGCATTCTCTTAAGGTTCGAGCGAGAAGTTCGGAAATATTTCGAAGTCCCTGTTAAATTACTCATCCATATTTTTAGTTCAGATACTAAATCTAGAGCCGATTCCATTGCTAAATCAGATCGATAACAACAGATCGATACAGTCAGCAGTTTACGTCAAAGTAATTTTCGAGAAATTTCCAAAGACCACCGTCGCATCCAGTATTAGCAGCTTCGCCACATCAGTTGTGACACCCACTAATAATTCCGTTGGGAGAAAAAAAATCCTGATAAGTCTTGACAGTTGCATCGAGTAATTCTTTGGTCCTTTTTTATTCTGATTGATTAGCTTCAATGAAACGACTTACTGTTGATTCATCTTCAGTAAAATACTTTGCAACAACGTATTTCATATCTTTATTACCACGGTTCACACTTCCAACAATATGTAGAGATATACAAGGAGCCATTTAAACACTTTACCAAGCTTTTTTCTCTCTAGATCTCCAATAAGATATAGCATTACAGCGTAAACGACGTCATCTCTGCAGTAGCGCAGCCAGAAAATTTCGGTATAGGGGGGGTCTAAAAAGAAAAACTATAAAGCATGCAGGGCCATTTGAAACCTATTTTATGTATATGCCCTGACTAACTCTAAAGCATGTGGGCCCCTCTTCTTTAAGGGGTCCACTCAGAATCGTATGCAGGTATTCTGCAACGTAAAGACCTTTTATGCCAAGAAAAAGCTTGCCCCGGGGCTCGAGGTAGTCTAAATCGGGCCCTATATGTGAGTTTTTTTTTATAGCTGTCATCATTTAAATTTTTAAAATTACAATTATTTTTTATAGAAATCATTGATCGTGTTTTCGTCCGATTTTATTTAATGAGGCCCACTATTATAAAAATCTGGTACGAAGTTTATCCAGAAATTGGATATATTTGACAGCTCTTTGCAGTTTTAGTCTATGGGACTGATACAGGCAACAATTTTTTCACTTCATTTGTAAATTTTTTTCTGGTTCAATAAATCGGTCCCCTTTTTTTAGGTTGCCATGGGAAAACACATCTGAGAAACCTACCATACCTAACATAATTATAATAATTAAATTAAATAATAAGGAGGAAAATACTTTTCGAGTTATTTTAAGATTTTTCCATATCACATTTTTTCCTTATTAAAAAGGGATGACCCTAACAGCACGATTCAAAGTCATATCCTCAAATTTCGAAATAAAATTAACATATTCAAATGCAAAACGGAGGTAAAATCTCTGAAAATGGACCAAAATATCTTTACAAATCGTTTCATGTTTTATTTTTACTTTCTCCGATATTTAACAGAAGAAAATATTAGATTCGTGAAAAATTCTGACATCGTGTTTTCGATGGATTTACACGTTTTGCGAAGTTTAGAACACGATTTGAGCACTTTTAGAAAATGTCTGTCTGTGTGTGTGACAAAATTTTGTGGCAAATGTATTTCAGGAGTTACAGCACAGAATTTCAGAAAATTTGATATATAGATGCATTTTGACAAAAATTAGTGCCTATCAAATTTTGGGGGAAATTGTCCAACAGGTGGCGTTGTCATCCCACTTTTCTAAAATTTTAACATGATGGTATCGGACAAAATTACGCATAAATGCGTAAAGAAAATTATTTTTTGATAATCATTAGGAAATTAAAAAAATAATAATAATTGTAATAAATAATGATAGTTAACTGGGGAAAAAATTGTATATGTAGGAGCAATGCTTTCGCCCCTGGAGGGAAGCCCCCCCCCCCCCGAGGGAGGGGGAGGAATTTTAATTTTGTGTATCTTTCAAAGAAGCTCTTCCATACAATACCTGTAAAACGAATGGTTGAACTATCGACTTGCGATAATTTAAAATAAAGTTATCGATTTTTTTAATAAAAAAAAAAAAAAGCTTTTTTTTAAAGATGTCATATAGAGAATAAAATTGACTTTCTTTGGATATTTAATGTTATACTATTATTTATTATATATTTAGGATGTAAATCATCTGCAATCATCGTCGAAGCTAATTTTAATAAATTACTTTTGCTGGTGAATTTGTATAAAAAAATATATAAGAAAGTCATGCGGTGGCCGCAACATGCTAGTTTTTTTTTTTTTTTTTTTTTTTTTCCATACGGCAGTTACATAAATAAAATATGAAAAATTTACATTGTGCACATAATTGTGTATATAATTAGGAAAAGCTTAACAAGAAACCAACAAAATCTTGTATTGCTAGGCCATCATAAAACTTTCTTCGATATCATTCTAATGTATCTAGTTTCTGCCTTGTTCTTCTATTTTTTTTAAATTTAATTTTCTTTTTTTCAGCTTTCAGTTAATTTTTTGCGAGATTTTGTTTTATTTCAATGTCTTGACAATTTTCCCTCACACTTGGTCGACAGAAAATGCCGGTTTCGAACCAGGGCTTTCTCAAATATCTAAAAGCCCTCGTTCGAACCCAGGTCACTCTCTTCGGTTTCGCGTTTCGGAGTCTTCAGTGGCTTTCTCTAAAACTCGCGTGAACACGGGCTAGAATCCTTTGAAACGACCAAATGGAGGGTACTCCAACATCAACACCATTTATCCCTCTTTGCTTAGAGAGTTCCTTTGTTATAATTATTATTATTATTATTATTTTCTTCCTTCCTTTTTATTGAATGATGTGCAAGAATTTCGTTCCCCCAGTAACGCATGATCAATTGCATATAATTTCACAAAATGTCTCATTTAGTTACATTGTGATAATTTGGAGCAAATAAGATTATGAAATAATAGGTTTTCTACCATATTTTTTGAAAGATCTACCACAGAATCTATCACGTGGAATTTGCCGAATTTTATATCAGTGATACTTACGTTATAATAATAATAATAATAATAACAACAATAATATCAACTGTTGGTCTAACTTTTGTGTATATAGCTTAACAAGTGTTGTTGCAATGCTACAAATTTTTGAAAACTATATCTCAGAATCTATAAGATGTAATTGAACAAAAATAACTATGCCAGTAGTTTTATAAAAATAACTGTTTTTTTTTTTTCTTCTTCTTCTTCTTTTCTGGCGAAGGATGTGCCAGAAAGTACTTTATTCATTATGTTTGAAAGATATTGTAAATAATGAAAAATTTGTAATGACCCCCCTTCATATCATAATAGTTTAATATTCAATTCAAATCCCAAACTGAAAAACTGTAACCTTCAGTCGGCAGCAAAAGTATCCGAGCACTAACAATAATCCCTGCTTAAAAAAAGTACACTTAATACAGCTTTGTTAAATAAATTCTTGTCGATTCATGTTCTTAGTCAGTCTAAGAATATGATTTGACAAGGATTTATTTAATAAAACAGTATTAAGTGTACTTTTTTGATATCGGAATTATTGGCTAGAGCTCGGATACTTTTGCTGCCGACTGTACATGTCATTTTTCTCAAGGATAATTTTAAAATCCCATGCAACAATACAGTAAGTTTAAGTTTTCCTCACAATGGAAAGGACAAAAAAAGTAATTAAATTACATTAAAGATATTTACTTTCATCCCCAAATTTTGGTTCAAATCAAAAGTTTATCCAAAACAGTAAGAGTTTCTTTTAAAATTAAGTGTTTTACTACCTATACCCCTTTCAGGATTTTGATTAAATTAAAATTGTACATAAATCTTAAATAGAAAAATTCGTTAAACATTATTTTAATAAAAAAAAACCTTTTAGATTATGAAGCATATATTTCTTGCCTTCTTGCCTTTTTTTTTTTTTTTAAAGATCCAACCAAGAAACATTTAACTCTAGACTCAGTTTTAAACTTCTAAATTTGTACATGGGTTGAACTTATTGAAGATGAAAAATGCATAATACGAGTATAATTCCTTACAATTATATATTTGAAAAAATATTAAATAAGAAAATTCGTTAAACATTATTTTAATAAAAAAAAAAAAAAAAAAAAAAAACTTTTAGATTATGAAGCATATATTTCTTCCTTTTCTTTTCTTTTTTTTTTTTTTTTTAGATCCAACCAAGAAACATTTAACTCTAGACTCAGTTTTAAACTTCTAAATTTGTACATGGGTTGAACTTATTGAAGATGAAAAATGCATAATACGAGTATAATTCCTTACAATTATATATTTGAAAAAATATTAAATAGGAAAATTCGTTAAACATTATTTTAATATAAAAAAAAAAAAACCTTTTAGATTATGAAGCATATATTTCTTTCTTTTCTTTTCTTTTTCTTTTTCTTTCTTTTTTTTTTTTTTTTTTTTTTAAGATCCAACCAAGAAACATTTAACTCTAGACTCAGTTTTAAACTTCTAAATTTGTACATGGGTTGAACTTATTGAAGATGAAAAATGCATAATACGAGTATAATTCCTTACAATTATATATTTGAAAAAATATTAAATAAATAAGTGCAAAAAAAAAAACTATTTTTTAAGAAATACCAAATAAAAAAAAGAACTTTAAATCTTATATTTGTAAATAAATTTAACTTTTTTTAATTAATGATTAATTTATTAAAATTCGAGATTAATTTTGCTTGAGTTTTTCCACTTTCTGTTGATTTAGATCTATATATTGAACTATTGATTTACAACATTTAAAACTAGACTTATTGTAATTTTGATTCAGCCCAGGTCGCGCTCCTTTGTCTAGCCGTACAGTGTTTGTCGTTGTTTTCTCCGAAACTCACGTGAATACGGACTAGAATCATTCAGAAAGACCGGAGGGCATTCCATTGAGACCTAGATCCCTATAGAAGATAATCGGACTTAACCCTACTCCAATACAATTTTTTTGAACATTTGTAATTTGAATTTATAATTAAAACATTTAAAACATGAACAGAAAAGTGCTTACCTTTTTTGTCTAAAAAACCAAATCAAAATCTGTAACTGGCTGAGAAACTTTTAAATTGTGTCATTGATTCTGAACTTCTCGGAGAAGTCTTCTCCCAAACTGACCCTCGTCTAAAATCCCTTTTTCTTAGAAATTCTAGATGTATGTAAACAAAGAAAAACTTCAGGAATACTTACCAACGGCGACCTGTGTGGGGTGTCGTCTGGTCTGAAGAATGAATAATAGCGCACAACACATGTTGCCGCAAAGCCGACATAACGCGAGAGATCAAAAACAGGGATTTCAACTCCAATTTTAAGAGATCATTGTTCCCATGTTTCCAGTTTCAAAATAATTTGTCACCTTCCGTGAAAAGTAATTTAGTGCTTTGACGCTAAAATCAGATGTTTTCTGAAAACTGTTACACCCGAGCTTGCCGAAAAACATTCTTTCAAAAAATCTGATGTGGGCACCACATGACTTCCTTATACACTTTTAGAAATATACATAATGCTAAAAAACATTGTCATTGAACCCGAAACTGTTGCCTAAAAATATTTAAAAAGATGAATTATCACCGTGTTCTGAGCCTTTCTGAAAGTTAGTTAAAAACCGATGCAAGCTTTGTACTGGTAACGTTGCCGAAGACAGCAGGGACCCGAAAAAATTGGCTAAAAGTATTAAAAAAATGCATTTTCACAGTGTTCTGAACTATTCTGAAAGTTTCAAATGTCTAGCTAGTCGAGAAGTTAGTTAAATAAATTTTCTGTTGAACTATATAAACGCTGTCGAAGGCAGCAGTCACCTGAAACAATTGGCTAAAAATATTTAAAAAATGCATTGTCACCGTGTTCTCAGTTTTTCTAGACGTTTTAAATGTCTAGCTAGTCGGGAAGTTAGTTAAAAATCAATTGCAAGATTTGTACTGGTAACGCTGCCGAAGACAGCAGGGACTCAAACAGTTGGCTAAAAGTATTTAAAAAATGCATTTTCACCGTGTTCTGATCTAGTCTGAAAGTTTCAAATGTCTAGCTAGTCGAGAAGTTAGTTAAATAAATTTTCTGTTGAATCACATAAACGCTGCTGAAGGACGCAGGTATTAGAAACAGTTGGCTAAAAATATTTTTAAAAATGCATTGTTAACGTGTTCTGAACTTTTCTGAAAGTTTCAAATGTCTAGCTAGTCGGGAAGTCAGTTAAATTGCAAGATTTGTCCAAACCGTTTTTGAGTTATTACCGTTTTTTGATGCATTTTGGCCATTATGAACCTAATTTTCCTAAATATCTCCAAAACGGAAAATCATACAAAGTCCAAAAAGGGAGGTGCACAACTAAATGTTATAACAAACCTTTGTACCAATTCGCAACTTTCTACGCCCAACCGTTTTTGAGTTATGCGACATACTCACACACACACAGACAGATACACATACATACAGACTTCACGAAAAATCGTGTAAAATCCCTTATATCTCTAAAACGAGAGCTCGTGTTAAGACGACACTTGCAGGTGTACAACTAGACATCATGACAGTCACACGTATAAATTGGCAACATTCAGCGATCATTCGTTTTCGAGCAATGTGAAATGCAAAATCCATTTCGAAAATCGGGATTACTATACTTCCTTATACTTTGTATAAGGAAGTAAAAAGGATAATGTAATTCGCCCCTTGGATACTTTCTGAAGAAATTTAAGTGGAAATCAAGAATATATGTATTGTGAAACAATTTTGCTAGCATACTCATACATAGGGTTACAGTGGATTTATGAGATATATACTATGTTAATTTAATATTTTTAAAGAGCAGAGAGAATGTAATAAGACAATAAGGCTTTTATAAAAGAAAAAATCTGGAGTGACTCCACTCGATTTTCCGAACTTTAAGTAATTAATGGCTGTATAAATAAATTAAAGTAAGAAAAGTCGTTAAGTAAACAAAAATTATAATTATAATACGATGTTTGAGTATACTGTTTAATTTTACACTATTTCTTTTCAAATAATTTGAGTCCATAGATCATAATGATAAAGAATTTTTTGTTGTGTCCCTGTAAAAATCAGTAAGGGTTTAACTCACCAAAATCTATACAGTTTGTGCGACTGTGACCTATAATATGTGTACAAATTTTCAGCTCAATCGAATAAGGCGGAGAAGAATTGGGCACCATCACACTTTAAATAATTTGAGCTCATAAGCCATATACTGATAAAGAATTTTTCGTTGTGGTGTCCCTGTAAAAAAACTACAAGTGCTAGATTCTACAAAATTCCTACCCGTCGTGTGACGGCGATCTATAATATGTATATAAATTTTCAATTCAGTCCAATAAGGCATTTAAACGCTATCGTACTTAAATAATTTCTACCCATAGGCTATAATTAGAATTTTTCTTTGTCTCCGTAAAAAAAAGGGCTAGATTTACCAAATTCATTTGGGTTCGAGCTACGGTGACCTATAACATACGTATCAACTTTCAGCTCATTTGAACTTAGTCCCTATCGTTTTCACTCACATATATCGACTCACATTACAAAGTCGTTATCGCACATAAAAAATTCGGGCCCATAGGTCATAATGATAAAGAATTTTTCTTTGTGTCATTTTAGTAAAGCTGTACGCGCTAGATTCACCAAAATCTACACTGTTTGTGCGATGGAGACCCATAACTTGTGTATAAATTTTCACCTCTATTGAATAAGGCATATAGATGCTATAAGTTCTATATTTTATTTCACTAAAGATTTTTTCTTAGTTTTATTATAATTATTTAAATTTATGCCTCCACCCCCTTCTTTTTTTACTAATTGCGGGACTCTGAACGGTTTACCGTGTTTTGGGGGACGCTCTGCTTCCTTTCTGCCGTCCGGACTTGTCTTGTCAACGCATGCAATAGCTTTCTCTGTTGCACTTAGAATTTTTCAAGGAGTTAAAAATTTTATTTTATTTATTTATTTATTTATTTATTTTAATTCCTGATGCTTCACTCTGAAAAATCTCTGCTCACACGGGGAATAAAGCACTCACGTTGAAGTTGACTTTAAAAAAAGTTGGGCCCATAGGACATAATGATAAGAAATTTTTCTTTGTGTCTCTGTAAGAAAAAAAAAAAAAAAAAAAAAAAAAAAAAAAAAACTATAAGGACTAAATTCATCAAAATCAATAGGGTTCTTGCTAAAGTGATTTATAACATACGTACACACTTTCAGCTTATTGAAACAAAGCTTTTAGATGCTATCCTGTTCACTCGCATGCACACACATACATACTTATATACATACATCACCGTAAATATAGCAAAAATGAACTTAGGGAACCTCAAATCGTGTAGAAAATTCAAACTTCAAATTGTTGCCGTCGGATTATTTGGCATAATTACAATACTTTCCTTACATACGTATGTTTGGAAAGTAAAAATATGTCGATTTTTCTACAAATTTCTGGTCGAATTTTTATACGTAATGCCAGGGCCTGCTTGACTTCCAGTAAGGCCTGAGGCACACATGCTTTCTTAGACCCACGCCAATACTTGACGATGTGAAAATAGTTGAAAAAGTGACCAAAATTTTTGTACACAGAAGAAATAGTGATCAAATAATCACAAAAGAAATTAGTTTTAGGGCCCCCTGGTATTCAGGGTCAGGGGCCCGGGCCCCGCATGCCACTGCGATAATCAGGCCCTGCATAATGCATAAATTTCCGAATAAAAAATCTTAGCTCATAGGGGGGGTCCGGACCCGCTGGACCCCCCCCCGTCGCTGCGCCACTGCATCTCTGTAATTGAGCGCAGAACCTTGAGGCTGAAACTCATCCAGTTGAATTTTCCAGTCGTTTGAATCATTCAAATGGGAAGATATTGATTTAATACCAAAATCGATGAAATTTGAACTGCAAGTTTGTTTTGTGGTGTTAAGATTGTATACTAAGTGTCGTGTGCGAAAGTAAAAAATTGAAGAAAATAGAAATTTGCAATTTTTTATCCTACTCAAAATACCTCTGATTCTCAAACAGTGGCAGCTGATTTTTTTTTTTTTTTTTTTTTTCGCTTCCGTCCAGAAATGTTTCTGGGTTGTCATAGTGACGCAATGGATGGCTGCATGATTTGATTACGGAATTCCTTTTGGAATGAAGTTCGCCATTTTCAATGGTTTAATGCCTAAAATTAAAAAAATTATAACTCATTCAGTTTTTGAAAATTTCTCTCAATCTTTTGGGAGGTAAATTGTGGAAGCGAGATCTATATACAAAAAAAAAAAAAAGAAAAAAAAAAAATGATTTATCTCTAAACGATTTTGAGTTATAAAATGTTTTGTGAAAAAATCGATGTTTCGTAAAATCTAAAAATATGGATCGCTAATCCGTATTTTGTAAAAATGTTTATATGGTTTGAAAGAGGATTAAATGACCTTTCCAAATATACCAGTTGTTAATAAATGGAACAGTTACTCGGTCGTACAGGGCGTTTCAAATAAGACGATCGAGAGAAAGAGAAATTTTCGACCCTTTATAAAACTTTTTTTAAAAATATAAAAAAATCCGTATTTTTTTTTTTTTTTTTTAATTATACCGTAAGAATCGGTAATAAAGGCTCTTTCTTTTGGCACAGTTCGATATCTCGAACCGTTCGAGCTGGATCGCTTTACAAAAACCCACGAAATTTTCTCTCTTTGCTTTTTCTTTTGAGGTAGGCTGTTCCGTACAAAATGACGGTCGGCTGCGATTTTGAATCGTTTTTTGATTTGACATGGGTCGACATTTTAATTAATATCTCCGCTAATTAGGGTCGCATCGTTTAGCAAATTAGATAACGTACATCTGTGATAAATTCTAAGTCCGACCATTAGCGGCGGAGTATTAGCTGTTTCAAGCCGTTTCTCACAGACAGACAGGCACACACACACACACGCGCGCATACAGATTTTAATAATATAAGCGATGTAGTACTAGCAGGTTTCAGAAGATATGCAGGCTAGCATACTCCAATTATAATTCAAACTGAATAGTAATGACAAAACTTAAAATTATAAAAACTGAAAGGAGATTTATTTTATTTCTTGAAAATTAAATATTGAAATTTGAAAACCATTTATTACAGCTTATTGAAATTAAAAAGTTGTTTATAATAAAGCTTATATATATAGATTTTTATATGAAAATGCTAGCCAAACATATCCACACCCGAACCTGCCAGAAAAAATCTGATGTGGGCACCACATGACTTCCTTATACACTTTTAGAAATATACATAATGTTAAAAAATATTGTCACTGGACCCGAAACAGTTGGCTAAAAATATTTAAAAAAAAATGCATGCATACGTAAAAAAAAAAAATAAATAAATAAATAAAATTGTGCCTTGAGGGGACTCATTTTAAAATCCTTGGGGGGGGGTGGGGGGGACTCATGTCAAAGTTGTGCCTTGGGGGGACTCATGTCAAAGTTGGGCCTTGGGGGGCCTTATTTCAAAGTTGCACCTTGGGGGGACTCATGTCAAAGTTATGCCTTGGGGGGGACTCATGTCAAAGTTGTACCTTGGGGGGGACTCATGTGCCTTGGGGGGGACTCATGTGCCTTGGGGGAGACTCATGTCAAAGTTGTGCCTTGGGGGGACTCATGTCAAAGTTGTGCCTTGGGGGGACTCATGTCAAAGTTGTGCCTTGGGGGGGGACTTCGGATCCGAAACAATTGGATAAAAGTGTTAAAAAATGCATTTTCACCGTGTTTCTGAACTATTCCGGAAGTTTCAAATCTCTAACTAGTCGGGAAGTTAGTTAAATAGATTTTCTGTTGAATCATATAAACGCTGCTAAAGGCAGCAGTGACACGAAGCAATTGGCTAAAAATATTTAAAAAATGCATTGTCGCCGTGTTCTGAGCTTTTCTGGAAGTTTTAAATGTCTAGCTAGTCGGGAAGTTAGTTAAAAATCGATTGCAAGATTTGTACTGGTAACGCTGCCGAAGGCAGCAGGTATCGGAAACAGTTGGCCAAAAATATTAAAAAAACGCATTGTAAACGTGTTCTGAGCTTTTCTGAAAGTTTCAAATGTCTAGCTAGTCGGGAAGTCAGTTAAATTGCAAGATTTGTCCAAACCGTTTTTGAGTTATTACCGTTTTTTGATACATTATGGCCAAAACCAATGTATTTTTGGTCATTATGAACCTAATTTTCCTAAATATCTCCAAAATGGAAAATCATACAAAGTCCAAAAAGGGGGGTGCAGAACTATATGTTATAACAAACCTATGTACCAATTCGCAACTTTCTACGTTCAACCGTTTTTGAGTTATTACCGTTTTTTGATACATTATGGCCAAAACCTATGTATTTTTGTCATTATGAACCTAATTTTCCTAAATATCTCCAAAACGGAAAATCATACAAAGTCCAAAACGGGAGGTGCACAACTAGATGTTATAACAAACCTATGTACCAATTCGCAACTTTCTACGTCCAACCGTTTTTGAGTTATGCGACATACACACACACACAGACACACACACACACATACAGACGTCACGAAAAATCGTGTAAAATCGCTTATATCTCTAAAACGAGAGCTCGTGTTCAGACGACACTTGCAGGTGTACAACTATACATCATGACAGTCACACGTATAAATTGGCAACATTCAGCGATCATTCGTTTTCGAGCAATGTGAAATACAAAATCCATTTCGCAAATCGGGATTACTATACTTCCTTATACTTTGTATAAGGAAGTAAAAAGAAGAAAACTCACCACCTGCAAAAAACAACAACTGCGAAATTCCATTTTAGCTTAAAAACTTTTCAAAAATTGAAATTCTTTTTCCATATCCATAGATATCCGAAAAAGCATTCCAGGTCTGGCGAAACAAAATAACTCCAACCATCAGCAGACGGCCGTCCAAAAAAGGCTTTAAATCGTAAGCATCACACTGGACACCTATATGCATCACCAATCAAAATAAAGCTAGAAGCTGCGGTGCTGATACTAAAAATTCAAATTACTAGTATAATGAGAAATAAAACTTAAAGGATACAAATTTTTATAATATAAAAAAGCTTGAAATATAGTATATACTTGTTTATTAAAATTAAATTTCAAATTGCATAATCTCTTAAATCTTAAAAGTTGATTAATAACAATATTTATGTAAATTCTATGGCTCAGATTAGAATACCAGTGCGGCATACAGCTAGTAACGAAGTTGAAGTTTTTTCTCTTGTCATATAAATCAGTACATAAATTATTATTTTTTAAAACAAATGAAATATCCAAAAAATCAGCTTCAAAATTATTATTATTGGCTTTATTTAATTTTAAAATATCTGGATAAATTAAATTAAAAAAATTATCAAAATTTGTGTTAAAAATAATCAAGTCATCAATATATCGATAAGCATGTAAACAAATATTATGAGTTACAGTGAACTTATATTCAAAGAAAAACAAGAAAAGATTAGCCGCAGTTCGGTAACAACGGTCAAATTATTATTTTTATTATTAATTCCAATTTTTATTTAAATATCTGCAAGTAAAAAAGTCCCACCACGTCACATTTTTCTGTTAGAGTATCAGAAAATGGCAATTTTCACGATTTTTTATCGTTTTCATCAACGAGATATATAAATTAGAGTGCTGATTCAATGGATGAAGGATTAACTTTCCGTGGTTCAAGATGAATCACGTGATATGCTCGAATAGGTTGCTGTGTTTGGCCCTTTATCGCTATTTTGGCATTTAAAATATCAGTTCGACAAATTATCATTATTATTAGGTAACATGACAGTCCTATGACCGAAATAAATTGCTTTTAAAATAATTTTACACGTATTTCACATTTTAATAAATAATAAAATACCTTTCTTTTCATCGTTTCTCAACAAACTTTAAAAGTGTTTATAAAACAAAATTTAAACTTTTAAAGAGCTAAATTTAACAACAAATAATAATTTTTCAACTATTTTTAAGCATTTTAACGGTTAAAGTTCAACTACATGAAATAAAAAAGAAGTAAAATCAAAATCAAAATGGTTTAGAACAAAACAATATTAAACTACGTAAAGTAAACAAAAACATTGAAACCGTTGCCATAGAAATGTACTGAAAATGAGCTGTTACCAAGGAAACCACCGAATACGCATGTGCAAGGAAAGCATGTCACATGACTCATCTTGGACCTTCTCAAGGGTTACCATTTATCACTCTACTTTATATATCTCGTTGGTTTTCATAGTATCACAGATCACAAGTGGTAACCCTTCCTGCTGGCAACCCAGAGTCCTGGGAACTCAGAGTCCCGGCAACCATGTTTGTTCCATTTTTTTGTTAAAATATAAGAGAATGGCAAATTTCACTATTTTTTTTTTTTTTTTTAAATGATTTTTACAATAAAGTAGACAGCAAAAGTATCCGAGTACTAGCCAGCAATTCCGATATCAAAAAATCCCTTTTCGGCAAGCTTAAAGGCAAAGGTAGATTCCTTTACATTAATGTTACAAAAGTAAAGAAATATTACCTATGCATTAACACATACTTAGCCAATGGCTTTGTTCCCAAACATTGCATTATTTATGTCGCTATTCTATTTTCGAGAAATTTAATTTTCAACTACAAAAGGATTTTATTCATTCTACTTAAAATTTTAGGCTAGATTTATTCATCAGTAAATGTTTCAATTTTTTAAAATCCAAGTTCATAATCATTCAACAAATAGATACCATAAAGATATATAATCCCAGCAATGGTGAATCCGGGAGAGGGCTATTGGACTACAGTCCCCTCCCCACCAAAGCTGAACCAAAATTATAAATTTTATTTTAAAAAAATTATGATTGTATGATTAATTTTATAAAATTCATTATAATAAATTGTATGATTTGGCGAGATTTCGGTAACAAAACTTGCGACTTGGCGGCAAATTTTAATAGTTGCCGATGAAATTTTTGACTTGGCGACGAAATTAGTTATTTGACGGCAAAATTTGGCGAGCTTGGCGATGGAGAATGATTTTCTTTCCTCGCGAAAACCTCACATCTCTTCACAGACCAATATGTTTCCACAAGATAAAAAGTCAAAGGAAGCTGTAACGTATTACTCTCAATTTCTATCGTAAATTTTAAATTCTTGCCTAAACCGGCGTTCTAAACTATTCACCACAAACAATATTTTTATTAAGACTAACGTATTATTTTAATTTTATATTTTTAAATGATTAATTAACGCTCTGACCATGGTTTTTATATTTACAGTGATCTTTTTTATTGTCGTTTACCCGTGACGTAGGCATCAGATTATAATTTTAAGCAATTAAAGCTATAGAATAAGCTATTTAAAAAAACTTTTAAAAATCAAATGCTTAATATATCGTATAACATAAATCTTTTCGAAGTTATGATTTTACAAATTTTATTGCATTAAGGTGAATCGTATACTTTTTTTTTTTTTTTTTTTTTAAATACTTTAAAATACTTCGAATATATTTTGGCATAAAAAAAAAAGAGTCAAATTCAAACTTAATTCCAAATGACTCACATAACTAACTCATTATAACTCGCATATAAACTCATCTTCTAATTTCGCATTGATAGGTTTTAAACATTACAAAATCTCGCCAAGCAAACTTTGTTAGCGACAACAATAGATTAATGGTTTAAAAGTTAATTAGGTAGATTCCTTATAGGAGATCTGCCTATTGCAATGGTTCTCAGGACACGACTTCTGGAAAATTTCTTCATATCTTCACCAATCATGACCCCTAGAACCTAAAACCACCCTCCGTTCAAAAGTTTATATATATATATATATATAATGCTTTTTCCCATGTTAAGTTGTGAACACGATAACTGGAGTAATTCTTATTTTAATTTAACCAGCTCAGGATATGTTGCCAGGACAGTAAAAATCTCGCTCGAGTTCGTAGATGGGGCATCCAGCTCAAACGGGGTGGAAATGGTGGTGGTGGTGGGGGGGGGGGATTTTCATTTGCCCATAATTTCTTTAATATTGAAAATAGGAAAATACTTCAAATCAGGCGAATTACCGCCTTACCCTAAAGAACAACTTTTGTATTTAAGCTTTTTCGATAACTTCAATTGTTTAAAAGTTACAAGTTAAAAAGTAATTTTTCGTCAATTGTGATGAAGCCGACTTTTTCTCATAGAAGGAGCACGCCAATACTCTTAATGCTTACAAACCCCTTCTAGTGAAATGCCAGCGAAAGCTACTTTTGCTCCTCTCAACCTTGAAGTAGGGCACCCATCCTCAGCGCTATTATCGCTGTTTGTTGTGGCAACACAACAGCTTATGTAGAAACACGTATGCTCCTTCTTCCTTTATTATTATTCTATGCTTTTTCTATAGCTTTAATTGCTTAAATTTATAATCTGATGCTTACGTCACGTGCAATCGATAGTAAAAAAATCACTGAAAATATAAAAACCATGGTAAGAGCGTTAATTAATCATTTTAAAATATAAAATTTAAAGTAAATTTAAATTAAAAAAATATCGTTTGTGGTGAATAGTTAAGAACGCCGGTTTACGCAAGAATTTAAAAGTTAGGATTGAAATTGAAAGTAAATACGTTACAGCTTCCTTTGATTTTTTATCTTGTGGAAACAAGATATTGGTCTGTGAAGAGATATGAGGTTTTTGCGTGGGAAGAAAATATATTGACGTCAAAGCTGCCATTTTTCATCGCCAAGCTCGCCAAACTTTGTCATCAAATAACGAATTTCGTCGCCAAGTCAAACATTTCGTCGTCAACTATCAAATTTTGCCGCCAAATCAAAAATTTCATTGCTAAGTTGCAAGTTTTGTCACCAAATTGTATATCTTTATGGCTTCTATTTGTTGAATAATTATGAACTTGTATTTTAAAAAAAATGAATCATTTACTGACCAATAAATCTAGCCTAAAAATTTTAAGTAGAATGAATAGTAGTAGTTGATAATTAATTTTTTTTAAAACAGAATAGCGACGTAAATAATGCAATGTGTGGGAACAAAGCCATTGACTAAGTATGTATTAATGCATATGTAATATTTCTTTACTTGTGTAACATTAACGTAAAGGAATCTATTTTTGTAACTTAGATTTATTTATTTACGTCACATGAAAATTTTAATACCAAAGGATTTTGTATAATTTATTTTCCTAGACATTTGTCCGGATGATACATTGAGAAATCAATTATTGCCATTAGAAAAATTAGTTTAGTTAGTTAAAAAAATTCTAATTATCGCATCGATTAGCGAATTGTATTCCTGGATTTAGAAAAATTGCCCCTATCTAATGGTACCGATTTTGAAAAGAAATCGGACCGTTACTTTTATTTTATTTGGCTCTTTTAATGGTTTTACGGCTGCTATCGCTTTTAAACGAAATTTCAAACGATGAAATTTACAAACTTACCGTTCCAGATGAGAGCAAGTATATAAGAATTTGGGAAAAAGTCGACTTCATCGCAATTAACGAAAAATAACTTTTTAACTTGTAACTTCTAAGCAATTGAAGCTATCGAAAAAGTTTAAATACAAAAATTGTTCTTTAGGGTAAGGCGGTAATTCGCCTGATTTGAAGTTTTTCCCTATTTTTAATAATGAAGAAATTATGGACAAATGAAAATTTCCACCCCCTGTCATTTCCACCGTCTTTAAGCTGGATACCCCAATCTACGAACTCGACCGAGATTTTTACTGTCCTGACAACATATCCCGAATACCTATATATATATAAACTTTTGAACGGAGGGTGGTTTTGGGTTCTAGGGGTCACGATCGGTGAAGATATGAAGAAATTTTCCAGAAGTCGTGCCATGAGAACCATTGCAATAGGTAGATCTCCTATAAGGAATCTACCTAAAAGTACGTTTAATACTATTTTGTTAAATAAATCCTTATCGAATCATGTTCTTAGACTGACTAAGCACATGACTCGAAAAGGATTTATTTAACAAAGCAGTATTAAGTGCACCTTTTTTAGACAGGGATTTTTGTTAGTGCTCAGATACTTTTGCTGCCGACTGTATCACACATGGTAAACTTTCGTGCTATCAACCCTACCTCCTGGCCATCCTCTCTGCTGACAACCCCTGTTTTGCAACCCTGTATTCGTACCTTATCTGTTTTTTTTTTTTTTTTCCTGGTATTCTAGTTAACAGATATTCTTTTTTAAGTATGATTGTGCTGCTTCATAGTTAAAGTTTCATGTTCAAAACGGCAAGTTTTCAGTGTAAAACTTGTAAAACCGTACCCGATAAGTTTTGCTGTATTTGTGAACTATTCATATTAAAATCACAAGGTAGACATTTAACACCATACGTAAAAAATCCTATTTTTTGTATTTTGGTTTTAAAATAACAAATAATAACAATTCAATCATTTAGTGTATTTTCCATGTTTTTATGTTCTACTTAGTCTACAATATGAATATTATCTCCATATTAACAGTATCCCATGCTAAATTAATAATATTGATAGTAATAATACATGTCTTCTAAAGACTTTTGTACATTGCTTCCAGTACAGATTAAATAATCATAACAAAAAAACTGTACGTGTTATAGATTTTTCACTATTATTTTTTAATTCTGCACTACAAAATTAGTTGAAAATAGTTAATTTCATTTCTGTTACCCCCCTTCCCCCCCCCCTTTTTTTTTTGTCGAGTAGTGTTATTATTTAGACAAAAATGACATAGACTAAGAAAAAAATCTCTAGGAATATTCAATTCATCTTCAATATAAAAAATGTCAAAAATATTTTTAATGATATCATAGAGTTCATTTACAAGAATATTACTAAATAAGTTTTCAAAATCATAAGTTTGAATAGATGAAGGTTTAAAAGTGATTCTATTTATTAATAGACCAAAAACAAATTGTATTCTTATATTTTAATTTTAGAAAATCATAAATTTTCTTTAAAAAAAATTACAATTTAATATTAAAATTTTTACCAATACTATTAGTTGTGCAACAGATAAATCTAAATTTAACAGGATTTTTATGAAACTTAGGTGTCATAAATAAAAATGGAATATTATTTTCATTAAAGATTTTAATATTACATGAAAAAAAGAGATTTAATCTGTTTTGAATAAGCAGTAAAACATTTTTTAACAATTGCAGAATTCAAATTTAATTTTGTGTAAAAATCATAATTAAGTTCTTCTAAAGTTCTTTCAAAATAATTTTTTTTTTTTAAATGATACCATAATTATTAGCAGCTTTGTCAGCAGGAACTAAAACAAAATATTTTTTAAACGATTCCAAATATTCATTATCTTTTATTATAATTATGGTATATCATTTGAAAAAAAAAATATATATATATATATATTTGATTTGTTTATTGCAGTTAGCAAACCTGCCCTAGTAAGAAGTAATCTCTGAGACAAAATTTTCCTTATGTAAGTCCTTCTGTACAAAATTTTCCTTATGCTTGCCCTTATGTAAGCATTTATTCGGCTTTGCATTAATTGATAGAGTTGGCAGCTGTCCTCCTGCGAGATATCGGGCTAAATTCTGTCCAATTGGTGTGTTAGATTGGCAAAATCCCGAGGTGGTTGTAGAACCCTTTTCATGATGCTCCAGACGTCCTCAGTGGTACAGAGATCCGGAAACTTCGCTGACCAAAATAATGTTGGACAAGGAAGAAAACAAGCAGTAAAAACTATCTTCGTACGTAGGCGGGCATTACCATGTTTAAATATTCGCTCAAAAATTGCATGATATTAAGAAAAACAAAACCGGACGTAGAATTCCGCCGATGTATCGCTCTGCTTAAAGATGCTGCGGATGGCAACCAAAGGGGTCCTGCTATGAAATAAAATGGCACCCAAGACCATCACTCCTGGTTGTCGGGTCGTATGGCCGGTGACAGTCAAGTTGGAACGAGGCGTCCACAGACGCGTCTTCGCTAGTCATCGGAACTCAGATTGGAGCTGGACTCATCACTGAAGACAATTCTGTTCCATTCAGTAACATTTCAGCTCGAATGCACCCGATATCACTGTAAACTGGCTTGTCGGTGTACAAAGTTTAATAGTAGTCGACGCAAAGGGCTCCGTGAGCTCAACCATATTTCTCTGAGCTGCCTGTTAATGGTATTTGAAGTCACTGAGGTACCAGTTGCACGTAGGACCGATGATAACGGCGAATTTGGGGCTTTGAATACAGCTCTGATGATTGATCGGTTCTTATGTTCTGTCCTATCTCTAGGCCGACCGTTTCCTTATTAGCACTATATTCGGCCATGGTTCACCGATTCTTGTCAACATCATCCAACAGTGACATCGCTCCTATCCAAATTTCAAACAATTCGCAGATTAGACGAACCGACTTCTTTGAGCCCAACTACTCTCCGCTCTCAAATGCTGACATCGACGTATATTTTTTGCGCACCTGTATACTAGGCATACTTACCGTCTATCTGACTAGATGGAATAAAATTTTCAAAAAATTTATGACCTGGTATCAAATTTTCTTCTCTTAAATATTCTGCCAGCTGTGCAGTTAAGATGCGCTGCAGCATCACATGCTCATTCTATGGCAGCCAAACTTTAAAGTTTTGCATTTCCCATCGAAACGTGTATGCATGTCAATTTGTGTCCAATTTGCATTAATCCTTTTTAGTGCACCTTTTTTTTTTTTTTGGTCCTAGAGGGTACATATCTTTCATTAATTTTGTAAATGTTCAATGATGTTAAATCGCACTTTTTATAAGTAAACTTTTGTACCACATGTTTCAAAAGTACGCAATAATTAGCACAGCTGCTTCCATGCTCGTACTTACTAATTTTTCGTCCGACAAAGGTCCGAAACAATTGTTGCCTGTTTTTTCAATTTATGATGTATATTTACGTGTATATCATCTGATGTTTTTGCGACAATTTAAAGTTTGTTCTATCTTTGTTTCTTCGCCCTGTATATAACCAAAACCGATAGGAATATTTTCTTTTAGATAATCGAATCCCTTTAAGATTCAGTATTTTAATTTAGTATTTCCTTTCACTAAACTATTCACTTTTTGTTTATTTTAAATGAGTTACCTAAATCACTAATAATGGATTGTAACATAGAACTTTAACCCAATGTCGAACGCTGTTTTTTGAGGTCGAACATCTTCATTATTTTTTTTTTCTTCGAGATATTTCAGGAAGTTCAGAGTGGAAAGAATTATATCCGTTGTCTCTCAAAAAACTTGCTCTTAAAATAGGAAGTAGTGAAAAAGAACCTTCTGGCGAATAAAAAGAAAAAAAAAAAAACGCGTCTGACGTGGTAAAGGTCAGTCAACTGCTCTTAATATAGGTCTAGGTCGCATTGCAATGAGAATCTTTTATTGTGGATTATACTATCAATTGAATAGACTGAACTATTAACAGTCGCAAAACAAAGAGTTGAATAATTTCATTATTCTTGTCCAACGTGTGTAAACAGACGTATAATAACGTGTAAACAGAAAAATTTTGAAGCATTCTGTATTTTATTTTATTTTAAGGGAATGATTAAGAAATTAGCACAGATTAGTGGCGTCATACTTCATAAACCCCAAAAAAGTTTACTGGACTAAGCAAAATTAAGTGATGAATTCAAAAAATTAAACAACTCGCCACAGTGTTACTTTCTTCTATGTGTATAAAAGAAAATATTGGATTCGTTAAAATTTTCAATCTCAGGTATTAACACGATTTGACCACTTTTAGCAAATGTCTGCAAGCGTGTGTTGCCAAAATTTTGTGAATGCATTATCTCACGAACCAATGGACGGAATTCAATATAATTTTGTATTTTGTCAAACCTTGATTTAAGTTGGTGCGCATTAGCTTTTGGTGCATATCCCACAACAGGTAGCCTTAAAGTTTCGGTTTTTTTTTTTTTTTTTTTTTTTTTTTTTCAAAAATTTTCATATGGTAGCACAGGACAAAATTTCATATAAATATACTCAATGAGGATTATTTTTTTTTTTTTTATCCATTATTGAGAAATAAATATATATATATGTATATATATATACATATATATATATATATATATATATATATTTATATAGTAACACCCAACCAAACAACGTAAAATTTCTGTATTATGAGTAGCAGCACGTTATATCCCCCCCCCTCCCCCAGTAGGAGAAGGAAATACTTTTCGATCCCACAAATTAAATCTAGTATTTTGTGGCCACCACAAGAATTTCTTCTTATTTTATTATACAAATTCACTAAGGGCAAATAATTTATTAAAACTATTATTTATTAAAATTATCTAACACGATGAATGCAAATGATTTTCATCTTAGAGAAAACCAACACTAAATATCCAAAGAAAGACAGTTTTATTGTGTATAAATAACATCTTAGAAAATTTGTTTTTATAATAGTTATCTCACATAGCAAGTTTCGTACAGTTATATGCCATACAAGCTAAGATATTGCCTTCCCGTTATTCAGGAAATTTCCAGTATAGCAGCGCCATCTATTGGCCTATAAGCATCCAACTTGAATCAGCATAATGTCTCATAATAGCCTTCTCACGTATTAAGTTTTGTTTGATTATATTCAATAGAACCTGAGATATAGCCATTACTTAAATTACAGAAATCGCTGTGTAGCAGCGTCATCTGTTGAGCGGTTGACACTAAAAGTTGATAAGCACTAATTTATGGAGATGCATCTACATATAAATTTATATGCAATTCTGTGCAGTAGTTTTTGAGATGTAACCTTCTTTTTAAACTGCGGAAATCGCTGTATAGCAACGCCACCTGTTCGCCGATAAGCATTCAAATTGAATCAGCATAATGTCTCATAATGACCTTCTCATATATCAATTTTTTTTTTTAATTATTATTATTATACGCAATAGAACCTGAGATATAGCCTCCTCTTAAATTGCGAAAATCACTGTATAGCAGCGCCACCTGTTGAGCAGTTGACACCAAAAGTTGATAGGCACTAATTTAGGTCAAGGTACATCTACATAAAAGTTTATATACTATTCTGAACTGTAGTTCCAGAGATACAGTTGCCACAAAATTTTTGTCACACACACTCACACAGACAGATATTTCCTAAAAACGGTAAAATCGTGTTCTAGATCTCACAAAACGTGTAAATCCGTCGAAAACCGGAAGTCGAAAATTTTTACGAATCCAACGAGGGGCTCCAAGGACATGTAATGAAAATGCCGCTTAAAATCCCCTATAAATACCCCCCCCCCTCCTCCTCCTTCAAACACACACACACACACACAAGCTTCTAACGTAAGATTAGATACATTGAAAAAACTCATCAAAAGAAAGTAGCAAGCAAAAATCTCATTATAAAAATTTCCCTAATTTTCCAAGATATATTTATTAGTACGACAGGTCGTACTATTTCTTCCAGATGGCGTCGTTACCAATTTTTATCTATCACCTTGAATGAACGTGCAAACATTTTTGTTTTTACCTAAATATGTAAAGCTAGAAGTGTGTCCGGATTATTAGATTTTATCAAAAACCGGTACACTTATTAATCAGGACAAAATGTAGCTAACACCGTATTTTTTTCAGTTCAATTGGATAATTGGTTCAAAACATATTAAATAAAACCTCCATTTTAACTTTAAAATTCTTTTAAGAAAAGAAAGAAAAAACTGATGCCAAAAATAAATAAGTAAATATATTTATTTTTGTGTCGAAAAAAATGAACGTGCAAACATTTTTTTAAAATAGTTAAAATTGAAAAAAAAAAAAAAAAAAATCGTGCTAAAAAATGGAATAACTTCATTATCCGCGTTTGTAATGATCGATAGACGGCGCTTTGTGAACACTGCAGTTGTTAGTAAACATTAGCCACGTGTGTTCCAATAGTGTTCTTGTTATTCTACTTAATATTCGTACTATAATTTCTCCGCCATTACATTATGGAAAATTGATTGCTTTTGGAAAAAATACTTCAGTTTATTCAAAGTTCGATCGGAAGTAGATTTTTAACTGAAGTTGAACAAATATTAATTTCAAATCATCTGATTAATTCTTTACTTCCATTAGCCGAAGCAACTGAAATTTTAAATTCGTCATTTGGAAATAAATGGAAGCTCAATTCTGGATTTCTTTATGCTTTGGATTTACACTGTGGCACACAAAAGTATGTGTTATCTTTTTTACCGTATTTATTCATTTTTATTCAATAAATATATGTGAAACTAAACATCGGCTAGCAATGGCGGCTATATGGAATTCGAATTAAACCATGTTTATTGTAATTTCACCGTAGCCCACCAGAGGGCGAGCATTTCATTACAATCGCGGATAGAACTCTTTAGCGAAATTTGAAATTTGGCACCAAAGTAGCTCGAACGTTTCTCGCCAAGATTTTTACTTACGCAATTGCGATAGCCATTTTAATTCATCGCCAAAATGACAATAAAATTTTAAACGCCGCTGAGGGGCTCCTATGCTAAAGCTATACCAAAGAAATTTTAAGAAATGAATCTAGTAACCGATGCTAGGGTATGAAACACAATTACTGCATGCTTTTATGTGGAAGAAGGGATTAAATTAAGTCCTGTAGTACTAAATTAAATTCTGTTTGGTGCAGAATTTTATATCAGTTACTTAGAAAACAAAAATAGGCTTAGGTTATTTATTTATTTAATAAAAAAAAAAAAAAAAACATTGAAATTAAATTTTAAGATTGGTTAAATGCATACTTTATTTTAGTATTTTAAATTAAAAGATAATTTAGTATTAAAAGATAATTTAAAATAATTAAAAGATAATTTAGATTATAATTTAGCACTTTAAATTAAACATCTAACATCATTTACATTTTTATACAACAATTTTTCAATATTTTTCCCGTATTTAAAACGGTTTTTAATTTTTTTTCTTTCTCTTTTCGGTAGATAGCAGTATTACTCCGAAATTTAACAAATAACGTTACAGTAGCACGTTAGCAGTCAAATGCAGATTTCAGAAGTTCCTCGGAATTTCTTAGTAGGTACGAGTATAATTCGCTGTTTTGATGATGCACTTGTGCCTGTTTCTTACACTTGATGAAGGGCCGTATTATTACTTTGACCTGAAACAACTGTTTCGAGATTTTGAAATTTATAATGTTTATAATATTTAATATGTATTCAATTAAATTAACAAATTATTTAAAAATTAAATGCTATAAGGATAAGAAAGCTTTGATTAGATTTTTAACACATACCAACAATGTTGAAAAGTGTTCATGACTTCGTTTTGTCTGTCTGACTGTCTGCAACCTAACTTGCGTAAATACATTAAAAAAATTTTCAAGCTGATGTTATTCAAGTTCACTATACCACACGTTTTCTATTGAAAATGCTATAAATAGCACGATTTGTTTGTATACAGGGACACCGGAAAGAATTTCGATGCATTGCGTTCAATGAGAAGCATTTATATAATAAAATATTTAAATACCTTTGTACTGTGCAAATATAATGAAATTAACATTTATAATTCATATGCACAAAAACATATTATCGATAGAATATGGCATGATAAACATTAAGTTTTACAGATCCACATAAAAATTTTCAGATACATTAAGGACTATAATTGAAAATTGCTGGAATTGTATTTCCAACCAAGTTATTTTTAAAACACTTTCCAGCAATGTTTAAGCGTGATTATGACTTCAATTAGACTGTTCTGTTTGTTTGTCTTCGTGCAATTTTGTTAATATTTATAGAATGCCTTGGAATTAATTAATATTATTCAAATTCATTGTAGCATGTTTTCTATTGAAAATGTATAAATATCACTAATGGTTTGTGTACCGGAATTAAGAAAATATTTTCGATGCATTACAGTCGATGAGCGATAAATTTTAAAGCATATTTTTATTTATATGTAGTAGAAAATTTTATACTAAAAACAAAACGAAATAACTACACGTTATTAAGATATAAAAAGCCATTTTCTCTATCTATTAAAGAAGCTATTGTCGTTGGAGTCAAATCTTTTTGTCTGCGACCGCATCTCCTCACGAAAGGCAGTGTTCTCTGCATGATGAGAGGTATAAATGTGAGCCGAATACTCAAAGGTAGACATTCCAATTGGTTAGAAATTTCTATCATCTAAATAAACAAAGTTATTAATTCAAAACGTCGGGTTAATAAAGGTATTTTGTTTGCCAACATGAAAATACTCTAAACCGTTGTTCTTTCAGTCTTATGACGTCTAAATTACACGGAATATAAAATGTCATCCATGGTGTAAGAAAAGTCAATGTTGCTATTAGTAACAAAGAAATTTGTCGTCTGCAAATAAATAAAAAGCGTTATCTTAGATATTTCCAATGAAAAAAATAAATTTAGAATTGTAATTTGTCGTCTGCAGATGTATATATAAGAGAGAGAGAGAGAGAGAGAGAGAGAACAGAACGTTCATTAGTAATATATATATATATTCTAGTTTTAGAAAATTAATTTTCTTACTGGCAATTTCTTATGTTTAGATATATACATATATTGTGAATAATGAAATAATATTGTGTCTGTATAATTGACTGCATTTCTTTTTGTCTTTAAAGTGTATTTATCTTTTTTATTTAAAAACATATTTTTAAATACTTCGGATATACTTTGGCACAAAAAATATTTTAGAGTCAATCTGAAACTCATTTATAAATGAAAGCATCTTTAAATTTTGCACTGATAATTTTTTAACATTACAGAATTAAGAAATTTCTGATGCATTTCATATTTCTAATTATAGCGAAAAAAAAAAAAAAAAAAAAAAATCACCAAAAACTCTAATAGAGAATTGAGTACATTTTATCCTTCGTTATATTATAAGTAGGTAGGAGAGAATTAAAATTTAAAGCTGTATGTGTGTAGGAGATTTTTAAAAATTAAAGTAATAATAGTAATAATATATATATATATTTTTTTAGATACTTTCGAATCGTAAAATTATTACCTAGCTGTACGTTAGAAATAAATTGTTACAAATTTGTAAATATTAGTTATTCTAATGTAATTTTATTCAAAGAGGCTTAATTAGGTTATAAAATATTATTTTTCTGCATTTTTCGCATTGAAGTAGCTCATTTTCGTTTAAAAACTCGTTATAGAACTTCACCAAGGCAGACAAGGCAGGTAAGGGCAAGGGCCTTGGTGCCGGGTTAGGGACAAAATATCGCCTACATAAATGAATGGAAAGCAAAAGGAGTTGGTAATTATTAATAATGTTGTATAAAATTTCATGACAACATATACCTTAGTCAGAGCACAGGCATTAACACAAACCCACCACATGGGAGTCGGCAGAATGGGGCAAGGGGGGGGCACTTGCTCTTCCCCCCCCCCTGGAAAATTCTACTGAGCATTTTTTCTTTAAATTTAAAACTATGCTATCAGAATTTTATTTTTAAAAAATATTTTTTTTTCAGGTTGTGCCCTCCCCCCCCCCCCCCTGAAATTTTTTCTGGCGACGCCACTGACCCACCACAAAAATTGTTGTAAATTTTGCTTAAAAGAGTTTAAAGACTATGTTTATTAACTTTTTTTAAAGATTAGTCATAAAGAATTCAATCGTGCTTATCTATTTTAAAATTTTTAATTAAGGTTTGTGAACAGTGTTTAGATTTGATGTCAGCAGTGATGTACAATATTTTTAAAATGTATTTTGATTGGTGAAAATCTAATGATAAAATAACTTAAAATTAAATATAGATAAAATAATAAAATTCCTATCTATAATTCATTTATTTATTTAAATTAATTAATATTAATTTATAAGGCCCCATGGCCTTCACCCTTCACCAGAGATCACGCGTGACAGAAATACAAATTTTCAAATAGATCATGTTATTTTTTTGACGCGATATTATGTCAGAATCCCCTTGGGGCCAAATTTAGCGATCTTGGAGAGAAAATCCTTATTATCGATATCTCGAATATCTAAGCTCTAACTCCATTATTTGAGAAGTTATCAGAAAATTCTGGGTTTATAGATGGCTATAAAAGGAATCCCGATCCGTCCATTGCAATGTTTCCTCGCCAAGCGGTTTACAGACCTGTTATCTTCATGAAAATTCTGTAAGTAAACTTGCAGAATTCTGTAAGTAAACTTGCAGCCTCCGAAAGATTCGCCTTTCATTCCACAGACCGTTACTACGCAAAAAAAAAAAAAAAAAAAGTTAGTATTACGTACTGCTCTAAATTAACTAAAAGGTTCAATAGCAAAAAGTATACACATTAGAAAAAGTCTGGAGTGACTCCACTCGACTTTCCGAACATTGAGTAATTAACAGTTTTGTAGATAAAGTAAAGAAAGAGGAGTTGTTAAACAAACAAAATAGAGAAAGCCATAATAGAGTGTTTGAGTATTTTTCTCCATATATTACACGATGTTTTATTAAACTGAGCCCATAGATCATAAAGATAAAGAATTTTTCGTTGTGTCCCTGTAAAAACCTATAAATGCTAGATTCACGAAAATGCTTATAGTCAGTGCAACAGTGATTTATAATATTCATATAAATTTTCAGCTCAATTGAATAAGGCGCTTTAGATGCTATCGCACTTTTAAATATTTGGTCCCATAGGCCTTAATGATAAAGAATTTTTCTTTGTGTCCCTGTAAAAAAACTGTAAGTGCTAGATTAACCAAAATCTATTCAGTTGGTGCAACTGTGACCTATAACATGTATACAAATTTTTTGCTCAAATTAATAAGGCGTTTAGACACTATCACACTTTTAAAAATTTGGCCCCATAGGTCAAACGATAAAGAATTTTTCTTTGTGTCCCAGTAAAAAAACTATAAGTGCTAGATTCTCCAAAATCTAATACAGATTGAGTATCTGTGACCTATAATATGTGTATAAATTTTTTGCTCAATTGAATAAGGCGCTAGATGCTACAGCTCTTTTAAGATTTTGGTCCCATAGGCCATAATGAAAAAGAATTTTTCTTTGTGTCCCTGTAAAAAACTATAAGTGCTAGATTCACCAAAATCTATAGGGTACGTACTATGGTGACTTACAATATACGTACTAACTTTCAGCTTATTCGAACAAAGCGTTTGGACGCTAGCGTGTTCACTCACAGACATACACATATCATCGCAAAAATAGTGAAAACGGACTCATTGGACCTCGAAACGTATAGAAACATCAAAATCTCAAATTCGGATTTTTGACATGATTACAATACTTTCCTCACTATAGTGTTCGGAAAGTAAAAATAGGTACTAGATTTCTTTCTTGTTATAATCAAAACTTTTGCTAATTGCCAAAAAATTCAATCTAGGGACAATTCATAAGGTGCACTTCAGAGGCAATATGATAGTCCGTTTTAGAATTTAGCTCTTTTACCTTTTAGGCTGCTTATTTATAGCAGAAGTTTAATAATAACTATCCGATATATATGTAGGGCAATGTAATAATTTATAAAAAAAATTAATACATAAAATTGAATCTATAAAATAAACAACAATGCTTTAAGGGGGAAAAAAGGGGTGGTGGTGGTAAAAATTTAAATAAAATTTTAGTTTTACGGTTTTTTACAAATGGAAGTGAGCCACTTTTAAAACTGGAAAAGGTTAAAAAAATAATTTTACATAAAAAAGAAAATATTTTTTATGCATTTTTAAAATATACACTAAAATGTTATTACAAATATAGTTCATTTAATGCTTCATAAGTCAGAGTGTATAGGACAGTTTCGCATCTTAGAAGGATTTTAAGAATAAAATGATTAATTATTGTGGTGTTTATGTGATCTACTTTTTAATCTGGAAATATCAAGCATAGCTATGAACCATCGTATAGCACATACATATAGCGTATACTGCAGAAATTCTGAAACACTTCACAAAAAATACTACTTGCTAACATTTTATATTTAGAATATTTTCTCATTTCAGGATTTACAAAATTTATTATGTGTACATGAATTGTTACTAAAACTACTCGATGTCGGTATCCATATCCAGACATGGATCTCAATATACCGAGTATTCGATATCGGTACTCAAACAAAGTACTATTCGGTACAGTACTAATGATTATCCCAGTTAATATGGTGGCTAGTTGTCAATTAAAGTAAAATAAAAAATAAAATAACTTACTGTTGCAAAATGTAACTCCAAGAGACGTCCACAATTGTACAAGAGGGAAATAATAATGAGTATTAATCATTAAATCTTAACGACCCTCTTCACTTACCGTCGCCGGGAGCCCGAGCCAATGTTATTCTATGGGGACATTTTCTTTACAAATAACTTATTAACTAATACATATTTTTAAATTCTGTTTTCGCATTCAGAAAATTCCCAACTGTTAAATTGACGGGCATTTTTTAAAAATCTATTTTTTTAATTTTTAATATTTTATTTTGAAATTGGAAAATGAAAAAAATTCACATATAGAAAATTCGTATTTTGCAGCTTCAAAATAAAATATTAAAAATTTTAAAAAATAATTTTTTAAAAAAGGTCCGTCAGTTTAACAGCTGGGAATTTTCAGAATGTGAAAGCAGAATTCAAAAATATGTATTAGTTAATAAGTTATTTGTAAAGAAAAATTTCCCATAGAATAACATTAGTTTCGGCTTCCGGCGGGGGTGAGTGAAGAGGGCCCTTAAGGGGAAAATTTTGGACTAAAAAAAACTTATCTTGAATGAATATAGCTCTTAAATAAGTTTTTTTCAAAAGGTTCATCTGTATTTATTCCGATCTATACAGAGTGGTGCAAAACGCACACACAATATATATATATATATTAAAAAAGAGTTTTTGCTGAGAAATAACGATTGCTGCAATTACAAGTTGCGGTTATCGAAATAAACAGTTTTGATTAAAAAAAACTCACTTGAGCGAAAAAAAAAAAAAAAAAAAAAAAAAAAAACTGGTATGAAACAATCACACTTCAATTACCCACTATTACACTTATATGCATTTTTTTTTTTTTGGAGATATTATATGCATTTTTTCTCCCCCAGTAAGTGAAACTTGATACACGTATAAAGACACATAAAACAGAGTTTACACAGCGAGTTAAAAAATAATAAGAAAAAAAAATAGTTATTTTTTAAAATACCATTTTCCGAGATCTAAAACTGAACTACCTAATCAGGATGACCGTTAATATTCCTGTAATAATCACGCAATACATGAGAAAGGGTATATAAAAGAAAACAATAATTACATACAAAAGGATATTTGAAAGAGAGTGAGTTTGAAAAAAAAAAAAAAAAAAAATCCGTACAGCCGTTTTTAAAGAAACGCACTTGCGAGCAGGGTTGCCAGTTTGGCCTCCTTGGAGCCAAACTGGCTCCAAATCAAGGTGGTTGGCTCCGAAATTTTGGGTTTGGCCTCGGAGAGCATTTGGCTCCAAATTTGGCCCCATTTCTCTGAAGTATTATTTTGGGAATTTTTTTATTTTTTCTTTAAAATATTTACTAATGTTGGCACTTCTCGAGCAAATTGAGAAGAAAAGAGAAATATTGAGATGATCATACCTTCAATGATTTTCTTTTCATGTTTTACTGAATTAATTATACTCTTAAAGTATCTTGGAATTTGGCATAGTTCAGTGTTAAAAGGTTTTTGTTCTTGTTCTATTGCCCCCCCCCTCCCCGTCTCCCGTCCCCCCCCCCCCCGTATTTTTTTTTTTTTTTTTTTTTTTTACAATTCCTTTTAGAAAGTATTTCTTTCATTCAAAAGAAAATATATCTTTGACATGCTAATACTTTTTTTTTCTCCTTGCCGAGGAAAATATGGAAATGGAAAATAAATATACTAAGAAACTGGAGTAAATTATTTTTCACAAAAACTATTGTTTTCTCCAAAATTAGTGTAAAAATCACTCGCGAATGACATTCTCTCTTCCACTTATGTCTTTAATAATCCCAGTGTGTATATATACAGTATTCAGTCAATAATTATCAGATTTCATTTTTAGAGTTTAGTAAGTAAATTTTCATTAAAATAACAAATATTTTTATGATAAGTTTTCACGTGTGCTTGTATATTTAGTTGGAACACGACATTATATGACCTGTGTAACTACATTAAAAAATATATATTATATTTTAAATTTCTTCCTCCTATTTAATGGTTGATTGTATACATTTTAATTTTACTTTGTCAATTTAAACTAGATCAATGCATGCATGCAACACATCCTGTTTCAAGATTTGTTTTTCTTTTCGAATCTTTAAATCTCATGCTCAACATAATAAGATTTTGATCCAATTTGCACTGAAAACGAAATGATTTTGAAGTCTTCAAAATAGAATATTTCAGAAATTGTATAAAAAATAGTAAACCGATGTTTCATTTTTTCAAAAGAATGTATTACAAGAACAATTAAAGCTCATAAAACAAGAATACAATGCCGCCGGACAGTGTTTTGAATCTTAAAATGTAGGTTGGTGTTACCAACATGTCAACTTAAATTTTGCCACGTCCCCTACGGACCGCTCAATATCCCTATATTAATGATAAAAGTCCCTACTTTAGTACGGAGGATCTCCGTATGATGTACTTTCATTCTCAGGATATCCTGAGGACGTCGTGAGGAGAAAGGGTTCATCCAAAAAGTCCCTACTGCGTCCTTACATGCTAAAGAAAACTGATAAAAGTCCCTATGCGAAGAGACAAATCCCTAAATTTGGCAAAAATTATGTTGGCTCTTTTTTGGCTTTATTTAGTTAGCATTTGGCTCCATTTGGCTCTATTTCAGAGAAAGTTTGGCCTCATATGAAAATTATGACCTGGCAACCCTGCTTGCGAGACCTTCGTGGTTCTATCTTTATTAGTTTCGGAGGTATGAGAGCCAGAAGATTCCACACAAGGCTTCCTATATAATATAGGGAGGATATTATAAGGGAGTCTTGATTCCACACATACAGTCGGTAACAAAGTGTCCGAACACTAGCAAAAATTCCTATATAAAAAAAAGTACGCTTAATACAGTTTAAATAAATCCTTGTCGAATCCTGTTCTTAGTCAGTCTAAGAATGTGATTCGACAAGGATTTATTTAACAAAACAGTATTAAGTGTACTTTTTTAATATAGGAATTTTTGCTAGTGTTCGGACACTTTTGTTACCGACTGTACATACACACACACTGACAAATTGCCAAAAACTACTTTTTTGGACTCAGGAGGCCTTAAAACGTGTAAATCAAGTGAAAACTCGACAGCGAATTTTCGGACTGAATACAATCTTCCATTACAAAGTAAAAGAAAAAAAAAAGTAAATTCTGGCGCCAAATCAAAATATCTGTAAACAAAATAAATTACAACATACTTGAAACATCTGTTTGGATATATGTTTATAATGATATATTTCTGTCTAGTCTTTTACTTCGAATATAATAGAATTTCTTTATATTCAATTTATTTTCAATTAAAATATTTTATCCATATTTATAAATTTATGTAATAAAAAATTCAACTATTTCGCAAACAAAAATCACTTTGTAATATTTCAATGGTACAGTTTTGGCAAAGATATGATATGATTACAAATAGAGTAATGTCATATAACTATTATTATTATAATTATTATTTTATTTTTTACCCCCAGTGAAAATCATTTTGTTTTATTTTAATTTGCTACACATAAAACATTGCTTTAAAAGCATATAAATATTTACAAAACCAAAGCACTAAATTAAAAAGACTGTTTTTTCTAAAAATTACTTTATTATACCGTAACTTAATATTTTTTATGAATATATTGTAATTTCTTATAAACAGCATGTGTTGTTAGAGAAGATCATTATCGCTAAGTTTAATTACACATCAATGGACATAACTTGTACTGAAATTAAAAAAACGAAATGGCATTCAATACACTATGAAAATATCTTATTATAGTTCTTTCATTATTGTCAAACTAGTTTAAATAAAAGTTTCATAAATAAAAACTTGTTTTCATTTCAAATATTAATTAATTAATTTCTTGTATTTTCAGAAATTATATTTCAAAGGAAAATATGAGATAAATAAAAGTTTACATATTAACATTAACTAGCGTCTCTTTCGCTGAAAACATAGATGAAGATGATTCAACACAAGATAAATCGCACACATCACCTCCAAGTCCTCTTTTCATATAACTGCATTTAATACTGCTTGTGTTCTTCAAGAAAGCTTCAAGGATTTTCGATTTTTCTTCACAATCCACAATAAATTTCTTTGAAGCCATGATGTAATTGAACGGTATCTTACAAACTGGACAGGGGGCAGGAAAAGGATTATATAACAAGCAATTACTGGAGCTAGGTAAAGCGATATCCCGTTGGATCTGTAGTTGTTTGCGATAATCACGTATACACCACAAACAAAAACAGTGATAGCAGCTATCTAATAATCCGAAATAATTTCTTATAGTAGTTTTTCTCTCCGACACAAGATTTTTGCACAGCAGACAAACATATGCTTCGTTAGCCTTTGCTTTTTGTGTTATATTTCTATCATAATTTACCATAACCATCTCACAACGGAAAATACTCACTTTTTCATACAGGTAAATGCACCGCATCACTACCATTAAAACAAGTTAAACGCTACCACTCTGAGTTCTTATATCTAATTTTTGATTCTGAAAATCTGAATATCAAATAATCAAAACTATCACTTAGACGAGAAAGTCACGTGATATACCCAGAACAGAACGACTGGCGCCCAAGATAATGAAGGGGGTTGGTTAAAACTTTCGCAATCCACATGTGCTTTTATTTTTTTAGCGGCAAAAGCTTTGATTTTTGAGAAAAATTCCTCTTTTATGCTTTTTACTTTATTTTATTTTACTTTTTCTGTTTCCGGTAAATGGTGTTGACGAGGGTGATCGTTATAAACAAAAGATGGAATTCGGAGTACTCAAGTCAGATTTCACCGAAATAACAATAGTAATTACCCGACTGTAATATATTATAAATACAAATTTTAAGAAAAGTTTCTTATTTTAGATGCATGGATATTGAAAATATTTGTTTATCTAGTACTCTAGGATTATATTATTATTCCAATAACAGCTTTATAATTATAATTTTAAAAAATTATTATTTTGAATAATTTTCGCGCGCCAAATAGAATAAAGGATTCATGGTATGCATTATAAACAAAAAATTATTATAATAAAAATTGAACCTATACAGTGTGATCTAAAAAATCTTTTATTTGGGCTGAATAATTATTTTAGACATGCACTGTATAATGAAAAGTTGGGTAAAGAAAGATACAAATATTCTATGAAAGCAACTACAAATTTCAAGTGATTGAATTTTAAGAATCATTTTATATACGACCCTCAGTACAAAATAAGTTTCAATATTAACAAGCAAAATGTCTACCATGTCCTTATTAGGTTATAAATAAAATTCCGTATCACAAAAGTCTTTAGAAGTAAGGCAAGACAAAAAAGAATTTTTAAACTACTTTCCGTTTTCGGTATACTTTCTGAAATGACGGAAACCATGTTAGAAAACCGCACTTGAATATTTAAACGCAAATTACAAGTTAAAACAATAATAACGTAAATAAATAAACAAATTTCTATTTTAATTTACGCATAATCTGTCAAGAACTTAGTTTAAACCCATCTGTATAACTTTTTCTAATATAACATTGAAATTTTATACATCACTTGGTTAGAGGATGTAGTACTTATTTTTTGGTGTCGTGCCCTTAGCGACCGTGCCCTTAGCGGAACGTGCCCTTAGCGGAATGGGTAAAAGGGAAGAAGGAGGAATAGAAGAAGCCGTGCCCTTAGCGGAAATAAGAAGATGTGCATGTGGAAGATAGAAATATGTTATTCAATTGCACAAAATAATGCTTTCTATAGAATGTAGTATGATTAGCATTATATTTACAGAGTCACGCAAAAATATTCAGTTACACTGAGGGTTATTATTGGAAATTTTCTGAATTGCATTTTCTTTTACATTAAGCGTTTATTCGACGATTTTTTAAAATGTGAATATGATTTGAATTAGTGTATTTATCTATTCTACTGTCCGTTTGTCCGCCTCCAGCGCCCATAAATATTTTAAGAATTTTTTATTTTTACTCTCTTCTATATTCAACAGAAGAAAGTATTGGATTCGTAAAAATTTTAGACTTCCGGTTTTCGACGGATTTACACGTTTCGAGAGGTCAAGAACAAGATTTGACTAGTTTTAGAAAATGTCTGTCTGTCTGTGTGTCTGTGACAAAAACTTTGTGGCAACTCTATCTCCGGGACTACTGCTCAGAATTGCATATAAATTTACATGTGGATGCACCTTGAACTAAGTTAGCGCGATCAACTTTTGATGCCAACCACTCAACAGGTGACACTGCTATACAGTGATTTCTACAATTTAAGTGGAAGTTATATATCAGGTTCTATTGCGTATAATCAATCAAAGTTTGGTATGAGAAAAGGCCACCATGAGACATTATGCTGATTCAATTTGAATGCTTGTGGAACGACAAGTGGTGCTGCTGTACAGCGATTTCTATAATTTAAGGGAAAGCTATATCTCAGGAATTACTGCACAGAGTTCCATATAAATTTATATGTTGATGCACCTTAACCTAAATGAGTATCTGTCAACTTTTGGTGTCAACCGCTCCACAGGTGGCGCTGCTATACAGTGGTTTCCACAATTGAAGGGGAGGTTATATCTCAGGCTCTATTGCGTATAATCAAACAAAACATGATGTATGTGAAGGCCATTGTGAGATATTATGCTGCTTCAATTTGGGTGCTTATCGGCCAATAGGTGGCGTTGCCATACTGCAAATTTCCTCGACAATGTGAAAGCTATATCTCAACTTCTATAGCACATAACTTTACGAAACTTGATATGTGACATAACTATAATAAAAATGTATTTTTTAAGATGTCATTTATAGACAATAAAACAACTGTCTTTCTTTGGATATTTAGTGTTAGTTTTCTCTAAGATAAAAATCATTTATTTACACTTAGGGAATTTGTATAGGAAAATATAGAAGAAAGTCTTGTGGTGGCCACAACTTACTAATTTTTACTTTTATTTTATTTTATTATTTTTTTTTATAATATGTGTTATTCAAATTCATTATTGAATATTCCCCACTTAAAATGGCTCTAACATAACCTATGCCACTGGTTTGTGTACACGAACATCCAAAACATACCAATGCATTGCATTTTATGGGAGACATTTTTGTAAATCACATTTAAATAATTTCATCAAAAAATCATAAATAAATTCACATTTATTGTTATTATACTAAGAAAATGTTTTCTATAAACTACAATATGCTTAATCTCCAGATTTATAGAGTTACCCAAAAATGTTACAATACATTAAGGGGTGTAAATAGGAAATTAAGAGCAACATTTCTGTTTGTGTTAAGCATTTTTAACACTTTCCAACAATGTTCCAGAGTGATTATGAATTCAGTTAGCCTATATGTCTGTCTTTCTGTCTGTCCATTGTGTGATAATATAGACAGAGAACATAAAATGTTATACGATACAATGAGTAAGTACAGTTGGAAAATACTGATAATCAATGTGTACCTCCTGATTTTTCGTTTTTGTTTTAGTTTTAAAAGGTCTAATGCTTAATTATATTTTCAAAAACATAATAAAATCATAAAATGGCAGTAATGTACGTTTTCGTATGGAATACTGGGATTCATTAAACTTTATAAGGTTACAGATCACCGTTCCCTCAAATAACGGATATTCTACAGTACGCATACCTGTTTTTGCGACAGGTTACTTCTGAAGCAAAATACAGCCAGTGCTAAATGCGGATTGAAGAGTTATTTTATTTATTTATTAATTTATTTTGAAATTTATTATACATTTCCGCTAAAGGCACGTATGCTAAAAGCACACCACTGAGGGGGATAATATTTCCGCTAAGGGCACGGGTTTATGGATTTCCGCTAAGGGCACGGCCCCTATTTTTTACCCGTTGGAATTTTTTTGTATGAGGGGAGGGGAACTCATATAAAATTTTAAAATGTCTAATTCTTGAAATTAAATCCCTTAAAATTTCTGATCGAGTTTATAAGTTCTGTACCCTTATTTCATTGTCTATATAATTTGTTATGTATAGAATTCAAACCAGAATGGCGACAAAGCCACCGCATTAGCAAATACCGCCAAAATCACACACGTGACGTAAAATTTGTACCTTAAAATATGTTTATAAATCTATTTTTACTTTTTTCTTTATACTATACATATAAGAAGAAAATACTGGATTCATAAAAATTTCCATCTCGGTTTTCGATGGAAGGGTTATGCTTGATTATTTATGCAAGAAACAATTCTTGTATGTTTATGCAATTTATAGTACTTGTTTTTATTCAAAGTTCACCAGGTCTATAATACTTTACGCACAGAGATAAACACAGACACAAATGCAAATATTTTCTATGAACAATCAAATATTGTTCCTAAAAGTTTTTTAATATGGAACACTGAAGATATAGTAATATCCTTTTAGTGTCCTATTTTAATTTGCAACTTTATAATATAAAAATTCTCTTTCTCTTGCCATTCGTTTTGCCTTGTACTTAATTATTGCTTTCGCTTTGATTGCCAACCTTCTAAGCTCTGCTTTTGCCTTTGCATATAATGAAGAGTCGTGCTTAATTATTTCGATCGGAAACAATTGTAGCGTAGCTGTGTATTTATGGAGTTTGTTTTCAAAGTAATTATTCTCCATCGAGGCATGTATGGCTAAAGAATTACGAAAGAAGTTCTATATTTCTATTGAATATAATTTTCCCCAAAAAATTAAAAGCATTCTTTTAACACTTACCAACAAATTTGAAGAGTGTTTATGACTTTGGTCTGTCGGTCTCTAACGTCCGTCCGTAAATATTTCCGGAATTTATTCAAACGGATATATGTTTTTCAACTTCACCATCGCATGTACCCTATTGAAAATGGAATAAATAGTACGGCTGGTTTCTATACAGGGGCACCCAAAATAATATTAAATGCATTGTGTTCTACAAAAGGCATTTTTAATTATATTTAAGTAAATTTGTACTGTACAAATCATAAAGAAATCTACATATATTATTCATAAGTACCAAAAGAAAAAAAAAAGTGCTCTATAGAATATTATATGAATAGCATTAAGGTTTACAGAGCCACAACAGAAAAGTCAGATACATTATGGGCTATAACGGGAAATTTTTCCCATTGTGTTAAGTGGGCCATTGAATAACACTTTTTCATTTGTGTTAAGCATTTTTAATACTGTCCAACAATGTTTAAGAGTCACTGGATGTTGAGAGTCAAAGTTTAAGAGTTTGTCTTAGTGTCCGACTGTCTGTCTGAGCTCTGATTTCCGTTAAAATTTATAGAATACCCTGAAATTAATTTACGTTATTCAAGTTCACATTGCATGTTCTGTATTGAAAATGGTATTGCTAGTGCAAATGCTTTGAGTAGAAAGATTCATAAAAGATTTGCTATGCATAACGGTCTATAATAGAACTCTATACAACAATACGAAATTAATATGTATTTTAGGATACACAAAACCATTTTTCCTATCAAAGATGGTATGATTAGCATCATTGATTAATTTACAGGGTTCCACAAAGTTGTTCTGATTCATTATGAGAGGCAAGATGAAATTGTTCAATGTAAATTTTCAGAGTTGTGAGGACTTTTCGGTACATGATATATGGTGCGTATGCAAAATTTATATGATATTAGCAGGCTAAGCCCGCTTCGCTTGTCACTATTTTTAAAGGAATCACTATAATTAATAAATTCTCAAAAGTTATCGATTTTTTTCATTTTTAATCCCCCACCCCCATTTTTTTTTTTTTTTTTTTTTTTTTAATGTAATATTGAGAATAAAATTGATTTTTTTGGATATTTAGTGTTATACTACTTCTCTAATATGGAAATCGTCTGCATTATCATGAAAGATAATTTTTTAAAACAATAATCTATATAATATTTCTCTAACGTGAACCAGTTTCAATTATTTTTTGTCGAAACGATACAATACGCGAGGATAAAAAAAATAATATTTATACATGAACAATATTTAAGCACGCGGACTTGGCTCAATGGACTAATAAGAAAAAATGGCGACATTTGTCAGAAGAGATTATTTTACGAAAAAAAATGTATTTTTAACAGTTGTTTCTTCAGAATCTTTGCAAGCGTCATTTTAAACCTAGCAATATTTTAAAGATATATACAGAATATGAACTTTGGTGTCAAAAATTGACTAAAAAACACAATCATAAAAAATATAATCAAAATAGGAATTATTTTATTTTATTTTATTTTATTTTATTTACTAAATAATAATAATAATAATAAAGTCATCGCCAACATGATAACAAAAATTTAAAAGGCGTCGTAGGAGTCCTATATTAAAACTGTACTGCCTGTGGAAGTATGAAAATTGGGACGTGAACCATGCATTTTATTTGGAAACCTTTCTTTGAATGATTTTGGTTTCACTATCGTACAATATTAATTTTGTTTTAATAATAATTTGGCTTCTGGTAAATTAAAATTTTAATTAGGTGGTGAAATTGGTATAAGATTTATGAGTTTCAAATTTTAAAAGTAAATAAGAAAAGAAATAAAATTCCAACCTGATTGTCACCAGCCATACGACCCGACAACCAGGAGCGATGGTCTTGGGTGCCATTTCATTTCATAGTTGCCATCCGCAGCATCCTTAAGCAGAGTGGTACGTCGACGAAATTCTACGTCCCGTTTTGTTGTCCTTCATATCACGAAATTTTGAGCGTATATTTCAACATGATAGTGGCCGCCCACGTACGAAGATAGTTTCTACTACTTGTTTTCTTCCTTGCCCAACATTATTTTGGCCAGCAAAGTCGCCGGATCTTTCTACCACTGAGGACGTTTGGAGCATCATGAAAAGGATCCTACAACCAGCTCGGGATCTAATCTAACACACCAATTGGACAAAATTTGGCACAATATCTCGCAGGAGAGCATCTGTCAACTCTAAGCCGAATAACTGCTTACATAAGGGCCAGAAGAGGGCCAACGCATTATTGACTTGTTCACTTTGTGAGTCTCTTTCTCTTGATTAAATCCTCTTAAAATTCTGAAAGTGTAATCAGTTGTTTTTCTCCACATGTACACCACATCTGCCAATTTTCGTCCCATTCGGATAATTCCTTCTTGGTGCGTTTTTTTTTTTTTTTTTTTCCTCTTAGAGTGTATTTTATTTTTAAATGAAAAAATGATTCATTAAAATGAATACTCAGCCCATAGATATAGCCTGTAATGATATTGATAAAAAAAAGTTGTCGACATTTTAGCGTGTAGAAAGTAAATCTTCAAGAAATAAGCAAGTTCTAGTCGACGAATGCACTTTATTTAATTAATATTCAGTAAACAGTTGAATAAATCTCTTTTTTGTGCTACAAAAATTAATATTCTTGAAACAATCCAATGAAATGGTCATTTTTACTACAGAAATCAAATAAACATTGCTAAATAGACCGCAGAGCACAAATTTCGCTAAATCAGGAACAACCGAATATTTCGAAGTCTGAAAGGAGTTTGATTCATCGAAAGTATTGTCAGTAGTTTATGGAATTTTGAAGGTAGTTCTACGCGAGTAACCAGTGCGTCATTGCAAAATTTCCAGAACTAGACTCCTATTGAGGTAAAGTTTCCAAATTTTGTAAATCCCTTACTACCATTTTTTGCCACATTTGAATGCGTTATTTATTTGACGCTTAGTCAAAGCCCACATTTGTGGAAATGTAAAGTCTGTTATCTGTTTCCACTTTTGCTGCAATACCGCGTAGAAAGTAACACGTAAAGATATAGGCAAGTTCTAGTCTACAAACATCAACAATCACTCTTTTTTTTTTTATAGTCTTGTGAGTCATTTATAGAACTTTCGAAGAATTTAGGTCTGCGCAGTAAACCAATTAATTTTTCCAGAATATTCCAGGACTCTGTTATTATTGAAATTAGAGCTTCCAGACTTTGGCAACCTTAAACTACAAATTTTCGCAAAATTCGTTCGCCAAGTCGCCAAATTAGGCGCCGAATAGCCAAATTCGATGCCAAGACCAAAAATCTATGTTGTGATATGGCGATTAGCGATAAAATTTTGCCAGAAACCCTTTCTCAATTTCAACTGAGTTAATTATTTTGGTAAAATTTATCGTTTCCCGCCTCTAATTTTTGCCAAAGAGAACAAAACTGGGCCATCTATACTCGAATGATTTTCATTGTACTCTAAGCTGTGCATTTATTTTCCAATGAGATATTCTGTAGCAAGCCGTTGAGCACTATTCCTGAAAAAACTAGTATATTTGTCTAGGCGGGGTATGTAATCGTACTATCATTTTTTTGGTTCGAGCAGCAGCTTTTTTTTTTTTTTTTTTTTTTTTTTTAAGGAATGTTTGTGGACTGGAACCTGCCTGTTTATTTACGAATCAGTTACCTAACACAAAACTGTCAGTGTTTTCATAAAAATATGTATATTCCTATGGTTGCTGTTGGAAAACTAGAGCAGCTGTAATAGTTCCTTCTCCAATACCAGCAATAACTGCAGAACTCAGCATCAGCAGTACAACTAAACTCCTCTCCAGCTGAGGCGGGTGAAACCGGAATGCCTCTGTTTTACCGCTATCGGTGAAGGTAGAAAGAATGTTCTGTTCTGATCGTTATGTCGCTACTGAGCGAGTATTATTCGAATTTTAAAACCCGAATAAACTACTACGTCAGAAACGCCAAAGAAAAACATTGGAAATGCATACAGCTGTTTCGGCAGCCTTAAGCGTGCCGTCATCAGTGCAAAAAGGATTCTGAATCTGCGGAAGTGCTCGTATTTATAGGAGAAAGGCCGAATTTAGTTCAACCAATAGGATTGCGGGAAAGGTGGGGAGAGTGGCCAATAGGAATTTATTAAAGTTAGCTGTGTAAACAGTAGAAAAATTAAGAAAATGTGGACTGAATATAAAATTTCCAACAGTCAGACAAATAGGGAATAGCGAAATCACAATTTACAAGGTTTTTAAAATTTTTATAAATATGAAAAGCTTCAAAGAAATCGAGTTCATGAATGGATTTAGGTCTGCAAATTATTTTAGCTGAATTAAATTTAAAATTATGATTTTCCTCCCAGCAATGTTTAGAAATAGCCGATTTATTGGTTTCTTGTTTGCGGACGTAATTCATATGTTCTTTAAGACGAAATTTAAGACTGCGTTTAGTTTGGCCAATATATGATAAACCACACTGACAGGAAATACTATAAATAACCCAAGAATTATGCATATCAATTGGATCTTTTAACTGAGAAAAGGTGAGTTTATTGAAAGGCGAAAATATTATTTTAAAATCATATTGTTTGAGAATTTTAGCTATGGTTTGACTGGATTTAGGAAAATAGGGTAAGACAATGCTGATATTAGAAGAGACTGACTTAGTAGACGAAATACGAGGGAGTTGTAATTTTTGGATAGCTTTGTCTATAATGGAAGGGTCATAACCTCTGTCAATTGCAATGGCTTTCAGGTATTTAATTTCAGATTTTAATAGAATAGGATTTGAACAAATATTAAGGGCACGGTTTACAAAAGTATAGAAAGCAGCCATTTTTTGGTTAGGTGGGTGACATGAACGCGCATGGGGAGGAAGGGAGACATCAAAATTTTTTCGATAGACGGTGGTTGAAAATCCTTTTACAGTGCGAGAGACGAGGGTATCAAGAAATGGAAGGGAGCCATTATTTTCTATTTCGTATGTAAACTGGATATTACTGTCAATTGAATTTAAAGTTTCTAAGACATGGTCAATATTGTGAAGAGATATGTCGATAAGCGTGAAGGTGTCGTCAACGTAACGGGTCCAAAAAGGAAAGGATATTTTCTTAAAAAGCTTGCTTTCGAAATAGTGCATGTAAATATCAGCGAGAATAGGGGAGAGAGGGGAACCCATGTCTATCCTCTCTCTATCCTCTTGAAATCACACAAAGACTTGAACAGCATGTGCCAAATCCTGCACCGAAAACAAATAACAACACTAGTGAGAAGCCTAATGATGGAGCGCTACTTAAGACACGTTTTGGCAGGGTAGTGAGACCAGTAAAAAGACTTGATGACAATTTTGACATAAGACTGCTCAAAAACTATAAAAACATTTTTTTTCTTTAAAAAGTGAACTCTAAATATATATATATTTTGGTATTTTTCTTTTTTTTATTATTAGATGTTTAATGCAGTTCATATATATATATATATTGTCATCTGTTAACCTTTCTATTAGTATTTTTAAGTGTCATATTTCTGTTGAGCATTTTTGCAGAACGCTCAAGTGGGGAGGATGTTGGAAAACTAGAGCAGCTGTAATAGTTCCTTCCCCAATACCAGCAATAACTGCAGAACTCAGCAGTACAACTAAACTCCTCTCCAGCTGAGGCGGGTGAAACCGGAATGCCTCTGTTTTACCGCTACCGGTGAAGGTAGAAAGAATGTTTTGTTCTGATCGTTATGTCGCTACTGAGCGAGTATTATTCGAATTTACTTTAATTTCTGGGCCCTCTGTATATAATTTGTGTATAATAGGTTGTAAATAGAAATGTTTTGTGTTCAACAATATCTGTCGATTGTAAAATGTGATGTGAAGTGTGTGCAGTTTCATTAAAAATATTGAAAGTATTTTATCGTTCTATGTTCTATTTCAAGGCTCCAGTCTGATTTATTTATTGAAAAATGATTGTAAAATCAACAGTTGCATAAGGAAGTCATATTGCCATATTAAAAATTAGGAAAACGTAGAATGGCAATATCATCTATTGGGCGATTTTCATCAAAAGTTGTTTGGCACTTATTTATGTCATAGTAATTTATAAATTCATATGTAATTCTGGGTATTAATTCTTGGGCTAGAGCTGCCATAAAATTTTTGTTTCGGACACACAGAGACATTCATTTTCTAAAAATGATCAAAACATGTTTTGGACTTTTGAAAACGAGTAAATCCGTCGAAAACCGGAAGTAGCAAATTTTTTTACGAATCCAATACTTTTTAGTTCCCCATCATACTATAGGTATGGGGAACTTAGGTAATCGTGAAAATTTTCGACCTCGGTTTTTTGACTTTTTTACACGTTTTCAGGTGTGAGGAACCCGAAAATGACAAAATTTGTATGGTGTCTGTCTGTAGGGTGTCTGTTAGTCCGTTAGTTTGTTAGTCTGTGTACACGATATCTCAAGAACAAATTGTCGCAGAGAGGTCAGATCAGTTTTAAATTATTACTTTCGAAACTGGCAAGAACCCTATTCATTTGCAGCATTCGAACTTAAAAACTTCGTAAGTTATTAGAAAATTTCCATTTTCTTAACATGGGAGAATAGGACAAAAATTCACTTAAACGTGCATTAAATGGGAACTTTTTACTGTAAAAAATGTCAGACCAGTTTTAAAATATCAGTTTTGATGCCGGAATGAACATCAGTAACTATAAATATGCTGCTTTGAAAATTTCGCAAGTTATTGGAAATTTACGAATTTCTTAACATGGCAGTATAGGGCAAAATTTTATATAAACGTCAATTTTGAGAAATATTTTCATCGTAAAGACGTCAGACTACTTTTGAAATATTACTTCGGACACTGGCATGAATATTAATGACTATGAATTTTCCAATATAAAAATTTCGTAAGTTATTTGGATTTTACGATTTACTTAACATGTCAGAATAAGGCAAAATTGAGCATAAACTTTCATTTTGAGTATCATAAATACATTAGACCAAAATTACATTTATGATATTTGTTTGAACATGATTGAATACAAATATTCTAATAGGAAAATTTCGTAAATTATTCGTAATTTACGATTTTATCAACATAGCGAAATTGTAAATTTTTCATATAAATAGGAATTTTGAGGATTATTGCATTGGAAATAGTAGCATGAAAACTAAACAACGGAATTGACCCTGATAAAATAAATTAATAGACTAGAATAAGATAAATATATCGAAGTGAACGGTGGATAGCCTATTAGGCGGGGATTTCATTCTGTCACTGTATCAGGCTTTGGTCAAATTCATTTCTTTTAACATGATTATAATATGTCTCGCACTAGAAATTTATGAGAACATAAATGCGATGGGGAACTGAGCAGAGTCCACCTATGCCAACTAGTTTCTTTTGAATCTAGAAGAAAGTATAGTGTAAAGTAAATAATAAAAATAATAAATAAATAAATAAATAAATAAAATAAAATAATCATAATTTGCGATTTTAATAAGGAAGAAAATTTGAGAATTTCTAGAATATTAAAATAAAATAATAATAATAATAATAATAAATAGATTATATCTTATAACATTTTATTACTAGAATTGAACAAGAATTAGAAAACCAACCAAGAACAAAAAAATTAAAGAATTTCTCTCTCAACCGGAAAGATGCCGTTTAGAAGGTCACCCTTTATTGGTAGTTCTTTTATTTTTACTGTTTTAGAGTGCGTAAAGAAAGAATAATATTAGTTTCTTCCAACAAATCCTTATTTATTTTTTTATTTTTTTGGGAAATGTCCCAGATGTCTGACGACCTTGTTTTTCGCCCCAGAACTCACAGTGCGAGTGACCAAGAGAAGAGAGCAAGCGAAGAGAAAATGGACCGGAGGAAGGAAAACTGGAGAAAATGAAATTTGAATATGGAACTTTGGAACAATTTTCACTCACGATTGATGCAGAAAGGATTGTTACGTCATGACATGTAATGGCATTAAGGAGATAGAACGTGAAAAGATTTAATAAAAAAGATATCACAGTGCATTTTAATACTTCCCTAAACATTTTTCAAGATTATTAATTTTTTTTACTTTCCGAACATGCACATGTAAGGAAAGTATTGTAATCATGTCAAAAATCCGAATTTGAGATTTTGATGTTTCTGTACATTTTGAGGTCCTCTGAGACCGTTTTCACTATTTTTACAATGATGTATGTATGTATGTATGGGTGTGTGTGTGTGTGTGTGTGTGTGTGTGAGTGAACACGCTAGCGTCTAAAAGCTTTGCTCCAATGAGCTGAAATTTGTTACATATGTTGTAAGTTACCGTAGCACGAACCCTATTGATTTTGGTGAATCTAACTTTGAGAGTTTTTTCACATAGACACAAAGAAAAATTCTTCATCATTATGGTCTATGGGGACCAAATTTTAAAAAGTGCGATAGCGTCTAAACGCCTTATTAAACCGAGCAAAAAAAATTATACACATATTATGGGTCAAAGTTGCACGAACTGTATAGGTTTTGGTGAATCCAGCACTGATAATTTTTTTTACAGGGACACAAAGAAAAATTCTTTATCATTATGGCCTACGGGACTAAATTTTTAAAAACGCTATAGCATTTAAACATCTTATTCAGTTGAACAAAAAAGTTGTTCACATATTATGTGTCACGGTTTCACGATTTATGCAGGTTTTCGTGAATCTAGCACTTATAGTTTCTTTTACAGGGACACAACAAAAAATTCTGTATCATTATGGACTATGGGGTGAAATTATTTAAAAGTGCGATAGCATCTAAATGCCTTATCAGTTTGAGTTGAAAATTTATATATATGTTATAGGTCACAATCACACAAACAGTATAAATTTTGGTGACTCTAGCACTTACAGAGTCTTACAGGGACACAAATAAAATTTTTTTATCATTATGGTATATAGGCTCAAATTATTTAATGCATGATAGCGACTAAACGCCTTATTCGAATGAACTGAAAATCTATATAGATGTTATAGGTCACCGTCACACGAATTGTATAAACTTTAGAGAATCTAGCACTTATGGTAAGCATTTTGGTGAATCTGGCATTTATAGGTTTTTACAGGGACTTTATTATTACGAAAAATTCTTTATTATTATGATCCAATGCTCAAAGTACAATAGCGTTAAATTAAACATCGTGTATTATACGGAGAAAAATACTAAAGCACCCTATTATAATTTTCTCTTTTGTTTATTTAACATCTCCTCTTACTTCACTTTATCTACAAAACCATAAATTACTCAATGTTCGGAAAGTCGAGTGGAGTTACTCCAGATTTTTTTATTATTATTATTATTATTATTATTACTATTACCATTATTATTATTTTCTGAACTGTGTGTACCGTAACTCTATTATTATAAAATTATAATTATATTGAAAGAATTTGACTATGAGATTTTGATGTATCTATCCGTGTTTAGGTTGCCTGAATTCATTTTTGCTATTTTTACGGTGATGTCTATGCATGTGTGTGAACACACACAAAAGAGTGTAAAAGTTTTATTCGATTAACTTAAAAACTGATAGATAAGTTTTAAGTCAACTTCGCACAAATTGTACATATTTTTTATGAAGATAGGAGTTAAAGTTCTTTTGCAAAGACGCAAAGGAAAATTCTTATATACATTACGGTCTGCAGACTCAAATTATTTGTAGTGCGCTAATATCTAATATTTGGTTACAATAAATTTGGGTGGGCGGGTAATTGATCATTGACACAAGAATTTTATAAGTCTTCAAAGATGTAGGTCTATTACTTTTAAAGGGATATAAAGGAAAATTTACATATTGTGGTCTACGAACTCAAATTATTTGAAGTTTGTTTTAATGCTGATAAATTGTTTAAGTCAAGAAAATAACAACTAATATTTCATATGTGGTACATTGCTCTGCTAAAGTAAGATCATATTTCTGGAAAGAATGTACACTGCACTTATTACTTTTTTTACAAGGAAGCATGGAAGATTTATTTATCACGTCCTATGGAACCTAATTATCTTAAATTCATTAAATTACTTAAAAGAGAATGAAACTGATGAATCGCATCCTATCAAAAAAAGTGAGACAAGTAAAAAAAAATAGCAAATTTGAGTTTATAAAATTAAAAAAAAAAAAAAAAAAAATGGGTATGAAGGTCCCCAACGGACCAGCATCCACCTCTCTATCTCGCAAATTATCCAGCAAAAGCATTTATGTTAGTTTTATTGTAGACTTTTAGATAATGCAACATCCTGTCTTTTTTACTATTTTTTTTTCAAATAGTACATTTTTCAATTGTGGCACTTTTCCTGCCGGGGTGCGATGCGTTTTTCAATTTAATTACGGCATGATAGTTAATGGAAATTGTGTATTTATCATATATAGTTTATTTTTATTTTTATTTTTTATTATTTATATTTTTTTACAGGCATACACAAAATAATTCGGGTCTATAACGGTTCTATGTACAAAAAACCTGGGGGAGCGGGGATACTCAAATATCCTATTATACCTTTCGCTTTTGTTTATTTACTGAATTATTCATTCGCTATTCAAATTTGTTTAAATGCTTTGTAACAACAAAATGGTCGGAAAATACGAATGGTACCATTTCAGATTTTTGTATACTAATTTAAACAGAAGTGGTCTAATGATTATTATACTTCTAATGTAATTTTTGATCCTGGGATTGTTTAAATTTAATATCAAAATTTCCTAATTTAAATAGTTGGAAAATTTTCGAAAGTGGAAGATAAAAAATAAAAAAATAAATAAAATGTCTGAAAATGAAAGATTTTCTATATATTACGTGCTAGGAGAACTAATTATCTGAATTTCATTAAATTATTTAAGAGGGAATAAGATTGAAATGCGTTTTAGAATTCTACTACAGCATGGTACAATCGGTAACAAAAGTGTCCGAACACTAGCAAAAATTCCTATGTAAAAAAAGTGCACTTCATACGGTTTTATCAAATAAATCCTTGTCGCATCCTCTTCTTAGTCAGTCTAAGAACATGATTCGATAAGGATTTATTTAACAGAACCGTATGAAGTGTATTTTTTTCACATAGGAATTTTTGCTAGTGTTCGGACACTTTTGTTACCGACTGTAGTTCCTGGGAATTGTGTATTTACCATTTATAGTTCTTTTACAGGGATGCACGAGAAAATCAGGATGTATCACAATCATTTGTATAAATATATGAATTTGAGAAAAAATGCTCAAATGTCGTATTATACTTTTCACTAATGTTTATTTACTAAATTATTTACTGATTCAAATTTGTCCAAACGCTTTGCAACAACAAAATGTTCAGAAAATACAAGTAGTGTCACTTCAGTTTTTTTTTTTTTTTTAAATACTAATTCAAACAGTACTGACCCAATTATTATTATTCCTAGTCTAATTTTTGATTCTGGAAGTATTTAAATTTAATCTCAAAATTCCGGAATTTAAGAAGATTTATTTATTTTAATTTAGAAGTTGCAATAAGTAAAAAATACACAAATGCATTTTTTTTTTTTTTTTTTTTTTTTTTTTTTTTGCGTTAAAATGACGTTAAAATGAAACAATAAAAAAAAAAAAAAAAAAAAAAATCTGGTGTGAAACAACCACACGACTTCCATTACCCCACTATTACACGTATCCAGTAAGAGAAACTTGATACACGTGTAAAATCATATAAAACAGAATTTACATAGCGAGTTAAAAAATAAGAAGGGGGAAAAAAAAAAGAAGTTTTTTTTTTTTAGACACAAATTTCCAAGATCTAAAACTGAACTACCCAATCAGGATAACTGTTAATTTTCCTGTAATAACCACGTAATACACGTGAAAGGTATCTGAAATGGATTTATGTAATAATTTTCAAGAAAATCATTAGAGCCGTCTTTGAGACACCAACTTTTACCAAAACTTAACACACTCAATTATTGACCGGAAAACAATAATTACATACAATAAAAGTATATTTAAAAGATGGTTAATAAGGCGAATTTGAAAACAATCCGTATAGCTGTTTTTAAAGGAACGCACTTTAGTTATTTATACAGAAGATGAGTTGTTTATATAGAACGACTGTTAATTTTCCTGAACTAACCAACTGTATCATTCGAAAGGACATCTAATAGAGTGTTTATATAGCAATTTTGAAGAAAATCGTTAGAGCCCTTTTTGAGATACGGACTTACGGTCCCACTTCCGGTTTTCCAATTTTCACTAAAATTTGGAAAATTCATCTGTACACCAGACCTGTGTCAATTCTGAAGTTTCGTATATCTATATCTTTATTAGTTTCGGAGATATGATAGCCAGAAGATTCCACACATACATACACACACACTGACCAATTGCCAAAAACTACTTTTTTGGACTCAGAAGGCCTTAAAACGTGTAAATCAGGTGAAAACTCGATATCTAATTTTTGGACCGAATGTAATACTTTCATTACCTACGTTAGTAGGGTAATGGAAGTTAAAAATCAATTTTCAGAAAATATGGATTAATCCAACGGTTGCGAAATTTGAGAGCGCGTAAACACGGACTAATAATAATAATGACGATAATGATAAAGCATTTAGTAAAGATTAATTCTCGTTTCAAATTTCCCCATAGAATAACATGGCGTTTATTTGCTGTTTTATGATAGGCTGTTTTATAATGTATCTTCAAGTGAAGGAAAATATTTTTGAGAGCAACCCTAACATGGAATAAGTTAATAAGAACAATTTTTTTCTTTAAAACCGAAGAGCGAGAATATCGTGTAACGTAGGGATAATTTTCGAGTGTAATCAGCGCAATTTCAATAATAATTATTATTATGATAAATTTTATGTTTGTAGATTACATTCATTTAGATACATTAAAATATGACTAAAATGAAGTTGGCAGATGGTTATCTTTAAACCTTCTCAATTATTTTTAATTATATCCCTCTACATGTGATTTTAAAAAATGTTTGATACATTTAGTGGCAACGGCAGATGATAATAAAACAAAATGATAGAGATTTTAACATTGATCATAATAAAAATTAAATATCTAAATCGTTTGGTTAGATTTTACCTTCCAGGTGTGTTCTAATTCCAAATCTGTTTTTATTGATCCGTATAATTTGAATAGAATTTGAATTATAAATGCAAACTTAATTTTTATTTTTGTTAGATAATTATGTTACATAATTTCATTTTATCACGATATAGACTAATTTAAACATCCTCACAGATATTTTAAATTGCACAGGTAAAAAGAAAGTTGATGTATTAGCAGGTGTCATCTTATATAATCTTAAACAAAGTACTTATTTAATAGCTCTCTCTTTCTTTCTTTCTTTTTCTTTCTTTCTTTCTTTCTTTTTTTTTTTTTAATAGAAAAGAAATTAAAGCTAAATATAACTATTTGGGCGGATTTCATTTATTATTATAATTGGGGTTAGTGTAAGAAATTAAAAACCTACATAAATTTTCAATTGACAAAGATACTATGAAAATAAATTTTAATGCAGTACATAGTTTTTATCATAAAAAAAAAAAAAAAAAAAACTATTGCACGTCAATAATTATTTCACACATATATATATATATATATTGGCCTTACCACAATGAATTTGAAAAGCCTTAACTTAGGTGTCGATGTTAGAGTTAAGGCCAGTTGTCGACACGAGCCTTGACGTACAGGCGCAACGATTGATTTTATAATGTTCCTGCAGAATATTATAAAATCAATTAAAATTTTCAATAGATTCAATTTAAAATACTATAAAATTCAAATTTTTATACACTGTATCCTGCCTCGTAAATATATATATATATATATATATATATATATATTATTGGTAAAGTATTGCAAAGAAAACACCAAAAATGCTATTCGTCAGAGAAATTTGTCTTAAGAAAATTTTTTCTTTTTCTTAAGAAAAAAATTAAGGGGCCGTCTCCCTATTGAGATTGTTATCAAACTTTAATATTTTCAGTATCAACATGTATTTTGATTTAATATACCGATTCTACAGCCAGTTTCAACCTCAGTTGTAAATTCGGAGTCATTCACGTAAATAAGTTTAAAAACATCTAAATTCTCCAGCTGCTAATGTTAAATCCTTATTGCATATTTTCATTTGTATCGTTTGCAATTTTTATTTTTTCTCGCTGGTTATTTTTATAGTGTTAAAATTCAGTATTTTAAACATATTTTTTTTTCTAATTTTAGTAATTTTTATGCATAGAATAAAATTTTTAAATATATATATATATATATATATATATATATATATATATATATATATATTAATATGAGTTCTGTAGTGCAATATTTTTAAGCGAAATAGGTTTTTAGTACCTTAAAATACGCGTACATACATTTAAAGCTCATAAGAAATTTACATCCCTGCAGTAAAATTTATGGCTAAAGTTTGGCAGAGAAGTTTGAATGAATTCTTTTGCAGTGAATCTATAAGATGAGCTATTACAGATGGAGTTCGGGGCCCAGATTTATCACGTTATACTAACTCGATTTCTTAAAATAAAAATGGCATTTATTTTATTTTATTTATTTATTTATTACGGAAATCCTTTTCCAGTGAGATATTTCCAGACTCACGGATTTTTATTTGAACAAATAATAAGGATTCCAGTCCCAGGCATTGCTAAAGGGGAGAAAAATAATAATAATAAAATGAACAATAATCTGGTATGTTACTCACACGACTTTCTCTTACCCTGAAATTTAATACTATAAATACACGTTGTAGATTAAGAGGTAAGATAACGAGTACTGTTATGTAAACCTATGTTAAACAATACAAATTAGGCTTCGGAATAGTTTTATATGATAAATAGTTCTGTGTGAGGGGGGCGGTAGCTCCCCTCAATCCTCCGTTGCATTATTGCACCTACATTTATATAGAATTTAATTCTGCCGTTAAAATTAAAAGTTTACTTAAAATTATACAGACAATTTTCACACGAAACAATTTTCATATTGAAACTTATCAATCTTGATCAAACTTTTCCAGCAACAAACTTATATTAACTTCAAAATACAACATTTGGATCTCTTAAAATTATTCGTTTTTAAGTTATTCTAAGAGTAGTATAACACTAAATATCCAAAAAAAAGTTGAATTTGTTCTCAATATTACAAAATAAAATAAAATAAAATAAAAAAATAAATAAAAAATATTTTTTATTTATTTATTTATTTATTTATTTATTTATTGTTAAAAATGGGGGAAAAAATAAATAAATAACTTTATTTTAAATTATCGCAGATCGATGGTTCAATCATTCGTTTTAAAGGTATTGACGAGCTCTTTTGAAAGATATCCATCATGAAAATTTATTCCCCTCGAGGGGGGACTTCCTACATACACATTTTTTTTTTCCCAGTTGACTATCTCTATTACAAAAAATATATATTCGTTTCATTTGGTTTAGTGCTGTCTATAGATGTTAAACTCTACTTACCTGCAATTTCCCCCATAGCAGTAATGTATTTGAATATTTTTGAGTGTCCCTGTATACGAACCATTTGCTTCATCTCAACGAAAAGCTTAGTGTAGCATCCCTATATGATACACATTTAGAATACTTAGTTTGGAATTTCTGCTACTTTTTGTTCTTGAGATATGCTGATAACAGACATACATACACAGACCATTCGCTAAAAACATGATTTTCGTATTCAGGGGACTTCAGAACATGTAAATATAACAAAAACTCACTTTCGAAAATTTGATCCTAAAACAATACTTTTTCTACCGTAAGGGTAAGAGGAAGTAAAAAAAAAAAAAAAAATAGTATGATGTGGCCACCACATGACTTTCTTCTAAATAATTTTACACAAAATTCATCGAATACAAATTATCTATTAAATTATTTTCCATTATAAATGCTTTTTATCTGACAGAATTATATCACTAAATGCCGAAAGAACGTCAATTTTTTTCCAATACCAAAAGAATTATTTTTTCTGTTTTTTATTTTTTCGTTAAAAGATAAAAAAAAAATCGATAACTTAGTTTGAATTATCACAGATCTATAGTTCAACCATTCGTTTTAAAGGTATTGACGAGATCTTTCGAAAGATACCCATATTGAAAATTTACTCCCCCCCCCGGTGGGGGGGAAGGCGATGCTCCCACATGCACAAATCTTCTTTCCTAGTTAACTACTACTATTATCAATAATTCATATTAATTTTACAATCACGCGATTAAAATGACTCTCATTATGTACATTTATACGAAATTTTGTCCTATACTGCCATGTTAAAAATTAAAAAAAAAATGCGATCACAGCGCCACCTGTTGAGAAATTGTTCCACAAATCTAATCAGCACCAGTTTATGTCAGGGTCCAACTAAATACCAAGTATGGTTAAATTTCGTTCACTGGTTCGTGAGATACAGCGTCTACAAAATTTGTGATACACACACACACATTGACACACAGACTGACAGACAGACATTTTCTAAAATTAGACAAATTGTGTTCAGGGCATCCCAAAACGTGTAAATCCATAGAAAACTGGAGTTCGAAAATTTTCACGAATCCAATATTTTTTCTATATATACATACAGGAAAAAGTAAAAAACATGTATCCTAAAGCTCATTATGTCACTATTAATTCGATTCATTTTTTACTTTCTTCTATATGTATAGAGAAAGTATTGGATTCGTGAAAATTTTTGAACTCCAGTTTTCGATGGATTTACACGTTTTGGGATGTCCTGAACACGATTTGACTGTATTTAGAAAATGTCTGTCTGTATGTCAGTGTGTCAGTCTGTGTGTGTGTATCACGAATTTTCTGGACACTGTATCTCACGAACCAATGCACGAAATTTAACCAAACTTGGTTTTTAGTTGGACCCTGACACAAACTGGAGCGGATTAGATGTGGGGACCAATCGCTCAACAGGTGGCGCTGTGATAACATTTTTTTCTAAATTTCTAACATGGCAGTATAGGACAAAATTTCGTATAAATGAACATAATGAGAGTTATTTTTAACTTGTGATTGTAAAATTAATATGAATTATTGATAATAGTAGTAGTTAACTAGGAAAAAAAAATTGTGCAAGGTGGGGGCATGGGTAAATTTTCAAGATGGGTATATTTCGAAAGGTCTCGTCAATACCTTTAAAACGAATGGTTGAACTATAGATCTGTGATAATTTAAAACAAAGTTATCGATTTTTTTTACTTTTAACGAAAAAAAAAACTTCGAAAAGAAATTCATTTTTTTTGATAATTGCAAAAAAAATGACTTTCATTCGGCATTTAGTGATATAATTCTGTTAGATAAAAATCGTCTGCATTTATAATGGAAAATAATTTGGTAATTTAATAAATAATTTGTATTGAATAAATTTTGGGTAAAACTATATAGAAGAAAGTCATGTGGTGGCCACATCATACTAGTTTTTTTTTTTTTTTTTTTTTGAAGGGAAAAAAAAAAAAAAAAAAGATGAGTACTTTACATTTGAAATTTTTAAGTTTGTAACTTGGAAGGTTCTTGGAGGGCCCTGTGACCCACTTGTAATTTCTCACCAAATAAATAAATAAAATAAAATAAAAAGTATATTTAAAAAAAAAAAAAAAAAAACTATAATTGTCTTTAGAGGAATTGCTTTCTTTTGGAGATATTTCAGACTTGCTACGACTGTTATTAGGACACAAATATTCGGACCCGGGGCTTTCACATGCCAATAAATAAACAAATAAAATAAAATAAAAGTAAATAAAAACCAATAATAGATTTTTTCCCCCCTCCATGAAGAGAATGTGTGATACCTCTGTTTGAAAAGTTGAATTTGTTTCCCATTGAGCCCTCGCGGGACCGTGATCTACCAGTGATAGCCTAGCTTATAGATGCTTTGAAATCACAATATCTTGCAAATTATCGTATTCGGCGAAATTTCTGTACAATGAAGATACATTGCTGTTGCCGGAGTCGGAGTCCGAACACAAAATCGGAGACTAGGGCGCCCAAATGATTCTGTGAAAATTTAAAAATATACAAATTTGGTTTCTATTTGAAAAAATTTAGTTTCTGTCACGTGGAGCCCCTAAAGGCTACGTCTTCCACCTATTATAACTGATCTGATTGATTTTTTCAAATAATGATTTATGCACATTTATGTGTTCAGCGAATTTTTTGTACTATCGAGATACTTTGGTGTTGCCGAAATTTCACTCGAACACTAAATCGGGATATGGCACCCCCTAATGCTAAAAAAAAAAAAAAAAAAAAAAAAAATGTGTCATATATATGGCGACTTTAGATACTTAAATACAGAAGAAAGTTTTGTGGTGGTTGTATCTTATGAAGACGTTCTCTTAAGGTTTCTCTTTTATAAACAGCAAAAATAGACATAAATTCCTGTCGATTGGTACCCATTGCATATTTCTTGTATGATTAAGTAATGAGAAAGATAGGGTTTTCTCTTTCTTTTTACAATAATTTTTTAATGTTTCAACACAGATTATATTTCAGAGGCCATACACAAATTTCGAGTGAAAACAATGACAATGTAAATAAATAATCACATTTATTAAACATTATTAGTACATTATTAGTACATTTTAATTTGCAAATAATCTGACAGCAACATTTTACACATTTCTAAGAATTTTCATTATAGAATGCTCAAACTTTGTACATACACTTATGGGTAAGTGAGGCATTTTATTCACTGGAAATTTAATTGTATGGAGGATCGTTTAAAATTTAAATTTTGTAATGCTTGAATTTGAAGTCCTGAAATTTTAAATTGATTTTGTAAAATTCTGTACTGTTTTTATTTTATTTATTTATTTATTTATTTACACGTATCTTTGTAGTTCGTATATATGCCTAAGATCAATATTTAAGAAATTTAAACCGAGGTTATGGTCTTTCGATTACTGTGTATACTTTATTAACAGTTTAACAATTCATCTTAAAATATATTACTCTCGAGGCCCAGGGCGAAAATTTCACTGGGGGTCCCCTAACTGGAGCCCCTACTTCTACTATTTAGAGGACCCCCCCTTGCACATCTTCACTTAAATTTATTATTATAAAAAGGCACTAAAATAAATTGTAAGATTGATTCAGAAACCAAGCACCCAACAAGAAGGCCAAGGGCATTGGTACCAATCGTGCTGCCTTAAATCAGGTTTTACGTAAACAATTTTTTTTTTTTTTTTTTTTTGAGTTGTCGCTTTATGGTCACATTTTGCACATTAAGGCTCTTTAGACGGGAACCTGCAGCTTAAAGAACCGAGGGAAATTTTTCAGGTTAAAATAATGGCACAGCAACTTCACCAAATATATATACTTAAAGGTTAAGTAAAGTTTTTCCGGAGGCCCCCTCATGACCTGAGGCCCGGAGCGGACCGCCCCACCCTTGGAATATATATAATTATCAGTATTTTCATTTGATGATGCCCTAAAATAATAATATGCGATTTTTTTTTTTTTTTTAATTATTATTATCTCATTTTAACACATTAAAGTTTAAAAAAAAATTCTATAAATAATAATTCTATTTATATCTTAAAATTGAAATGACTTAAAAAGTAATCAATTTTCATGATAAGGAAATGTTTATTTTCTTTGTATATATATATGCATAAAAAAATAATTTTGAATTATATATGCTCTAATTAAATAAGAAATAATAATAACAATTTATATTAGACTTAATTTTTAACCATGATTATATTTTCAATATAGGAATAAAAAAAAAAAAAAAATAATAATAATTAAAATCATGGAGTATAAAGCACGCTCTTTTTATAACCTCATAAATAAATAATCATAGATAAACATAAAACATAAAAAAATTGAGTAATTATCTAGGAGAAAAGTAGGATCAGGTATTATTAACGCGCTTCGATAGGTAATCAAAGAAAAAAGAAAGTTTTATATGTGTCTATGCAGTGATGCGAGGAAGAAGAAATAACCTAGATTTCATGAATATTGCTCTAGAAATTTGGTTATTCCCTTTCTTTTTCGTATTAGGCTCTTCTGATTACCTCTCCTCGTCTATTTTCATTTGGGCAACCATTCATCATGCATGAAAGATGATGCTTTCTTTAATATCGAATTATCACATTCACATCACTCCCCATGCTGATTACAATATCTTTATAAAATTTGTTCATAGTGCTGCCATCTAGTGAAAATATTAAAAACGATTTATAAACGATACATAGTTTGCTCTGATGATTCGATCGATTCGTTTTGTTTAAATTAATTCAAGATCAAGTGTGAAACTAATAAAATTATAATTTATGCATATTAGTAAACATATTATTAAACTGATATTAATAAACATATTAGTATTTAGGATTTTAGTTGAGAGTGTGAAATATAATTGATAATTTTAAATTTCGTTTGAAGTAATTGCTAAAATTAAATTAATCGAAATCATGATTCGAAGGGGAAAAAAAAAGCATCCAGAATAAGAAATTTTTGAAAACGTTACACATAGATTTTTGCTTCAAAGTGAATGAGATTACACACATAAAACTATTGAAATAATTAGCAGTCTGACTGTAATACGTATTTTTTTTTTTTTTTTTTTTTTCTCCATGGCGATAATATTTAACATGTTGAGCGTCATGTCAGCCATTCTAAATTCTAGACATTTTGTCATATATCTCTAAGTACTGAAGGAATCATCTTGAAACTTTAGGAGTGTGCAGAACATATTATACTTCAAACATTTCACTGAAAGTTTTACCCCGAATGTAAAAGCGATACCAATAAAAAATTAAAACGTTGCATGCCCTGTCAGCCGGCTGACAGTGTCAAATAGGATATAAAGCAGCGTCAACCATCGGTGACGGATATAAAATAGGATATAAAACTAAAAATATTACATTTAATGATTGAAAATTTATTAAAAATTTGCTTAATTTTTATTTATTACAGGAGGAATCATTATGGAATTTTAATGGAGTTTAAGAATTTGCGTGGCGCTCAACGTGTTAAGTTAGAAATTGGAAAAGAAAACAGTCTAATTGACAATTTTGGAAATTATAAAACTGTTTGCATGTGTTAGGTATACCAGAAAGTTCTGTCCTTTTGCATTAAAATACTGATATCGGAAATTTATCCTGGATAATATTTAAGATATTCTTGGGTAACTTTTAAGATGACAATTAGTAAAGTACCGTATAAATATTGATAAACAGAAATTTCCAGTGTCATTTTTATTAATTTAAAAGGACAGAACTCTCCGGTAGACCTTATAATTACGTGTATGTGATATTTACATGTAGTAATGAATTATTTTTCTTGGTATTAAGAATCGAATATTTTACCTACGTAATGATAATTTATCAATCTTCTTGAAACTGATTAAAACATTCGATTTTGAAGAATCTTAAAAAAATTTTTTAGCTATAATAACATGATTATTCACAATAAAATGTTAAAGTTCATAAATTAATATGCAATGTTTACTTTCTTTTATATACCTAAGAAGAAAGCATAGCTGCCAAAATTTTGAATTTTTAAATGAGATTTATCAGCCACTATCTTTAAATAGAAATCCATCATATTTATTTTCTACGATTAAATAAAGTGAAAATTGATATAGGAAATTTCTGGTATGAAATCACACCCACCAAAGAGCGAGAGTTCAACCTATGAGAAAGTGCTCGATTCCTGAAAATTTACGACTTCTGGTTTTCGATGAATTCACACGTTTTGAGATATTTTGAACACTATTCGACCACACTTAAGAAATGTCCCCCCTCCCTCTTTCTCTCTCTGTGTGTGTGTGTGTTAGCAAAATTTTAAGGTCGCAGTATTTCATGAGCCTAAAGAGGGATTTAGCCAAACTTGATATTTGGTTGGACCTTGACTTAAATTGCTGCGGATTAGCTTTTGGGATATATCACCCAACAGATGGGGCTGCTATGTTGCGACAACCCCCAACTTAAGTGAATGCTATATCTCAGATTTTATAGTGTATAAATGCACCAAACTTGGTATGGGAGACATATATTAGGTAAAAGTAAGTTGATTCAATTTGGGTGCATATCAGCTGACAAATGATACTTCTATGTTTCAATTAATTCCGTGTACGAGAAAGGAATATCTTAACTTCTATAATAAATACATACACTAAACTTGGTACGTGATATGGATATTATGTAAAACTATGCTGATTCAATTCAGGTGCATATCGGAAGATCAAACTTGGTATGTGAGATACATATTATGAAAAATTATGCTATTGTTTTCTATATCTTTGAATCTGTTGATTTTGGTGAAAATTGCGCCTAAACTGCACATAGAAAATTGTCTTTGATAGAAGCTAAATTAATTAAATTTTGTGCATATTAATCGGTAAGTGGCGCTTTATATAGAATGATATAGCAGAAAGTTTTGTAATAGCCAGAGCATATTAGTTTTTATCGTTAATACAAAACAATCTAATCGAAACAATCTGAAAGTTACACTGAGAAAAAAAAAGATCCCGCCTTCATCTAGAATGAATAAGTGGTCATTTTCTAAATCCCTTAACTAGAAATATAGATTTCCGAGCTATGCGCATAAGGCATGCGAATAAACTGAATGGATGAAATGATCGAGAATTTCTAGTCTAGACATTTCTAGATTGTGAAATAATATTCTGAATCTTTTTTATTGCGAGAAATTCTCGCCTGATTTTCTAGAATTGGGTAATAAACCAAGATCACAGTTGCTGAAACCCGCGTCTTGCACTCGCATTTATTTGCAAAGATTTTTAAATAACTTTGCCCTCGAGAATATAGGCAAACGCTCTAGATAACCTGCTAATAGGGGTTTCTACTCGCTTTCAAAGGGGACTAGAATTTATAAAGATGACATGGAATTATTTTTTTTAGAGCCACAATTTAGATTCTAGATGTCAGTTACAGAATTTTCTCTCTGTGTATAGAACTGCTTATATGTAAATTAAAAATATTACTCTCTTTTACGAAATACAAATTCAAAATGTTTTTTCTTTGCTTTTTCAGAAATATATCAGTGTTAAAAGAAAGTTTTTGAAACTGTTTAAAGTAATCGAAATTTAAGAATTTGAATACCTACGAGCTTTATGTATTTTACATATAAAAAATAATCCTGCGATTGGGTATATAATATATATATATATATAATATATATATATATATATATATATATATATATATATATACATATACATATATTTAATTCAAATACATGATTACTCTTATGGAAAAAATGCATAATAATAATATAAATAATAATAATTTTGAAATTCTGAAAACCCGAAAAAATATTCGATTTCAATTTTCACTAATAGAATTATTTTATTTCTACTAATAAAAACTTCAATTCTAGGTTTAACTTTTATTAAGCATGATTTAACCGGTGGAAAATTTTTGTTTCTATAAGCAGCATATTATATTTAATCCAGAACTCATCAAAATTATCTTTTAATTCAATTCCAGTTTCTTGTTTTTAACATTTTCTAACAAGCTTGAAAGGAAAGGTGTTAATGACTTCGGTTTGTCTCTTCCCGCGCTCTAATTCTCGTAAACATTCATGGAATTTCTTGAAACTGATAAACATGCTATATAAGTTCACTGTCGGATGTTTTCTATTGAAAATGGAGTGTACAGGGTACACTCTTCTAGTTTGTGTACAGGGACACTCGAATTTATTCCGCAGCATTGCGTTCTATGAAAGGTATTTTTATAATCCATTTTTTAATACCTTTACTTTAGAGAAATCTTAATGAAATTGAAATATGTTATTCAAGTTCACTATCAGATGTTCTCCAATGAAAATTGACTAAATACCATCGCTGGTTAGTGTACACTGTACAGGGACACCCGAAAGTATTCCAAAGCATTGCGTTTTATGAGGGGTATTTCTATAAAACATATTTTAATAACTTTACTTTTCACAAATCTTAATTAAATTGAAACATGTTATTCATATGCACAAAAGAATACTTTCCATAGAATACAGTATGATTAGCATTAAATATACAGGGCCACAAAAAGATAGTCAGTTACATTAAGGGCTATTATTGGAAATTAGCTGGAATTACATTTTCATTTTTATTAAACGTTTTTAACACTTTCTAGCAAATTTTAACTTTGAATATGGTTTCAATTTGTGTCTCTGCCTGTCCGACTGTCCATCTTTCTGTGTGTTCGCCTGCCCGCCTCTAGCGTCCTTAAATATTTTCAGAACTTTTAAAAATTGATATATGTTATTCAAGTTCACTATGGAATGCTTCCTATTTAAAATGACATTAAGAGGTTCAGTACAACTGATTTGTGCTCAGGGACACACACACACACACACACACACACCAAAAAAAAAAAAAAATCTTCTGATTGCGTTTTAGGATATACATTTTTATAAACCACATTTAAATAACTTTCTACTGTAAAAATCATAAAGATATTTACATTTATTGCTAATTAATATGCTAAAATAATGTTTTGTATGGAATATGATATGGTTAACTTTCAGATTTGCAGGACTACACTAAAATATTCAGATACATTAAAGGCTACAATTCGAATCTCAGGTCTGCATTTTCTTTTGCGCAAAGCATTTTTAACACTTTCCAACAACGTTTAAGAGTGATTATGAATTCAATTAGTCTATTTGTATGCCTTTCAGTCCTTCTGTCTGTCAGTTGTGTGATAATGTAGGCAAAGAACATTGGAAGTTACACGATACAAGAAATACGTACGGTTGGAAAGTGTTAATAATCAATGCGTACCGCATGGTTTTTCGTTCTTGTTATTATTATTTAAAGCGTAAAATTTGTTCAGAATTCTTTGAAGCCTCAAGATGTTGAACCAATACAGAAAACTGTCAGAGATAATTACTTCATTATCCATATAATAAAAGCTGATAAACTAAAATGTAATTTGGTTTGAATTGACGTTATTTTCATCAATCTAGTACAAATAATGGTAGTATAGGGTACGTTAATTAAAAATAATTATGGATAATACCCCCTTTTGTTTTGTGCTTTCGAAAGCAACTGAAATCCGATCCATTCTATAGATAGACCATGGGTAGTTAACCTTTTATATCTACCGCCCATTTTTGCAAGTGTGCTAGTACCCAGATAGCAAGCTCATTTGCAGCAAGTTTGATTTTTCTTGATATTATCTCGTCGTGACAAATTTGCTGTGAAACTGCCGCAAAGTAGACAGAACATAAATCAATTTTTCGTTTAATTGATATTTGTTTCTTTTTCTTTTCACACCTTTTATGATGCAAATTCAATTTAAATTGCTATGTAAGTATTTGAAATTCAACAATAGTGTTTGAAGAATGATATTGAAGCGGTTCCGCAACGTTATCTTCCTCGTGTTTATTGGAGGAAGGTGTGGTATTAACTCATAAAAACTATAAACTATAAGACTGAATTCTGAACTATATACATATGTTTATTACACCTCAACTCGTTTTTGTATATTAACTGTAACCTGTTCTGTAACTGGGGGGTGTGTAAGTATCTTGTTCTGTGTGCGTGTACATGTTTGTTTACTTCCATTAAAGTTGTGTGTTCTTAAACACGGCTTCTTAAATGAATCTTAAATCATGCTACCAATAATAAGAGTTATTATTTACGCTCGGTTGTATCATAAAGATACATAACAACACATGGCGGCAGCGGTTAAAAGTTAGTACTTCACTTTCTGAAAGTTTCGTTTTCACCGGCGTTCGTTTCGTTTTAAAGGTAAACAATGACAAGTACCACTACAGCTTCAGCTTATCATATTTCACCGCCAGAATCTTTCCCATTTTCAACGCCAACTGAGTGGCCGAAATGGAAACAAAGATTTTTACGTTTTCGCACAGCTTCAGGCTTAAACAAGAAATCCGAAGAGGAGCAAGTGGATGCTCTGATTTATATAATGGGTGACAAAGCTGAAGATATTTTTCTATCGCTCAACATCTCGGATGACGATACAAAGAATTTTCAAACAGTAATCGAAAACCTCGATAATCATTTTGTTGTGAAACGAAACATAATTTTTGAAAGAGCTCAGTTTAATCGCAGAATACAGAAAGAAGGTGAGTCTGTTAACGATTTTATTACTGATTTGTATGCCCTAGCGGACAAATGTGATTATGGTAATCTCCATGACGAGTTACTCAGATATCGCATCGTTGTCGGGATTACCGATCAATCTCTTAGTGAAAAGTTACAACTCGACTCTAAATTAACTTTGCAAACAGTTATCGATAAGGTTCGTTTATCAGAATCAGTCAAACAACAGCAAACTGTATTAGTAACCAATGCATCTATCAATGCTGTAATGCATAAAAAGAAAGTAGTAACACCACATAATTTCACTAAAAAGAGTACTCAATGTAAAGATTATAAATCTCCTTCTGATGTTAAAAATTGTAAATGGTGTGGAAAATTACCTCATGATAGAAAGTTTTGTCCTGCCAAGGATTCCTTTTGCCGAAAGTGCAAGAAAAAGGGGCACTGGGAAAAAGTCTGTCAGGGTTCTATGAAACGAGTAAATGAAATTCATTGTGAGGCTGGATTCATAGGCCTAATGGCTGATAATCAGAATAATGATGATTGGGTAGTTCCTATCAAAATATTGGGGAAAACCATTAGGTTTAAAATAGATAGTGGTGCTGATCACACTGTGATACCTAGTAATATTGCTCAATCCATGTTCAAAAATGCCCATATTAAAAGTACAAATAAGGTAATTTATGGCCCAGATAGAACACCATTAAAATTAATAGGAAAATTAGTTGAAAACATGGAATACAATGGCAAAACCTGCAGGGAAGAAATCTATATTATACGTGATCTTCAAACATGCTTGTTAGGTAAACCAGCAATCAAAATCTTTGGCCTAGGTCCTAATATACAGACACATTACGTACAAAGTATCAGTAGTTTTGATCCTGTTCAGGAATTTCCAAAGCTATTTCAAGGTCTGGGACTGCTGAAAGGACATTACCACATTGAATTAGTTGATAATGCTAAGCCTTATGCTCTTACATCTCCACGCAGAATACCAATACCATTGTTAGACAAAACAAAGGCTGAAATTAAAAGAATGCTGGAAATGAATGTAATCAAACCAGTCGAGAAACCCACTAATTGGTGTTCACCTGCTGTGGTTGTACGAAAAAAAGATGGTAATGTAAGAATTTGTGTTGACCTGACAGTACTTAATAGAAGTATTCGTAGAGAGTGGCACCCACTACGTACTACAGAATACAATTTATCTCTTTTGGCTGGAGCCAAAATTTTTTCCAAATTAGACGCTAATTCTGGATTTTGGCAAATACCTCTTGATGAAGAATCATCCTATCTCACGACCTTCATCACACCTTTCGGAAGATTCAGATTCTTGCGGTTACCTTTTGGTATTTCATCTGCCCCTGAACACTTTCAACGGAGAATGTCTCAAGCTCTTGAGGGTCTTTCGGGTATAATATGTCATATGGATGACATCCTAGTATGGGGATCCAATCAGAAAGAACATGATGCACGCTTAAAATCAACACTGAAACGTCTTAAAGAAACTGGAATAACTCTAAACAAACAAAAATGTTGTTTCTCTGTCAAGTCTATAAAATTCCTAGGACATGTAATTAATGAGTCAGGAATACATCCAGATCAAGAGAAAATTCAAGCCATACAAAATTTCAAATCTCCAACAAATAAATCAGAGCTTAAGCAGCTATTAGGAATGGCCAACTATTTAGCAAGATTCATTCCAAAATTTGCAGATACTATGGCACCTTTGATTTCATTACTGTCAACAAAAAATCAATTTGTTTGGGATGCCCCTCAAGAAAATGCATTAAAAAAACTAAAGGAAATACTGTCATCAGAACCGGTACTTACAATTTTTGACCCAAACAAACAATCAATAGTGACAGCAGATGCTTCCTCGTATGGACTTGGTGCTACGCTATGCCAGAAACAAGAAGATTCTTCATTGAAAGTGATTGCCTATGCGTCCAGAACTTTAACTCCAGCAGAGAAACGCTATGCTCAGATAGAAAAAGAAGCACTGGCACTCACTTGGGCATGCGAAAAGTTCAGCAATTATTTGATAGGTACAATTTTTTTTCTAGAGACTGATCATAAGCCTCTAGTCCCTATACTAACTACTAAATCTTTAGATGACCTTACTCCACGTATTCAAAGATTGAAGATGCGTTTGATGAGATATGCCTTTAACATTTTTCATACTCCAGGAAAAAACTTGCTCGCAGCTGATGCGTTATCAAGGGCACCTGACCAAAAGGAGGTCCCAAACTTTGAATTAGAAGAGGAAGTTCAAGTCTTCATCAATCAAATTACAGAAGTCATACCCATCGTTCCAGAAAGACTTTTGCAGCTAAAATCAGAACAAGAAAAAGACTCAACATGTAGGATGTTAATCACTTACGCCCAAGAAGGATGGCCAGAAAAGAATAAAGTAGAACCATCATGTCTACCCTTTTGGCATTTAAGATATGAAATTTCACTTCAAAACGGCCTGCTTATGAGAGGAGCACGGATAATTGTACCAGAAAGTCTTCGACAAGAAATCTTAAATAAGATCCATAAAGGTCACATGGAAATAAATAAATGTAGAGCTTTAGCAAATTCTGCTGTTTATTGGCCTGGCATCAGCAAGCAAATAGAGCAACTAGTACGAGAATGTCCATCATGCATACAAGAAGCCCGAAATTGTTCTGAACCTCTAAAACCAACAAGTTTTCCTCAAAGACCATGGGAAATTCTCGCCATGGATCTTTTCAAACTTAATTTTAACTGGTATTTATTGGTGACTGATTTTTACTCTCGTTACCCGGAAGTTGCAAAACTAGATAGGCTCACATCCAGTGAAGTAATTCTACACTGCAAGGCAATTTTTGCCCGACATGGAATACCTGACATAGTCAGATCCGATAATGGTCCTCAGTTTGAGGTTACGAAAACAGCTGAATTCCAACAATTCTCAAGAACATATGGTTTTAGACATGTCACATCTAGCCCTAGATATCCTCAAAGCAATGGTTTTGTCGAGGCAGCAGTCAAGATAATCAAACTCAGATTTAAAAATTCCAAGGATCCATATCTGGCTTTGTTGCACTACAGAGCTTCTCCTTTGAAGAATGGTTATAGTCCTGCTGAATTATTGATGGGACGGCGTTTACAAACTACATTACCTACTGCTCTTTCAGTACTTCAACCAAAACTGGTAGAGAAAGAGAGATTGGAGAAAAGTGAAAAAAATAGAATAAAAACCCCAAGAAAAAGATTACAATCGAAGACATAATGTCCATGAGCTTAGACCAATAAATCCAGGGGAACATGTGTGGATAACAGATAGAAAAGCTGTTGGTACTGTGGAAAGAGAGGCAGAGACACCAAGATCATATATTGTAAGGCAAGGACAACATATCTTGAGAAGAAATAGAAAGCACTTAATTCCAGGTACTAAATTGCAGCCAAATCCAGTGGAACATGACTTAAATGATCTTCAAGATATTCCTTCAAAAGAGGTTTCTATAAATAAAGTACCCGTATCGAGGAGATCAAGCCCTTTACAAGTAACAAAAAAGAAAGATGAATCGGCATCCAATCAACATTCCAATCAGCAACCTGTGATCACAAAGAGTGGTAGAATTGTAAAACCCCCAAACAGACTGAACCTTTGAAAAGGGGAGATGTGGTATTAACTCATAAAAACTATAAACTATAAGACTGAATTCTGAACTATATACATATGTTTATTACACCTCAACTCGTTTTTGTATATTAACTGTAACCTGTTCTGTAACTGGGGGGTGTGTAAGTATCTTGTTCTGTGTGCGTGTACGTGTTTGTTTACTTCCATTAAAGTTGTGTGTTCTTAAACACGGCTTCTTAAATGAATCTTAAATCATGCTACCAATAATAAGAGTTATTATTTACGCTCGGTTGTATCATAAAGATACATAACAACACAGAAGGAGCGTGGCGTTGTCCACGTGGTTCACAAAATATTCGAAGTGCTGTATTGACAAGGTTTCTGTGAGATATGTGTGCTATGTTTACATATTTCTATGCGTGTTTGCAAATAGTGTGCCGTAACATGAATTTGAGTTTGAAATGCGTCAGCAGTTGGTGTGACATGACAAGTTTGCTTGTTGCAATGAATCTGCAGTAATCTTTATACGACAATGCTAACTTTTCTACTAGTTTGCAACGAATTTGCAGCAAATTTGATACAGTAAGGTTTGCTGTAAATTTTGCGTATGGTGACTTCGGAGTTTGCGTTATCTTGCTTCAGTCTTGTTATGAACTTACAAGCTCTTGTCACGCTGAACTTGCTGCAAGTTTGTTGGCTTACAAAGCAAGGCTGCTGCAGTTTTGCTGCAAACTGAAATTGCTTTGCGGGAAGTAAGATTTTCTAACCGCTCGTCGCTTCCACAAAAACAGTGATTTATACAGTAAGGAAATAATTTTACTTTATAAAATTTATAAAACAGAATTATAGTAAGTTAAAGCACATAATAATTATACATTTTTTTTTATTTTTAATGTTTTTAAAAGTCAATTAAATTTAAAAAAGGAAAATGTTTCTATATCGAACAAAACGTTTACTGGCCAGTGCCCACCATAAAAGCTGGAACGCCCACCAGTGAGCGGTAGGGGCCGAGTTGACTACCACTGCTATAAGGGCCCGATTAACCTTTGAAGTTAAGGGAAGTATCATTTCTGCCCCCCCCCCTTTCATTTCGATTTTTTTTTTCATTCATATACCAAAAATTAGTGTGTGTTTACAGTTTTTTTTTTTTTTCATTCATATACCTGGGTGGTTTCTACACACAACATTAAAACCGTATAACATTAATTAATAACATTCAGATTTTTGAGGCTAAATAACAGATTTTTCCCGAAATAGTGAGTATTTTACCTTGCTTTAGGTGACCTTTCTCAGAAAAAATTCAATCTGAGGATGAAAATATGAAACAGAAAATCCAAGAACTTGTTTTTAGTCATTTTAGGGCCCCCTCTTAAATTTTAGAATGGAAGCTTGTGCTTCCTGAGCCTTTTGGGTAATCAGGCCCTGCTGCTATAGACGACAATATTTTGAATTTTTACGATATTTACTGGTGTTTTTTATATAAATAGCTCAGTACATTTGGCCAATAAATTGTCTCAAAATAAATAAATAAGTATTAAATCCATTTTTAACCCTTTGATTTTTATTGATTTCGCGTTTAATTTCCAAACATTTAAAAAATTAATTAATTAATTTTCACTTTTTTTTCCTTGTTTTAATTGATTTTTAAATTTTTAGTTATTCTGTGTTCGGAAGGTAGCAGCACTACACCGAAATTTAGCAAACGATGTTTAAGAGTAAGCCAAATGCCAAAATCACTTTAATTTTTTTTTTTTAGTAGGCGGGAGTGCGTAGTTGCTGCTTTAGTGATGCACTAGTTTTTACCCCTGTTAAAGAACTGTGCTGTTATTTTAACCTGAAACAACTAGTGTGATTTTTTTTTTTTTTTTTAAACATAGTTTAGAGCATAGGTTCCCAACCTTTTTTGAACTGGTGCCCCCTTTTCTAGTGAATATTTCAGTACCGCCCCCCTCCCACTCCAGAGAAATAAGAGCGTACATAATGCATGGTGAAAACAAGAATTAAATAAAAAAAATTACTAATAGATAAAATATTGTTGGAATTGAAACGCTACTGAATTTCTTTTTTATTTAAAAATGAGGAATAAAAGTTTTAGCTTACCTGTTATATAAGGGCTTACCTGTTTAACAGGCAGGTGTTTTGATGACACGAAGTAATCCATAATTGACACGAAGTAATCCAATATTGCTATCTAAATAAATAAATTGACAGTTTCAGAGAACAATCAAAACGCATGCTTAATCATATTAAAAAATATTTTTATTAAAATTTAAAGACATCGAATTTCTAACTTAACTAATGAGAAGGCTGAATTTGATGCATTTTAAGGAGTTTGTTAATATCAGGCTCGATTTTACTTAAAAACAATCGTAAGTCGCCGCGTTCAGTAACATAGAGCCGATTTCTCTTTTTCGTTAACAATGTTGCTACAGCACTAAATCCACGTTCTGCTAAATATGAAGATGGGAATGCTATCAGAAATCGTTGAACAATCGACCATAATCCTGAATACAGTTGCGTAATCGACTTCTGCAGCCAAAATTCTTGGTAGCTATTCTTGAATTTAATTTTTAATTCCTTATTTGTCGTCAGTTCTATTAGTTCTTCTAACTGAGATGATCTAGTCTTTTTTAGACTATATTTGGTTAATCTTCCAACGCCCCTCCATGCCATATCAACGCCCCCTAATTTTCTCTGGGTCGTTTACCGCCCCCCTGAAAGCCTCAAACGCCCACCAGGGGGCGTTATCGCCCACGTTGGGAACCTATGGTTTAGAGGGTTTCTTTGCAGAGTTATTTATCGATAAAATTAATATTTATTTGAATTTAATCAGTTTAACATGTAGATGTTTCAAACGAAAAAATTCTCTAAAATAAAAAAATGTTTTTTTTTTTTTTTTTTTCGTTTTATATATTTATGTTCAGTTATGTCTCTAATAGCCATTTCTGAAATTATAAAATTACATATCATATAGAGACACGATACCCCACGTGTATTTGTAGAAAACCGCAATCTATAAAAGAATTCACTGTAAAACACATATAAAATATATTTAATTAAAATCATTAAAAAACACATCGTGTCAAGGCCTTTCGCCGGAACATCAGGAAATAGCCATTTTTAACAAGAAGTACAGTAACATTCTATAGATATGGGAGGTTATATTTCTCAGTTATTACCATTACTTCCATTGTGTGACGTCACTGCTATGTAGTTATGACGATATTACTACGTCGCTGTTTTGTATCATCCTTTCATTGTATGCGCACGCACCTTACGCGCGCCAGTTTAGTGATTGAGTTGACGTGGAGCGGTTGTGTGAAAGACAGACGGTCTTCTCCGCTCGTAAAATATGTATATGTTAGTGTTTCTGTAATGTCCCTTTTCTTTATTTAATAAATGTCGTAATGTTATACTGGTCTGTAGCCGTTTCCCTATATTTTGGGGGCTCGACCTATCCGGAAATACCCCTAGCATCACGAAAAGTCGCTACTTTGTTTTTCAAAAAAACAGTAGCGTGAAGACGAATGTTTCATTTATTTTTTCTTAATAAAATGACTGACGAAGTATCCTACAGTTAATAAGACGTTTGAATAATATTTCATAGACGTTCTCAAGTGTTCTTCATTTTATCTTGAAATGTTCTTCGTTTCATCTAATGGACGTTATTCCATAACGGACGAAATTGTCCGTTTTTTTTTTAATGAAATACCAGAGTTGCAAGTAATATTATTTTATATGCCAACATCATGCCGATGACTTGGAGTTTTTCAGTATTAGTGCTCCCTTCTTCATGATCGACGTATTCTTGTTCTTAAAGTGCTTCATTTCCGAAGTGATTCTATTTCAGGTTTTGTTCCTGATGTTTTTTTTTTCTACCTTCGTTAGCTGCAATAACCATCGCTGCATCTGCATGGGACTGTCCTTAATGTCAGGTAGGAGCATGCATTTTTTTTTTCTCCTCTTTGTATGATAGTATATAAAGAAATTTTTTTTTTTCATTTGTAATTAAAATTTGAAATTCATTCATTGCCGTTTTACGCCCTTTAAAATTATTTGTTTGTTCATTTTTATATAAATAAAGAGTTTTGTTCCCCCATATTTAATTGCTTTCCATGAATAAAGAAATATTCTGTTCCCCAATATTTATTTATTATTCCTAAAAATATATATGTTCTGGTTTTAATCCATTTTTTTCCCCCAATATTTACTTTAAAAAAAAAAAAAAAAAAAAAAAAAAAAGAACAATTTTTTTTATTTACTTCGGTTTTCTTATTTTATGTTTCTTGCATCCTAAAAATGGCCCTTAAATTAGGCGACCTTCCGCTGGTTGCAAATTCTTTGAAATATTCTAAAACAAATACCATAAAATTGTTAAACACGCTATTAGGATACCCAACATTTGACCATCAATCGCGTAAACGTATGCGAAATTTTAGCGGTTTTACTGCCGATTTCGACATTAATAAACATCAAGAACAAATTTTAAAATCATTCTCTTTGTCCGATTTTATATCAATCGCTAATTCGCTACATTTAGAACCAGTCGGTAGTAAGGAAAATTTATGCAAAGAAATTTTTAAAGCACTTACTAATTTATCTGAGTTTCAGAAAACATTAGATACTAGTTTTTTGTCAGACGAAGACGATCTGAGTGTAAATAATCATTCTGTTCAAACCCCCTCTTCGAATGTTCCCACTATTACTTCTGTTTTTGAATCTCAAACCCAAACAGAAACCGAAACTTTCCCTTCGAGTGTTCAAAATATTTCTCCGAATGACGCTACAGACGCAATGTCTGATTTGAGTAATCACTTCTGGTTCCTCCTTCGAGATTTAGCTAGTACATGTAGAACTTTTTCTGGAAATGATTCATATTCTATTCGTAATTTCTTTAATGACATTGAGGAACAATTCTGTTTATTTCCTAGTCTTACCGATCAACAAAAACTTATCTTTGCTAAACGTTTAATTAATGGTTCTGCTAAAACATTTTTATTTTCGCAACGAAATCTTAATACTTACGAGTCATTTAAAGCCGCGTTAATTTCTGAATTTTTGGATACCATACCATCCATCGAAATACATAAACAGTTAGAAAACAGAAAAATGCGTCCTAATGAAACTGCTACGCAATATTTTTTAGCGATGCGCGAAATTGCTAACCGCGGTAATGCTATTATTGACGATTCTTCGGTAATTCAATACACCATTCAAGGTATACAGGGTAACCCCTCTGAGAAAATTCTTCTCTGTGGAGCAAAATCTTTTTCAGAATTTAAAGAAAAATTGCGTATTTATGAAACTGCTCTTAATACAATAAACTTAAATCAACGAAATTCAGTTAATTATAAACAAACATATGACAGTCGAAAACGCAGTACTGGTCACACACAACCAGCTTTCACTCGCGAATCCAAATTTAATATTGGTCCGGCATCTCAAAATAAATTACGTTGTTTCAATTGTAACGATATCGGTCACTTATCTAAATTTTGTCCTAACCGTTCTCGTGGCCCTAGGTGCCTTGCATGTGGTCTTTTTGGACACAAGTCTACCGATTGCCGCCGAACCGCTGCAAATGACGGACCTCCTTCCAGAGATAGAGTTAACACTGTACATGAATCGCATGCTTCTCATATGTGTAAACAAGTTAAAATTAGTGGTAATGAATTAACTGGTTTGGTTGATACTGGTAGTCAGTTAACCCTTTTGAAACATTCTGCATGGACAAAAATAGGTTCCCCACCGTTGTCAAAAATTAATAAATCCTTAACTGGTTTTGGCTTTGCGCGTATACATGTTATCGGTACTTTTAATTCTTTTATTACTATAGACGATCAAGAGTTTTCAGCAACTATTTCAGTTGTACCCGACGTGTCCACATTTTATGACCTTATAATTGGATGTGACGTCATCCAACAAGCGAACATTAGCATTTCACCCACCGGTGTTACTTTTTCTAGTTTTTCACAACAAAATGAGTGTACCGCAGATCCAAATTTTATCATGACGATCACTGACGATAATCCCAAATTTGATATTGGTCCTAATGTTTCACGATATATTCGTAACGACATTAACAAACTGTTGTCGGCCTATAAACCTAATAAAATCAAAACTGCGAACATTGAGCTTAACATCACTTTAACTGACGATACACCTATTTTTCACTCACCCCGACGTCTACCCTTTACCGAACGAGACATTGTAGACGCACAAGTCTCTGAATGGCTTAAAGATGGTATTATCGAACCAGTGTCCTCCCCATATGCCAGCCAAGTTGTAGTTGTTCGAAAAAAAGATGGTAAACACAGAGTTTGAATCGATTATAGGAAGCTCAATCGTAAGTTAGTTAAAGATCACTACCCCCTCCCCCTAATTGATGATATTTTAGATCGACTTCAACATGCAAAAATTTTTAGTACGATAGACCTACGTAATGGATTTTTTCATGTACCCGTAAATAAACAGAGCCGCCCTTTCACTAGTTTTGTAACCCATAACGGTCAATTTCAATTTCGCTACATGCCTTTCGGACTTAGTTCCTGCCCTTCAGTGTTCATGAGATATATAAACGCTGTTTTTAGAGACCTGATTGCTGCCGGCATAGTACTCCCTTATATGGATGATCTTGTAATTCCCGCGAGTAACGAACATGAGGCCATAGAACGTCTAAAAACTGTTCTTCAAACAGCTAGCGAGTACGGACTCGACATAAATTTTAACAAATGCCAATTTTTACATACCAAAATAGATTTCCTCGGTCACATAATAGAAAATGGTAAACTTTTGCCATCCCCTTCCAAAACTAAAGCTGTTTTAAATTACCCAGATCTGAAAAATGTCAAAGACGTACGTAGATTCCTTGGCCTTACAGGATATTTTAGGAAATTTATCCCTCATTTTTCTACCATTGCAAAACCCTTAAGTGATCTTCTGCGTAAGGACACCCCTTTTCAATTTCAAAATGAACAAAGAGCCGCATTTCAAAAATTAAAATATTTACTTTCCCAAGAACCAGTCCTCAATATTTTTAATCAAAATTCCCCTATTGAGGTACACACAGACGCGTCTATAGATGGCTTAGGGGCAGTCCTGTTGCAGAAAAACATGCATGATAATCAATTCCATCCAGTCTTTTATTTTTCGAAGAAAACATCTGATAACGAAAGAAAATACACTAGCTTTGAACTTGAAGTTCTGGCTGTGGTAGAAGCCCTCAAAAAGTTTAGAATCTACCTCCTAGGAACTAATTTCAAAATTATCACAGACTGTGATGCGTTCGTCAAGGCACTTAATAAAAAAGAAATAAATTCCCGCATTGCACGATGGGCTCTGTACCTTCAAGAATTCCATTACAACATTGAGCATCGAACAGGTTCCCGCATGGCGCATGTGGACGCTCTAAGTCGAGCTCCACAATGTTTCATCATCCAAGATAGCCTTCATATAAAGCTTTTGAAAGCTCAGCAATCTGATGAAGAAGTTCAAGCATTAAAAATGCTCCTGCAGTCCACACCTCATGATAATTACACTATAAAAAATAATCTTCTATATAAAACAGTGAACGGTGTTGATTTACTCGTCGTCCCTAACGACTTGCAGAATAGCATAATTAAAGAAGCGCACGAGCGTGGACATTTTGCAGCACTCCGTACCCAAGAGCTAATAAACAAAGATTTTTATATACCTCACCTCAAAGACAAAATCGAAAGTTGCATTAAAAACTGTATAAAGTGCATACTCTATAATAGAAAACGAGGTAAACAAGATGGTTTCCTCCACCCAATTGATAAAGACGATGCACCCCTGCACACATACCATGTTGATCACCTTGGTCCCCTAGCTACTACATCAAAAAAATACAAGCATATATTGGTCGTTGTTGATGCGTTCTCCAAGTTTACCTGGCTGTACCCTACAAAATCTACAGACGCCGCAGAAGTTATTAGCCGACTAGAAAGCCAACGATCCATCTTCGGTAACCCCGCCAGAATCATAACTGATCGAGGTCCAGCATTCACTTCCACTGCATTTAAAGACTATTGCCACGACCAAAATATAACCCACATACCAATTACCGCAGGTTTACCAAGATCGAATGGTCAAGTTGAAAATAAAAATTCTACTATCATCGCTGTACTATCTAAACTTTCATCCGACAACCCCGAAAAGTGGTTTTCCCATGTGCCTGCTCTCCAACAAATCTTCAACTCGACATTTCACAGAAGTATAAAGACGACACCCTTTGAACTGCTTTTTGGTACCAAGATGAAAAATAAAGATGATATCAAGATCCTGGAGCTTCTCAACGCCGAATCTACAAACACATTCCAGAGGCAACGTGAAGAGAGACGTATCGACGCCAAAACACAGATTCGAATGGTGCAAGAAGAAAATCGCAAGCAGTATAACCTTCGAAGACGACCAGCTGCTAAATTCCAACTCGACGATTTAGTCGCAGTTAAACGCACCCAGTTCGGGCCAGGCCTAAAACTGAAACAGAAATTTTTAGGCCCATACAAGATAACAAAACTGAAACCAAACAACACATATGACGTCGTCAAGTGTGACTTCGTGGAAGGCCCATTCAAGACCAGCACCTGCGCTGAATTCCTGAAACCTTGGACCGACATGTTTAAGACGCTTACTTAGAGTATTTCTCCAAAACTTTCTTTTTATTATTTTTTTAAGAACTCTTACTTGGACATTTTTTGTGCAAAATTACTTTTTTTTTTAAACATCACACGTTGATCTTGAACTTGCTAAAATAAGAACTGCTGTCATTTTTATGAACTATTTATTTTTTTCATGAACAGTCCAGCCATGAAAAATACCTGCCATATTTTTTTTTTTTTTCTCTTTTGATGAAAATTATCTACCTATTTTTTTTTCTACTTATATGTTATTAACATCTTATCTTATTTTATTTTAGTATTTTGATGATTCAGATTTTACCTGTATTAATTGACAATTTTCCATTTGGTAATGTATACAATTTTTTTTTATTTAGTTAATGCAGCTATATTATTACTGTATTTATAACTCTATTATGTAGTATTGTATATTGTTTATTTTTTTTTATTTCTTTTGTTTTTGTATAATTTAATTTTTTTTTCTTGTTGTTTAATAACCTTCAGGCGAGGCCGCCTGCTTGGTCATGATGGCCGATATGGGAGGTTATATTTCTCAGTTATTACCATTACTTCCATTGTGTGACGTCACTGCTATGTAGTTATGACGATATTACTACGTCGCTGTTTTGTATCATCCTTTCATTGTATGCGCACGCACCTTACGCCAGTTTAGTGATTGAGTTGACGTGGAGCGGTTGTGTGAAAGACAGACGGTCTTCTCCGCTCGTAAAATATGTATATGTTAGTGTTTCTGTAATGTCCCTTTTCTTTATTTAATAAATGTCGTAATGTTATACTGGTCTGTAGCCGTTTCCCTATATTTACATAAGAAACATATTTCGGTTACAGTTATTAAACATGAAATAGATGAAACAGATCAATTACAAATGAAAACAGCCCGAAGGTGAAGAGTTGAGCTTCATTTAGTTAACTATGGAGACACATTTTTGTGGAACAGTAGAGGCTATGCATTAATCTGTGTTGAGGAACATGCTGAGGAACTTGCATTAATTTAGATCTTTACAAGAAAAAGTTGACTGGTTGGGTTTCACGCCACACCAGTGCTGCGCAGATTGGGAAATTGGCGACACAAGAACAAGGAGAAAGACTTGTTCCAGAACCGCAACTTTTAAATAACTTTAATGGAGAATTCTTTAGGTAGAATAGTAGAGACAAAAAACTTGCAATAACAGTAGGAATTATGCAGAAAAACTTTCACCGTAAACAAACATTAAAACTAAGAAACTGTTGAAGGAAATTATATTAGATATTTGGTTGTATTAGAAAATACCATATTTTCTGTAACGAATTTATTGATTTTAAACATTATATTTACCGTAAATTTAATATACTAATTCCTTTTAGTTCTCCTTTAACAATTAAAGATCTAAGCTTAAATGATCGGGATTTTATTAGACCCACTGGGGGAGTTTATAAAATTCCACTAAAACTCAATCAAGATGTTTTCTTTTATATCGTATTTTATTTTTGATGGTATTATATATAAACAAACGTTTGGAGCCCCGATGGGTTCCCCCCTTAGCCCCATTACTTGCCGATATTTTACTAATTGAACTTGAAGAACGCGTTTTTGTCGCCTGTGTTCTTAAACCAACAGTTTATCTACGATATGTGGATGATATTTTTCTGGCTTGGCCCTATTCTAAAACTTCCCTGCTTGACTTTATTGATTCCTGTAATAAACAATTCCCGTCAATTAATTTTACTTATGAATGTGAAACTAATCAATCTCTACCTTTTTTAGATCTTTCTATCCATCGCAGTAAAGATAATTCAGTAATATGGTTTGATGTGTATTATAAAAATTCTTTTGTACCCCTCCCAATTCCTGCTACTTCTGCCCATTCAACTAATTATAAATTTTCGTTTTTCAACTCTTACCTTTCTCGGGCGCTTAAATACACCTCATTCCAATTTAGCGAAACTAAACAATTAAACAAAATTATACAAATCGGCATTGATGCAGGCTATAAAAAAACTACTATAATCAAAATTATCAATAAAATTAAAAATAACTTTAATTCTTCTACAATAAATTCTTCTACCTTAACCCCTAAAATTAAATTTAGTAATAGTCTGCCTTTCTGTAACGAATTTATTGATTTTAAACATTATATTTTCCGTAAATTTAATATACTAATTCCTTTTAGTTCTCCTTTAACAATTAAACATCTAGCTTAAATGATCGGGATTTAACTAGACCCACTGGGGGAGTTTATAAAATTCCACTAAAACTCAATCAAGATGTTTTCTTTTATATCGGACAAACCAAAAGAACTTTAAACAAAAGAACCCAAGAGCATATCCGGAACGTCAAAGAAGGAAAGAGTTCAGCCTTAGTCAATTTTATTTACGAAACCTCAGCTTCACCTCTTTTTGACCAAGCAGAAATCATCTCTTCTCCATCAACTAGTTCAGAATTAAAAGTTTCGGAAGCTGTGAATATAATTAAATAAAATTCAATCAATTTTAAAGATGCTGCGTTTCTTCCTAAAATATGGTATTTTCTAATACAACCAAATATCTAATATAATTTCCTTCAACAGTTTCTTAGTTTTAATGTTTGTTTACAGTGAAAGTTTTTCTGCATAATTCCTACAGTTATTGCAAGTTTTTTGTCTCTACTATTCTACCTAAAGAATTCTTCATTAAAGTTATTTAAAAGTTGCGGTTCTGGAACAAGTCTTTCTCCTTGTTCTTGTGTCGCCAATTTCCCATCTGCGCAGCACTGGTGTGGCGTGAAACCCAACCAGCCAACTTTTTCTTGTAAAGATCTAAATTAATGCAAGTTCCTCAGCATGTTCCTCAACACAGATTAATGCATATCCTCAACTGTTCCACAAAAATGTGTCTCCATAGTTAACCAAATGAAGCTCAACTCTTCACCTTCGGACTGTTTTCATTTGTAATTGACCTGTTTCATCTATTTCATGTTTAATAACTGTAACCGAAATATGTTTCTTATGTATATATAATGTTACTGTACTTCTTGTTAAAAATGGCTATGTCCTGATGATGCCCTGATGTTCAGGGCGAAAGGCCTTGACACGATGTGCTTTTCAATGATTTTAATTAAATATATTTTATACGTGTTTTACAGTGAATTCTTTTATAGATTTCTGAAATTAGTTTAACAGTTTTTAAAAGATCAAATATTGAATAAATTTTTATTGTAATTGTAGTATGTTGCCTCTATTGCAGTAAGACAAAATGGGGAGGAATAAAACACGTTTTGTATTTATTGTTTTGTCACATTTTGTATTTATAACTAGAATCTGTGTTTCTAGACCCAATACATTTTGAACAATTGTTCAAAATGTATTGGGTCTAGAAACACAGATTCTAGTTACAATAAAAGAGTCTGTCATTTACTATTATTTTAAAAGCAGTATCATTTCTTAAACTACAGTAATTTCGGTATAAGTATTTTTTTAAATCTTTAAGAATGACTGTATAGGGAACGAATGGGGCTCATAATATTCAGTTTGATTAAGAGTAGATAGGTTAAATTTGCATTTGGACTCAGCAATTATACCTAGTTATTTTAATGGAAAACTTTTAAAGTTAAACTCAACTTGTGATAAGATGATGCTTTTGGAGTCCCATCCACCATTACTCGGTTGTAAAAATTTCCCTACAGTCTTCCAAATTAGCTTTGTGGATCATCTCAATTTCTGTGTAATAAAACAGTTGTGTGTTTTCTTTTCTTCGGAGACATAGATGTTCCACTCTTCTTCGTAGATTGTATCATTCTAGAAATGTAATGAAAAAAGGATTTTTTTCCTACTTTAATTTTTATTTATATAGGGGAAAGTTGTCCAAAACGGGGACGTTAACATATCTCTGTCCGCAAAACAAAATCTATAAATAAGAAAAATTCGGCAAAGCATTTTCTGATTAGAACATGTCTTGGACTATCAGATGGTAAGGTTATTTTTAAAAAATATCATTAGTATAGGCAGAAAACACACTTTTCTGAAAAATGTGCAAAGTCCCCGTTTTGGACAACCGGTTGGGTAAAATGGGGTACTCGTAAGAAATAACGTAAATTCAAGTCCTAATGCGAAATTTTATTTAGAAAAACTTGTATTACAACGAAAAGGTGAAGTTAATGGAAAATCAAGATGCAGATAAAGTATTTTGTTGTCTTTTTCAACATTTACTAGAATGAAACAAAAAATAATCAAACACAGACGTCACATATGAAGTTGACATCGCTTTTCACTTGAACAGACTTCATGTGCCCAACTTCGACAGCTGCTTCATGCATTGAATCTACCCCTCTATGTCTTTCGAGTCAATGTAAAGTTCAATACAAAAAATGCAAGCATCCTCGCTAGTCTGTTCCTCATCAGATGATAATTTTGGGTCTTGAATTTTTTTTTATTTTCTTCTCTTTTTTAGCTTTTGGATATCTAGGATTAGGTTCGGAGGGTTTCTTGAACAATTTCCTTTTCTGTTTATCCTGCTTTGCATTTTACTCCTGTTCTACAGCTTTCAATTCTGCTTTGTAAAGTGATGAAGTGAGTATGACAGTTTTACCTCTCCTCATGTCACTCACTTTTTTTTTGCTAACGTTCAGTTTCTTGTGGTAGATGCTTTATTAGGCGAAGTGTTAAAAGCTGAACATTTCTGGGGTTCTATATCTGGAGATATACCAAATGATAAAGTGGTAGGTTGGGGTGTGACGTTTTCACCATTTGATGCTAACTGAGGCTCTAAAGAGTTGTAAGCAGGTTTTTCAGTTGTTTCTGAAGGCACAAATAAATGTTCAGGGAACACATCTCTGTTAAAGGGATATATGCTTGTTTTTTTTTTTAATCCATTCATAGCAATTTGTACAGTAGCTGCTCTTGAAAATGCAGTTCCGAAAAGTTTTCCGACCTAGTAAATTGTCACGTAACGTCCAGGGTGATGTATGAACCATTTTCTTGTCTCTTATTCGTCCTTTCCACATATGTATTACACACATAAATAAACGCTTGTACTCATTTAAAACACTTCAAAACGAAATAACAATTACAAATTTATCCTACTTCCATGGTGTCCAAAATGGGGACGACCCCGTTTTGGACTACCGTCAATGTCCCCGTTTGAGCCGACCATGACATATGCTAAAAACGACCATAACATTTTATGCGGCGTCCCTTTGCATATGTGTCAGACAAAACTATAAAACAATATGTGAAAATGTAAATTAAATCTAGACGAATCCATAATGTACTTACCAAAATCGAACGTTCAACGGTCACTTGATAAGATCCAATACAGTGTACGGCCACAATCGAAATGAAAATCGCAAAAAATTGAAAACTTTGTAAAAAATAACAGAACCGGCTAAATGTGTCAACAACTAGATTCAAACTTGCATATAGCTGAATTAGAATTATCGTACACTATTGAATTCAAAGAAGGCAGCTTTAATCAATGAGAAACTGAACGTCCCCATTTGACCCGCCGTCCCCGTTTTAGACAACTCTCCCCTACTAGCAAACCCGTGCGAAATTTTCTCACTTTATTTCTTTTCTTATTTGCTTTTAAAATCTGAAACTCATAAATATTATACCAATTTCCCCACCTAATTAAAATTTTAATTTACCAGAAGCCAAATTATTATTAGAATCAAATAAATATATATAAAACAAAATCCTTCAAAGAAAGGTTTCAAAATAAAATTGATGGTTGGTGACCCAGTTTTCAAACTTCTGCAGGCAGTACAGTTTTAGTATATAGGACCCTCATGACTCCTTTAAATTGCTGTCGCCATATTGGCGATGGCATTTTATTTATTTGTTTTGGCATAATTTTTGTAAAAAAAAAAAAAAAAAAACTAATTCCTATTTTGTTTTTCTTTTTATGCTTTTTATGAATGCGTTTTTTAGTCAATTTATAATAATAATTCATATTCTGTATATATCTTTAAAGTTTTGCTAGGTTTAAAATGACGCTTCAAATGATTCTGAAGAAGCAACTTTTAAAAATATATTTTTCCATAAAATGATCTCATAAGATAAATGCCATTTTTTTTTTTCTTATTAGATCATTAAGCTGAAACCGCGTGCTTAAATATTGTCCATTTATAAATATTTTTTTTTTTCTTATCCTTGCGTGTTTTATTAATTACATCACTACCGTATCGTTTCAACAAAATTTAATTGTAATTGGTCCACGTTACAGAAATATTATGTAGTATTTTTTTTTTTTTTTTTTTTTTTTTTTTAATATCCTTGCGTGTTTTGTTAATTAGTTACATCGCTATCGTAATCGTTTCAACAAAATGTAATCGTAATTGGTCCACGTTAGAGAAATATTATGTAGTTTTTTTTTTTTTCACTCTTTGCGTGTTTTATTAATTAGTTACATCGCTATCGTATCGTTTCAACGAAATGTAATTGTAATTGGTCCACGTTAGAGAAATATTATGTAGTTTTTTTTTTTTTATCCTTGCGTGTTTTATTAATTAGTTACATCGCTATCGTATCGTTTAAACAAAATGTAATCGTAATTGGTCCACGTTAGAGAAATATTATGTAGTTTATTATTTTTTTTATCCTTGCGTGTTTTATTAATTAGTTACATCGCTATCGTATCGTTTCAACAAAATGTAATTGTAATTGGTCCACGTTAGAGAAATATTATGTAGTTTTTTTTCCATCCTTGCGTGTTTTATTAATTAGTTACATCGCTATCGTATCGTTTCAACAAAATGTAATCGTAATTGGTCCACGTTAGAGAAATATTATATAAGATGCTTAAAGACAATTTATAATATATTATAATATAAAATTTATATTATAATGCTTTTACACAAATCCAGTTTATTAGACTTCATTTCTAAGTTTTTGCACTATAACGCATTACTAAATTTGAAAATATTTGTTTTCAAATTAGATGAATAACTCTCGTCATCAGGTTACTATTTTGAATCGATGAAATAATTGATTAAATGGAATCGAGGTTAGAGTTATATGCTTGATTTGCTATTAGAAAATTAGAAAAATACTATAAATTCAAATATATGAATACTAATAATATTCTATTGATTCTCACAAATTTTGTCACGTTTTCCCCCAACACTCTTGGTTAAATTCATACCCTAACAGCACATCTCATTCACAAGGCATCCTCAGGATATCCTATGGATGAAAGTACACCCAATGGGCATTCTCAGGATATACTATGGATAAGTGTACTGTTAGGGTAATAAATATTTTACATATTTTAATTAGTAAGTAACATTCCTGTTCTCCTCTAAGATAAGTTTTTTGAAAATGATATTGCATTGGTTTAAAAACTCTGCGTTTGCATGTCATAAAAAAATACAAAAATTCTTTCAATTTTGCAAAAGAAATATTTATAGCTGTATAAACATAAGTGCTATTTTCATACAAATGTATAAAAATAATTAAAAGGAGCACTATAACCATATGTTACAGCAACAACATATTTCAAACTTTTTTTTTTTTTTTTTTTTTTTGTTTGTTTGTTTGTTTTAGAATGATATAGAAGAAAACGTTTTATGATACAAAAAATATACATAGAAGAAAATGTTTAATAGAATGATATAGAAAAAAAACTTGAGGCTACAACATACTAATTTTTCAAAGAAAATTGAAAATTTGTTGAAATAAAAAAATTAAATTTATTTAAAATTTAAAATTAATTTATCTCTTGAAAGCAATATATGAATCCTACAAATTAAATTCCTTGAAGTTTATTATGACACATATTTTCTGATTTTCAATGACATTTTTCCCATAAGACCTTATCCAATTAAATAATTTTGTATTTGGTGCAACATTCATATTTCTGTTAAGATGCCACTCATTTTATTTGCAATATGCCAATTATGCATATCAAAAATGCCGTTCTATTTCCTGAAATGCTTTTTAATAACAGGTGTATCAGATACATTAGTAAATAAAACTGGCGGATCAGAATTATATAAAAGGACGTAAAATAATATTCATTAAACCAGTTTTCCAGTAGTATCTTATTGCTTCTGCCTAATATCCACAATGTCCGGATTAAAAGTTGTTGCTTTTATACTCATGGGAATCGTTTTAATCGAAGTTTGTAAGTATTTTAATACTCATTATTAGTAGTAAATTTACTTTAAAGTAGAAATGACTTTTTTAGAAATAACTTTTACTTTGAAAAACAATGTCTGTTTGTCAACAACTCTCTTTCGTCTACGAAATATTTACACAGGAAATATAAATGTATGTGTATTGTGTATAGAAGGGCTAGGTGTAATGCGTTTATTCGATCGCATACACTGCAGAATCTGCAAACTGTGTTTTATTGGAAGTAATCGACATTCACTACAGACTTTCTTTTTTCTTTTTTGTGGTTGTGGTGGTGGCGGTGGGGGGAGGGGCAAAAGTTATTTTTATGTTTGCATGTTTTTTCTAAAGTTAATTTCTACTTTATACCTTCTATTTGCTATATATTCATATAATTGTATGTATGAACGTTTTACAAAAAAAAAAAAAAAAAAAAAAAGAAAAGAAAAGAAAGATGTTTCCTTTAATTTTTGATGAACGGTTTATAGCCCGTTGGTTAGTAGATGTAGAATAGTTAGTAGATAGAGACACGCGGCAATCAGTTCTGTCTCCCATACATGATATTTACATACATCCTTCTTTCTATTAAATTAAAAGTTTTTATAACTTAAATTTAACATCATGTATAGAAACACACTATATTTTAGGTTCAGCTCAGTTGTTTCAGTTTCAGGCAATAATCGCATTAACAAAACAGTAATGTGAACGTAAAAAGAGTCTATATCTTACAACTGTTATGATATTTTTCATCTTATGTTATTTGAATTAAAGTCTAATGTCTGTTATTATATGTGACGTCACTACAGAGTGACGCATAAAAAAGTTTTCAAATTCCTACGTACGCACACTCCACCACTGACCAAGAGATTCTGCTCTCTAATCTGATCAACGGGAGTTGCTGCGTTCGATTCCAGGTCCACGGCGGTCGGCCCCGCTCCGGAGTTTTCTGTGGTTTTTCTCCAAAACTCGCGTGAATACGGGCTATGATTCCTTAGAAAGATCTCCCACGGAGGCAATCCCACCAGGTCCAAGTCCTTTAGAGTGGCAGTGTGCCATAATCCATACACCACCACCTTATGCAGGCCCTTCCCTTGTCGCTGCAATATTCCACAAAACATTAGTACTGCTAGAGAAGCTGTATATAATGTAAATACACCTCCTTTCTTTAATTCTTTTTTAATTTTTAAAGAAAATTGTGAAGCATAATATATGCAATTTTCATTACAGATGGACAGAATGACGACAAGAGTTGCCCACCGGAATGGTCGTTGGTACATCAGGTAAAAATTTTTGTATATATCTTATGACTATGTAATATAATTTGCTGTGTAAATTAAGCATCAAATTTCGGGATGTTCGTAATTAGAATTAAAATACGAAATTATTTAAATTGTGTAAATATTGTTTAAACAGTTTATTGCGAAAACCCTTTTGTACTTAAATTAAGCAAGAAATGCACTTAAAGAAGATTCTGGTATAGATTAAGATTTTTTAGAAAAAAAAAATCAGCTTTTCCCAATGAAAATCAGGAAAAAAAAAAAAAAAAAGCCGCTTAATATTATAAAATTTAATATTTAAATCTCCGAAGAAAGGAAGATCCATCTATCATTAAAGGTAACAATTTTGTCAACAGAAATGAACGCTGTTTTAACCTTAATTTATATCACTGAAACTGTTTTCTTGGAAGCTTAAGCATAAAATAACTCGAAATCAGAAAAGCTTAAGCATAAAAATAATTCGCAATCAGAAAAGATAAATTAATAACTTATTTTGCGTTACAATTTGATTATAAATATGCATTTCTTTTGTTGCTCCTTAAAATCTTAAAAAATTATAAACATTAATAAAATTATTATTTTTGAAAAAAAAAAAAAAAAATCATATTTCACATACAGAAATTTCTTGATATATTTCAATTATCCCTCTCTAATATTACGCAAATCTTAATAAATTTCTTCCTGCTAAAATAACACGAGATGCTGAATTAAAAAGATAAGGAAAGAAAAATAATAATCTGATGTGTCAATCACACTACTTTCTCTTATAGTTGTACTATACACATAGACATATTTTTAAGTTTAAGGTGTAAGATATGACGTACTGTAATCGAGTATTTTCAACGTACTTTATAAACAGCTCAAAATAGTTTTATAAACAGCTTTTATTGAAAAATAATAATAATTATTATTATTATTCTGTAACTGACATCTAGATAGAAGCTAAATTGTGGCTCTAGTAAAAATAGTTCCATGCCATCCTCATAAATTCTAGTTCCTTTTGTTAGCGAGTTTTAGAAACACCTTTTACAATTCTAGAGCGTTTTCCAACATCATCGTGGTTAATCTCATTTAAAAATCTCTGAAAATAAATACACAAAAAGCGACTTTTAGTAACTATAATTTTGTTTTTGACCCAATTGTACAAAATCAAGTGAGAATTTCTCGCGATATAAAGGATTCATAATATTGTTTCACAATCTAGCAAAGTGTACGCTAGAAATTCTTGATCATTTCGTCAATCCAGGTTATTTGTTTATCCTATACATAACTCAAACATTTATATTTCTAGTTTTGAGATGCACAAAATGACTACCTAATTGTTTTAGATAAAGGCAGTAGGGGACAGTGTTGTACCTTGGGACAATGACAATTTCTAAAACCTGTTTGCAACATTTTTTTTTTTTTTTTTTTTTTTTTAAGTGTGACTCTAACAAATAGATAATAGCACAGTAAAAGGCAGCATCAAAAATGCTGAACACAGGACTTAGTGAGTGAAAGAAAATTTCATCACTTAAAAGTAATATAAGTATCTTTCTCATTCCAATTTCGATTTCTGAACTAGTATAACTATTCTATTCGATTTTAAATGGATATTGAACACAAGATTTTAAAATGTTTTAGTTGTGAAAATGTAATAATACTGCATTTGGATTTTATTTAAACAGTGTGATGATTGTACCTTGGGACAGTAAACGATATTGCACCTTGGGGTCTTGCTTGGGACATTTAAAAATTAAAATGTGAGAAGTGTCCCAAGGTACAACACTCTCCCCTATATATATATATATATTTGCTCTCAGTGTTGAACTAGAGTTTAGGCCATTCTTTGAAACTTTTTCAAATAATTTTGTGTAGCCTTATATATTATCTATAAACTAGATGGCTTGCGCCTGCCTAGCCCTCGATTTTTACACATGTATTTCCAAAAATTTTCTTTTCTTGTAAGTTTAAATTACTAAGCATTTGTTGGCATGATATTTAAAACAAATTATACCATCTTTTACATCCCATTATTTATACGTTTTAAAGTCTAAGAAATTAAAAATGTTATCATACTTCTTTAATTCAAATTTTACTATAACATCTATTTTGTTATTACTTTCCGAACATACATATGTAAGGACAGTATCGTAATCATTTCAAAAATTCGACTTTGAGATTTTGGTGTCTGGACGTTTTGAGGCCCCCTGAATTCATTTTTACTATTTTTACGATGATGTATATGTGTGTGTGTGTGTGTGTGAGTGAGTGAACAGGATAGCGCCTAAACGTTTTGTTACAATAAGCTGAAAGTTGGTACGTAGGATATAAATCCCCATAGCACGAACTCTATTAATTTTGGGGAACCTAGGACTTACAGTTTTTTTTACAGGGACACAAAGAAAAATTCTTTATCATTATGGCCTATGGGCTCAAATTTTTTAAAGTGCGATAGCGCCTGAACGCCTTATTCGTCTGAGCTAAAAATTTACACACATGTTATAAATCACCGTTGCACGAAGTGTACAGATTTTGGTAAATCTAGCACTTATAGTTTTTTACAGGGATGCAAAGAAAAATTCTTTATCATTACGGTCTGTGGGTGCAAATAGTTTAAAGTGCGATAGCGTTTAAACGCCTGATTCGATTGAGCTGAAAATTTATACACATACTATAGATTACAGTTGCACGAACTGTAAAGATTTTGGTGAATCTAGCACTTATAGTTTTATTTACAGGGACACGAAGAAGAATAAATATTCTTCATCATTATGGCCTATGGGCCCCAAAGTTTTTAAAGTGCGATAACGTCTAAATGCCTTATTCAATTGAACTGCAAATTTATACACATGTTATATTAATTTATTTATAGAACCGTTAATTACTTACCCCAGCAGCACATCTTCTCCGAAAAGCATCCCCAGGATGTCCCGCGGATAAAAGGGAAATCCTGTGGACCTCCTCAGGACGTTCTGAGGACAAGTGTGCTACTAGGGTAATGTTCGAAAAGTCGAGTGGAGTCACTCCAGATTTTCAATTTATTTGCGTTGTAACTAAATTTTGCACATTTATTATTATTTTTTTTTTTCTCGTGAGTAGTTAAATTTCGCATAGCAATGAAAAGAGTTTATTCTAAAAAAGAAATTGTTTTGTTTTATTCAAGCTTTGTTTTGTGGATGAATTAATTCTGGAAAATTATCTGGTAGTTCAACCTTTGTTTTCTGGAAACCAGAGAACTATATTATGCACATATATATTATAGTCAAATAAATTTTAAAATGAGATTTTTTCTGTAAATGAACAAATGAATTTTGTGTGTTTAAGCTTAAATTTATTATTTGAATCAATGAACGAATATCCCAAAACCATGCGAAACATGGATAAAATTTTATTCTATTTTTCTCAATACATTGTTGCAGTTGTCATGTAACTTTTTCTTCGAAATTATTATTATTTTATTCGTGTGAAATGCATGCATAGGAATAACAAATAAAATTTTACTTTCTTTATTTTAATACATTATTGTAATGATAATGATGGCGTTAGTTTCGAGCATTAACCTTGAGAAACCAAAGCTTTCATTATTAAGAAGATTGTATACGCATCAGATAGCGTATTTAAATTTAGCATAACAAAAAAATTCATAAAACAACTTGAAATGCACTGTGTGTCATTTTCAACCATAGCCACTAATGTATCCGAAATTTTTGTGTCACCTTGTAAACGAAAGTGAATGCTTTTTACATTACTTTATGACAAACATGCTGTGTTGTGAAGAATATATAATATAAAAGAGATACATTAATTTCGTTTTATAGTACAGCCTAAACATGTTAAATTGTACCAATGAGAAATTTTGCGTTGGTATATCGTTGGTTGTATTTGAATTGTTTTGCATGTCCTTATTCATAAACCGGTTGTCTGATCTCAATATAAAGTTTCAGGTAATATTCCAATACGATACAGATTTAGAATACCGAGTTTGAACTTCCTGCTAGAATATTGAATTTGAATTTCCTTATAATAGTAATCGTTTTTAATTTATACAGGCATACAGACCAAACACTAAAAAGCTGATTTTAGTATTCAAGGAATCCCAAACCGTGAAATTATTAAAAAAAAATTCAGTTCAGAAAATTTGACTCTAAAATAATACTTTCTTTACCATGTATACGTAAAAGAAAAAAAAAAAAAAAAAAAGCTATTTAAAATCGAATAAAAGAAAATTTAACCCATTATCTACCGCTTTATGAAACAGACAAAAACTGTATTTGAAACATACATTACTTAAGGGTATTGTTTAAAGACATCTATATTAATGAAATCAGACTTTTGTCTGTAAATTTGTCGGAATTGAAAAATTTTGCGATGTCTTCACGTTTCACACACCAAGGAAGCCGAAAATGGAGGGGCCAAACTCGAAATATCCCTTTTAGTGTTAAATCTGTCCTGAGAAATCTATGGAATCTGCGGTCACGAAATTTGGTGCGTAAATTGTTTATATGTATTCGACCCTTATTCTAATGGGATTTTACGAAATCCCCCCCCTTACCCCCTTGGTGTCGAGAGGGCTATAAAAACGTTTAAAAACACGTCTTCCCGTTTGAATTCGCCTTAAATTATCTTAGATGGGCGAACTTTGGTGTGTGGATGTTGATTAGGTGTACGCATTATGTACTTCGTCGAGATTTCGCAAAACTTCGAACTTATGCACTGGGGAAGGGGGAGTGAGAATTGGGTAAGTTGCTGTCGAATTCAGTGGGATCACGACTCCTCACGTTGCGAGAGAGAAAAATCTCTGCCGAACACAGCGGGAACTTTAACTCAGGTTAATTAATAATGATACGGGATTTTGACAACGCAGTTCAGTATTGTGTCCAGCGAAGCGGGCAAAGCCTGCTAGTATGCAATAAAAATTATGCATATCACCTCATCATAGTAACTGATGAGGATTTTGTGAGGTGGTACTTTAGTGTACCACTGGTACACAGGGGACGAAAAAGATATTTCGACCTTAACAAAGTGTAAAAAACTATTTACTTTTTGTGTTCCTTATATTTTTTCTATGACTGATGGTTGATACTTGAGGTAATATAGGAACTAAGACTCCTATAATACGAGCTGACTGACAGCTGATCATTGTTACCCAGCGGAAATATGACTTGGCGAAGTTTAGTTGCAGACGTAATACTCGGCATCTTTATAGCCTAAAATGGCGAGTTTGCCTAAACAGAAGAGCGAATTATTGTTTGTACTTGCTAAGTTTGGAGGTAATATTTGGAGAAATTTTCTTATAACCCTTGTAAAAAGCAGCCATCACTTTTGCTGTTAAATTAGTTAATTTTAAATATTTATACACGTTGAAAAGTAGGTTGTAAAATACAACATTTAAATAATCAAACAGCAATAAAAACAAATAATTGATACAAAAAATGCAAGAAAACATATCATAATTACACTTCATATTTGTGATTGAAAGCTAAGCGTACAATTTTCTTTTGGACAATTAATAGCCCATTTCCTTCGCCATTCTTCATCTGTTAGAAATCTAAATGTTCTAAAAGCATTTCTGGTATCATTTGAGCAATTTTCGGCTGCAAAACCTCCATCTTATGTTATTTGATAACACTTGAAATTCGGACCGCGTGGGCAACAATCGCTGAGTGGGAAACAAAATGCCTGATGAGCCAGCCTGTATTGGATGAGCTCTAATAGGAACTGATTATAACACACGTGAAGATCGTGAAAAATGACAAAAAAAAAAAAAAAAAAAAAAAAAAAAAAAAAACGAGAACACTCTATAAAATCCTTTCTGCAACAAAAACGGCTGCATATAGCGTCTAGTGCCTTGCAGTGAGACTAATGTGAGATATATACGTTCTATTCTTATGAATACTCTTTTGACATTTCTTCCATAAATTAGATTTGATAAGCTTTTTAAACTAACGGCACTTTAAAGTACCGTCGATACATGAAGGGTTAACAAGAAATTTACTATGTCTACGTTATTAAAATTACTCTTTATATAAAAGTTTCATTAATATGGACAAAGATTTAATAAATGGAAATTATTAACATTGTGATTCATTCAGATTCAGGTACAGAAGACTTCACTTGATTTGCAACTGTTGTTAATATTCAAACTCATAATTTTAGTGAAACTAAAAAAATAAATACTCTTTAACAAAGATTTAATAATAATACGAAACAGTACATAACCATTCCTTTTAACATCCTGTTCATACAGGAAAATCATAAAAACATGCATCACATATATATGTGATTCCTAGCATGTGTAAAAATTACAGAGAAGTTCAGGAGAACGACTTCTCTCTACGCAGTGCCTAATCCAAGTCTCTAGAGTTATTTCTGATTTCTCAGTCCTTTAAAATTTTGATGAGATGCAAAGGGGGGGGGAGAACTATTTTCCCACAAGATGACAACAAATCAGAAAGTTTTTGGGCACGTGAGATACATAAGTTCACACCTAGTTTAATAGTTCATTGGTGTTTGCTCGGCGTCAAAATGTCTGGGTACCACCTTCACCTGGGAGCGCAAGGCGGCATTATCAAAGTCGAGCGTAAAATTGCGGTCACTTTGTATCTGAGAGTGTGAAAGGATGCATGGAATGTCCGTTTTCCTGAGTCTGCAGACAGAGGGGCACCACGGATCTCACACTGGCAGTCGAGTACAAAAGAAAAAAACCTTGACGATGTCACAACATCAATTTGGTCTGTTTAAACGCATCAATTAAACCAAAAACATGTGCGATCCAATTTTTATAACAACATGCAACCTTATGAACACCGAAATATTTTTACACGAGCTTCAATAATATAATATATTATTTAAGTATTGGTATAATTCAATTATCTGTAATAATATCATGTAATATTATAAAATTACATATTTTAGATTTAAAAAAAGTCTTTGAATTTTGTTGTTTTTATGAATAATTTTATATCTATATTTTATATTAATTCTTAGTTCCCCCCCCCCTCTCTCGTTCTTTTTTAGTGCTGGAAGTCCTTTGAAATGCGTTATAAGCAATTTACTAATGAAGTAAGTTTTTCTTTTCTTTTCTTTTCTTTTTTTTTTTTTTTATTAATATTTTTATATACTGCATATGTTGTATATTGCCCTTATATATCAGGAGGAGACAAAACTAAACTTGTCATTTTAAATGACTATATAGTCTCTCCTTCTACTTAATTATTCAATTTTATTTAGATGTTTTAATATAATTAAATGATCAAAATATATTATGAAACATAAACATTATATAGAAAAACAAAATCCTCATCATTATTGAAAAGATAACATGTTTAATAAATCAGGCATGAGAGTGCAAAAAATTTAAAAAAAAAAAAAGAGAAAACACGCGTGTTCATAAAATTAATATCAAAGGGGGGAAAATGCGCACGTGGAAAAAACTATATAAATATGTTCATAAAATTTCAAATGAAAAATATTAATTTTTAATACTTCAGATTTATTGGTGTCTCTGTCACAGAAAAAATGCATATTTTATTTGCTTATTTCTTACTACATTGCAAAATTAGTTTAAAAAAAAATACTTCAAAATAGCAGGAAAAGACAAATTTGAGAGTGAGAGGGGGGGGGGGGGTATGCGTGAGAGAGAGAGAGCAGAAAGCATTGTAAAATCAATCCTATTAAAGTGTAAAAAAATCCTGCATTTTAAAATTAATCATTTCTTTGCATTTAAGATGCAAGTTTTGTTTGTGTAACTCATATAATGCAAAACATGCTTCTAAATAGCATGGTAAACATTTAAAAAATAATTCTACTGAAGTTAAAATATAAAAAAGTTTTAAACTTTGGGTACAATAATACATAAGAAACAGCCTGTTTTTTGCTTCATTCACTAATTCCTGAAAGCAGTCAATCTATTTATTATACTGTTTATAATAGAAATAAAAATATGTATAAAATAAAACCTCTTATCACTGAAAATTTTTTTGTAAGAAGGTGATATAAAAAATTAAAGCTTTTAATTCCATTCCTTATAAATTTCTGAACTTTATTTATTTATTTATTTTTTTAATGTAACTTTGCATTTTATATGTTCATATTTAAAGAATCACATCAAAAGTTACCTTTTTCTTGAACATACATACTCTAAATATAATTAAAAGTTCTTACAAGGAACAAATTCAAATTACTAATATGTGATAAATAATAAATGAGTGATCACTTATTTCAAATTTAAAAACAATAACGTATACACTTATGCTGTCAAATAGGTGTAGAGAAGGTTTGCAATAGAATCTATCTTGAAAACTTAAATTTTAATATTAAAATAATAAATAAATAATCTTCAAAAATGTTCAATATACTTACTTATAGAGTGTTAATTTTTTTAGGGAATTATTTTGCAAATAATTCATTTGCAAATTAAGATGACTATGTTAAAAAAAAAAAAAAAAAAAAAAAAAAAAAATCCCAGTAAGTTTGTTAAGAAAAAAAAAAAAAAAAAAAAAAAAAAAAAAAATTAGACAGTTTCAAAGGTAAAGAGCTAAGTTACAAATTAATAAATAAGAATTGAAGTCATAACTTCTAAATTCTGATGTTTTGATTTGATATGTCATATTACTTTCACTGCTGAACTTGAAAATATCAGTGTATTTCACGAACCAATGAACGAAATTTAATCAAACTTGATATTTAGTTAGACCATGACCTAAACTGGTTGAGGATCAATCGCTCAACAGGTGGAGCTGTCATCCCATTTTTTTTTTATTTTTTTTTCAAAATTTCGCATAAATGTACATAAGTATTATTTTTATAATTAATAATAATATAAACTAAAAAAAAAAAAAAAAAAAAACTTGTCTGTATGTAGAATCGTTCCTCCCCCGAAGGGTTGGAGTACCCCCCGAGGGGTGAACATTTTCAATATGGGTATCTTTCAAAAGAACTCATCAATACCTTTAAAACGAATGGTTGAACCACAGATCGGTGATAATCTGAAGCAAAGTTATTGATATATTTTTCATTTTTAACCCCCCCCCCCCCAAAAAAAAAAAATAAATAAATAAAAAAATAATAATAATAATAAAAAAATAAGTAAATAAATAAAAATAAAAATAAATAAATAAAATAAAATAAAAGTAAATAAAGGTTTCTTGGAGAGAGAGAGAGAGAATCTCATTTCCAGAGATAGAAGTGCACAAAATTGATTTTCTTTGGACATTTAGTGTTATACTGTGAAGAAAATCATCTGCATTTCATACTAGTTTTCCTTTTGCATTTCATGCTATTAGCATGAAGTAGATGAAGTACCTTAAAAGGCAATTAATACAAAGTTACTGGTATTCTAGAAAATAATTCGCTTGAAAAATGTGTTTCACAAATGCTACTTTTTTACCCCAACTGCCTGCATTTTTTGCCATTTGAATGCAATTTTCGCGGTACACGCTTGAAAATTGCATGAATTTTAATTCCAGATATTAAAATATCTAAAAGTATTTTGCGTTGTTTACCGGCAGTATTAACTGTTTTTTATGATACTTTATGTTATGCTATGGCATGGCGATGATTTCAAGAACATAAAATGCAAAAAGAAAAATATACAGGGTGCCTACAAAAGTGCGTTCTCACCCTTTTAACTTCTGAACTGCTACAGGTATTATAGTCATAAAAGTGGTGTCCAGATATTATATAGTGATGTGGCTATGCTTTATTAGAGGCGACCGCTTACCTTACAGCGCTACCCGGATAAAAATTGCAGAGTTAGCGTTCCAATCTTGAAAACAGTACACATAGGAAAAATAATCTGGTGTGTCACTCACACGACTTTCTCTTACCCTGCATTTCAATACTATAAAGATAGATAGCCTATTAAGTCTTAAGATTACTAGCGTAAGATAATAACGTCTCAATGTACTTTTTAAATAATCTAAAATATGTTTAGGAACAGGTTTATTTGACATGTTATTCTGTGTGTGTGTGTAGGGGGGGAGGAGAAGGGGGTTTATAGTGCATACAATTATTTAAAAAAAAAAAAAAAAAAAATCAAACCTGTTAATTTGCTTTCAAACTTACCAATCTTGTTCAGATTTTTAATTGGCAACTAATGCGGACTTCAAAATATTAAATTTGAATTTTCTGAAGTTATTTGTTTTTAAGTAAGCTGGTAACAGATATATATATACAGATCGACACCTAAAAATTAGACTTTCGTAATCAGGGTACCTCAGAAGGTAATATTCTACAAAAGATCAGAGTTGAAAATTCAAAAACTACTTTGTTTATAGCATGCGTATGAAAAATTAATTTTGCTTCCTGAGCAGTGGTTGTCAACATAGTAAAATGTAGCAAAGCACTTCCATCAATTGCATTCGATAGAAAAGAACGTTTAGCTTAATTTTGGGTATCCCTGTATCAATTAGTCCTACAATCAATATGCACTATAAACAATGGTGTGTACTTAAATTCAGGCTTACTTGAAAAACATCTAACACAAAAGGAATTACAATTCCAGCAATTTCCAAGTATAGCTATAATATATCCGAATACTTTGGGTAACCCTGTAAATGAATGATGAATGATTTGCATATCACAATCTTCACAAAACATGCTTTTGTGCATTAAAAAAAAAAAAAAAAGGATGACCCTGTGCACGAACTGTTTTCTTGATCTCAATGAAAAGTCTTGTTACTTTTTCAACTCTGATCGGAAAACAGAGGAATTTTTTTTTTAATCCATTGATTTCTATGTTAAGCAAAATACGTTGACTGTGAAAATAATTCTACCCTATTTTTTCTGAAAACACACATTTTATATTTTAAAAAGTTATCTTAGTTTTTGTCAAGTAATTCATGAATAAATGTAAAACTACGGCAGAAGAAAGGAAATTATTTTTTATTATTTTACAAAAATATTTATCTAATATTTTTACAAGCTAAAAAAATATATTTTAATTATTTCAATTACTTATTATTATTAATAATGGCATAATTATTTATTTTTGTAAAAATATTAACTAATATTTTTAGAAATTAAAAAATATGTTTTTTATTTATTTTACTTACATTTGCTTATTTAACTGATTTTTTTTTTCTTTATTAAGTATTTAAAAATATTATGTAAATAAAAATAATAATTTATTTAAATATTATTTATAAAACTTATTATGGCAAATATTATTTTAAAAGAAATATAAATTTCATATGCTAGTAAATAATATACAATTTATTTTCTTCATTTTTATCATTTTATTTTAATAAAACGGCAAATAATATTAGCAAATAATACTAACGGCAAATAATACTAGCAAATAATAATATATATATTTTTTTTTTATAGTTATTTTAAATATGTATCTTAAAATATATTAGAAAAATACGTGCCAAATTAGAAAAATACATGGAGATCTAACATATTAAATATGTCGCAAAACAGAACTTAAAAACTAATAGCTAACAAATAAATAATGTTCTCATACGTTAAATACATAAAACAGCATGCAGTAAGAGAATTCAGAGACATAAAATAAATATAATAATGCATTTTTATCTTCTTAAAATATTTCAAAATTAAATTATTTATTCCCCAACAAAGTAAAAGTATAATAAATAAATTCTCCCCCACTTATGACGAAAAATAATCAAAATTTCTTCTCGGCGTAATGGTAAGCAATGGAGCAACTGGCACTAAAATGGAGGATTTCGTCAAAAAGCCGACACATCAATGTCCAGTCTCTTTTTAATATAGGGTCTCTAGTTGATCTAGTAGAGCATAAATATTTTATTATATCTAGGTACTACTTTTATGACTACAGCCGTAGAAGTTCATAGGGTGAAAACTTCAATGGAAAATTCTAATGTATTAAAAAATTACACTTGAAAAACATTTAAAAACGGGGGGGGGGGGGAGATAGAATAGTAAAACAGAAGTTAAACGTTAGAAAAAGTATACTCAAGCTTACTTGATAAATTAAAAAAAAATTGTAAATCTAAAAACTACATGAAAGATGAAGATTTGGAGAAAATTGCAAATGCTGGAAGAAAAGTTACAATTGCTATTGCTTAGGTTTTTTTTTATGAAAGATTGTTGAATTAGAATACATAATATAATAACACACTGGTTAGCTTAAAAAAAAAAAATATATATATATATATATATATATATATATAATGTTTCTTGTTTTCATCTATTCAATGTTTGAAAAGGTTTTCAATATATATGTTACCGTTAAAACGCGAAATCCGTTAATCTGCAGATTACCTAGCTAATCTGCAGATTAACTAAAATAACCCGTTAAAGTGCGGAATGAAGAGTTTTCCGCATTTTAACTAGGTAATCTGCAGATTAACGGTTTCAGTATCGTTAAAGTTCAAATGTTTGTTTCGAGCCTTAGTTTTTTTTTTACATTCCCTATGACGTCAAACAGCCATGTGATACAGATACGCGAATGACCTTCAAACATAACTAAAACTTTTACCCCTTCCCTTCCGCACTTCCGCTATGCTATGATGATAAACCGATTCACGGCGAACGCAAAATTTGGAGGATGGAAGCCATGATTATGCTTATTATTATGACTAACACAACATTTAAAGTTACAAGTAAGTTATAATTGCTTTAATTTTGATTTTATTTCTATCTTTTTTAATTCTGTCAATATAAGTTTGATAAGGGTCTGCATTTTATTAATGAAATGTAATCTTTATTAAAAGCTGTCTCTCGTGAAACTCCGCATTTTGAATTATGAATATTAGATTTACATTACAGTAATTATTTCCTTCCGAACTAAAACTATTAAACCATAACTTTTTAAAACTAATTTATTTTAAAACTGATTTAAATTACTATTACTTACTGAAAAAAAAAAAAAAAGATATATTAATTATTAACTTTGAAAAATATTATGACATTTAATAAATACTTAATATGAAATTTCTGTACATTTTTTAGCATTTCGTTACATTTTTTTCAAGTTTCCTGTACATATTTTATATATCATGATTATATTTTTATTTATTTATTTATTTATTTTAAATTGTGTCAATAAAGGTTTTTTTTTTTTTTTTGTAAAATTAATATATTTGCTAAACTTGTGCAGATATATGTATGCTGCAAAATATAGTCTAATAAAGCATTGAAAACTGTCATTTTAATTTTTATGCATTCTAAAAAATGTTAAAGCAGTTTTAATTATTTGAAGTACTTCTTAAATATTGCTTCTGATTTGTCTAATTTAATATTTTTAGTAATATTTTATATAATTTAATATTTCTAGTATTTAAATAGTAATAGCAATATAAGTTGTTAATAAAACTTTTTTTTTTTTTAAATTTTAAATTGTTAAATATTTTTATTTTGAAAAGAAATCGTTACTGTATTACAACTCTAACATTCATTTATAAAATGGAATTTATTGAAACCTATTAAAGCTATTATATTTCATATTAAAAATGCATAACATCTTCAAACTTATATTGACAGAATAAAAAAGATGAAATAAATAAAAAATAAAACAAATATAACTTTAAAAGATATAAAAATTAAAACACATACAAATTAAAATAAGTAAAGAAAGAATTAAAAAAGAAAAGAAAACTATTTTTTTTTTTCCGAATGAAAAAACAAATACAATACAGCGTGCTGTAAAATTACAACACCAGATATCCTATTTTCACTTTAACTAGTGCCTAGTAGGTAATGTGCAGATTATCTAGGTAATTCGCAGATTACCTAGGTAATTTGAGAAATAAAACAATTTTCCTCACTTTAACGGATCACCCTAGTTAATGTGCAGATTACCTAGCTAATCTGCAGATTAACTGATTTCTGCACTTTAGCGGTAACATATATATATATATATCAACAGGTTAATTTATACAGCTAAGATAAATTTGATATATTTAAACTTAAAAACTTCTTCACACAACATAATATTAATAAAAGCACTATAAAGGCAAAAGCCAGACTGCCTCCAAGGTAGTAGCATGTGTTTTACCCCTGAAGAAGAACGGCCACGTCCTTTCGAAACCGGTAGTACTTTCATTAATTTTATAGTGTGTTAAGAAGTTTTTAAGTTTAAATATTGATTGTACACCAGTTCCTTAATTATTTAATAAATCGTATATATTCGGTGTTATTTACTATAAAATATAACTAGTTTCATCTGATTTATTTATATTTCAGACTGCAATGAGTGTTAGACAAAAAGAAGTAGAAGAAATGTGCTCGGTAAATATAAATGTTTAATTATATTTTGTAAGCATATGAGAATTGCAACGGAATTTAAGAAAATATTTTAGTGAAAAACCAAGATAAATAAAAATTTTATGCATTGCTTTATGACATAGAATGTTAATAATAAATGCCAAATAGAATTTTTTTTTTCTTTTTTTTAAGAATATAAATTAAAAATTATATTTGGGAAAAAAGATTAATCTTTTTCTGTTAGTTAAATTTATAAAAAACCAGGATCAAAATAATTATATGCATACATTTATAAGAAAATTACATACTTAAAAAAAAAAAGAAGCTTATATTAAATTTGTTTCATTTATGGAAATTCGTATCATTTCTTTAACATAAGATTTTCTTTTTAACACTTTCCAACAAGGTTGAAAAACGTTAATGACTTCGGTTTGTCTGTCTGTCTGCGCTCTAACTCCCGTAAATAATTATGGAATTTCTTGAAACTGATATATATTATTCAAGTTTACTATCGGATGTTCCCTATCGAAAATGGAGTGATTACCTCTACTGGTTTGTGTACAGGGACACCCGAAAATATTCCAAAGCATTGTGTTTTATGAAAGGTATTTCTATATAAAACATATTTTAATACCTTTATTGAACACAAACCTTAATGAAATTGCAATATGTTATTACAGTTCACTCTCGGATGTTTTCTATACAAAATAGAGTAAATACCACCACTGGTTGTTTGTGTACAGGGACACTCAAAAGTATTCCAAAGCATTGCGCTTTCTGAGAGGTATTTCTATAAACCAAATTTTAATAACTTTACTTTGCACAAACCTTAATGAAATTTAAATATATTATTCATATGCACAAAAGAATGCTTTCTATAGAATATAGTATGATTACCATTAGATTTACAGGGCCACACAAAAATATTTAGCTACATTAAGAGCTATTAATAAAAATATGGTGGAATTGCACTTTCGTTTACATTAAGAGTTTTTAACAGTTCATAATAATTTTTAAGAGTGAATACGATTTCAATTTATGTATCTGTCTATCCAATTGTCTATCAATCTGTCTCCCACCCCCAGCGTCTGTAAATATTTTCAGAATTAAAAAAAAAATAATATATATTAATCAAGTTCACCAAAAGGAACGTTCCGTATTAAAATGACATTAATAGGTCCTGTCCAACTAATTTGTGTACAGGGACAGCAAAATAAATAAATAAATAAAAATAAGAAAGAAAAGAAAAGATAAATGCCAATGCATTGCGTTTTAGAACAAACATTAATTAAAAATCACATTTAAATAACTTTCTACTGTAAAAATCATAAAGAAATCGACATGTATTGTTAATATTCTAAAATAATGTTTTGTATAGAATATGATATGGTTAACCCTCAGATTTACAGGGCTACACTAAAATATTCAGATAGATTAACGGCTGCAATTATAATATAACGGTTGCATTTTCTTTTGCGTTGAGCCTTTTTAACACTTCTCAATAATGTCTAAGGGTGATTTAAATTCAATTAGTCTATCTGTATACTTTTCAGTCCTTCTGTCTGTTTGTTATGTGATAACGTAAGCAAAGAATATTGAAAGTTATACGATACAACACGTACGTACAGTTGGAAAGTGTTACTAATCAATGGTTACTGCATGATTTTTAGTTCTTGTTTATTCTGAATTTAATCATTGCATAAACATAAGCAAAACATATTATCGAAATATTACTTTTATTGGGCATATGTAATTTTCACCGAAGGTTAATTTTTATAATCAAATTCCGCAGCAAAAGAGTCCAAAAATTCTCCCTATTAGGTATATTCCGCCCTGTTTAATAACAGCGTAAGATGGTACAGCACATTTTTGAACAGTATATAACTGGAACCAAAACTTCGTACAATATTTAAATTTAATCCTTACATATCTGTTTGTCTTCTCTGTACATAAAACATCAAATTGGATGTGCAAGAAAATACTAATCTCAATTTTTTCTTCAGTAACCAGCAAAAAAATCAGTTTTAAAATCTTTTACAAAGACATTTCCTGTAATTTAATTATTGGTTCATCAAAGTACTTTGGCAAAATAGACATTTGCTTTCTTCGTGCGTTATAGATATTTCTTCTAAAGTGGCTAACAAGTTGGCTGTGATGGGGAAATTTACCTACGAAATTAAAATTGAGATATGAATCATTGTGAAATTTACATTTTGGGAAAGGGGGAAGAGGATGAAATATGCGGCGGAACTTACATTTGCCGCTTCGATTTTTAATACTAGATCTATTACTAGATTTTTAATACTAAAATTAAACTAAGTTACTGCCTAGTGGATTTTTTTTTTAGCTTACTCCTCACTTTTACAAAAATAAAATAAAATAATAAATAAATAAAGATAACTATACAATTTTACTCCTGAGAAAGTTTTTACAGCATGAATAATTTTATGCCTACACTGTAAAAAAAAAAAAAAAAAAAAAAAAGTCCTTTTTGCTGCCAGAAATTTTCTGTAACGACAGAAAATACTCAGAAGTTACGAAAAAATTACGCTGTCAGAACGTTTTTTTTTTTTTTTTTTTGGTGGGGGGGGGGGGGGGTCATTACAGAAAATTTCTGGCAACAAACGGGACTTTTTTTCTTTTTTTTTTTTACAGTGTATGAAAAAAGTAGGCATGAATGGTGAAAGGTCGTGGTATTTCAAGCCGAAACAAATGTTGCAAAGGTTCCCCCCCCCCTATTTTATACTATTTTACAAAAAAAAAAAAAAAAAAAAAAACTTTTCAATACCAGATCTCCGGTGTATTTTTTATCGATAGTGTACATCAGGCCCTACTTGTTTATTTTCTTTAGATATAGTATGAATGCAAACATAATATATATGTATTGTAATTATCTTTGGTTATTTCTGACTATCATTTTTGAAATATAATGATTTTTATTTCTATTTCCCAGTGCATGGCAAAAGCAGTGAATCAAGCAATATCAAATGCAATAATCGAAATTGCATGACGTCCACTTGAATTCCAATACAGTATTTGTATATAAAGAAAACACGTGTATTCAATAAAAATGATATATGACACAAATATAGAGACATTCTTGTGGAAATAAGTGGAATAATATGTTACAATTCTGCAAATAAAATATTTGGTTATCTTGACATCTGACTCCTTTTTAATTGCGTATTTTTTACATACAGTAAACACTTGATGAATCAAGACAGACCAAAATTCAAAAATTGGTAAATTACCACAATTCAAAATGTGAATGTTTTTTAACATTCACATAAGTAACATCGTTTTAAGTAACATCTATATTGGTTTAAATATCACTTTTGATTAGTAAATCGAAGAACATCCTGCAACCCATGAAGACAGTTTTATACCCAGTAAAATAAATCATGGCGATATATTGAAACATGATGGGGGCATTATTTAATTACATGGAGCAATAAGATGACAGACCGCATGCAGAAGCTAGTATGTTCTGGCCATTACCAAACTTTCTTCTGTGTGATTCTATATAATATATCCAACCTACCAGTCGACATGCACAAAACTTTAATCAACATAGCTTCTCACAATAAAGATATTACATATGTAGTTAAGTGAAATTTTAACCAATCGATGTTGATATATAATATAGCCATCTAAAACATTGCAGAAAATGAATAGCAGAAGCTTCATCTGTCGTCTGATACACACAGAATTGAAACAGTATTTTTCATATATATTTCACATAGTAAGTTTGGTGCATTTATGCATGACATTTTCCAGAAATAATTCCGGCAAAAAAAAAAAATAATAATAATAAATAAATAAATAAAAATAAATAAATAAATAAACCTGTAAAAATTTTCAAAAGATACATATTGAAAGCACTAGGTTATAAATAAATAATAATATTATAGTTTTAAAAAATTAAAGAACACGCTTTTATAGAAATGTGAACTAAAAAGCCCAAAATATCTATCTTAGTATTAAAATGCAGGGTAAGAGAAAATCGTGTGAGTGACACACCATAATATTTACATACATTTAAATCCTTAATTAAAATAATTTAGAATTAAACAAAAACCATTTTTAAAAAATCTACTGGGCTCGAACGTTAGACCTTTAGGTTCGTAGCTCGGAGCTTTACCTCACAGCCACAGCGTTCACGTGGGGAAAGTCTTTTTTTACAATATAGATTTTTTGTTTGCTCCCAGAGCGGTTACAAACATACATATAGGTGAAGCTAATAAAAGCGTGTTAAAAATATAGATGAGACCTGACTACGTGCAGATTGCAGCACACAATATTACAACCAATACAATTAAAATCGAATAAGCAAATGAATCGCGTTCCCAGTGCCAGTATTGTCAGATGGTCAAAACTCAATTTTCCCAAATCAGGGTTTTTTTTCTGAAAAAAAAAAAAAAAAAAATCCCCAACTAAAATATCTACTGAAACAGTATTTTTTTTTTAAAGTTAAATTTTTATTCAATAAATTTAAGCTCAAATTTTCCCCTAAATGGAGCCCATTTTGGAAAAAATCCCCATTTATAAAAATAACTATTCAGAGTTTCTAACATTAGAACTTTTCTAAATTCCCTGACTTTTCCATGACTATTTTTCACCATTTTTCCCGACTTACGGTGTTTATTTCCCGCAAAAATTCACAAAATTAGCAATTTATAATAATGAGCTTTAAAATAAGGCCTATTTTCACAAAATTTGGCAAAATTCCCTGATTTTTCCAGACTTACTTAAATTCCCTGACTTTTACATGATCCCCTGACCAGTGGCCACTCTGCTATTGATGCACTTATCGGCAAATTTTTAAATCTGCATAACGAGTCAAGTTTCATCAGTGCCTTCTAGATTATATGTGAGAATGAATCATCAACTGTAATCGTCTGTAAATCCTTTGAGTGTATAAAAACAGTTTTAGTGATGCATGACAAACAAACTAAAAAGCACTAATAAACAGAATTAATATAGCATGTAATTATTTCAATTATAAATTGTTCAGTGCATTACATATGTTTAAAAGAAACAGTTAAAACATATCTGTTATTACTTATAAGTTATAACTTATTCAGTAATCGTTAGAACCATCCTTTTTTTCACACCACTATTTTTAAAGAGCAGTTTTCTTCTTATTTTACCGCAATAACATAATTATATCTCTGCTATTTGTCATCAACTCAAAGAAAATTTAAAAATGGACCTCGATTCAAGCATACAAGTCTGATGTGTATTTTAACAATAAACAAACACGTGTCAAATAGCAACCTTAGTATAATAAGTGTTCGTTTTATCAGCTTTAAAAAGCAAACTTTAAATGCCACTCGAAGGTGTTTTATAATGTTTACAAATAAGAAATGGAAATAAAATATATCTATCATTCTAATTCTGCTACAATAATTTTTGTTGAAAATACCACATTTTTAATACATATTATATATTTGAAATGAGATTAATTTAGAGAGAAAGGATAACTTTGACACTGAATTTCACTTGTTATATTTTTATTGATATATACTTTAAAATTAATAATATAGACTAAATTACATAATTTTCTTTTATTTAAAAATTTGTCACGTCTTATCTTGATATAGTTTCATAAATGCAAATTTTCATTTAAAAATAATATATAAAACTAGCAGACCCGGCCACGCGTTGCTGTGACTAAGTTATACGTTGAATTATACGGCTGTAAACTATTTAGTACAGTCAAATTATTATTTACGAACAAAGACGAAAACGTTGTAGCCGATGTAAAAACCCACAGGGTTGAGATTTGAAACTTAGGTCAAAATTTGGAAGCGATTGATAAAAATTTTCGTAGTGTTGATATTAAGCACAAATTAATTTTATTGTAGGGTCCTATAAATTTTAATGGGGAAGTGATATATATTATTTCTAATGCTACTTTGGATAAAATTGCTAAAATGACTAATATATAAATTAAATTCTATTAAAATAAAAGTATAAAAGAAACAGACGATTTTAAAATCAATTTTTATGGAGGAGTGAAAGATAATATATGCTATAATGGATAATTTTACTATAAAAAGACCTCATCATTTTAAATATTTTAAAGAGGGCAACAGCTGTAGTTATAAAAAGGAAAACAATAAGGCTAAACCAGAAAAATAAGTAAATTTGATAAATATTTTAAAACTTTAAAATTGGAAATCTTATGAAATATTGGACATTTAAAGTAAATACATGTATCATTTTAAATAGAAAAAGATTTTGGAAAAGTTTAGTGTATTTTAACGAAGTGATGAGAAGTGTTTGAGTATGTTAAAATTTTAATAGTAAATTCAAGTTAATAAAGATGGGAAACATTGAGGATTAAGATAAGAATAATTATAAGATTTAAAAAAAAAAAAAAAAAAACTTTTTATATACCATGCTTTTAAATTTTAATATACTATTAATATACTAATTAAAAGGGAAATGATAAATATTCTATCATAGTTTGAAGTCAAATTTGTTTTCAAATGTCTAAATAAAATATCTGATGTAAGATACTAATATTTTGCAGCGGAATAGATTTCATTTCTGTCATCCTTGGCGAAAAAAAAAATGGCGAAAATATTTAATTCCTTTCAAAAATCATGGTTATTTTAACAACTTATATTAAAAGAGTAATGAATAATATGAAACAATATTTCGTATAATACATATTACATGTCATACATACGTACAATGAATAATACATATTACATTTCGTACAATGCATACATCTGGCATGTATATTTTCGTGTTACGCTTTTGATCGCCAAATAATAATAATAACAATAATAAAAGCCAAGGGCCACAGAGTTTTGAAATTTAAAATTAAAATTTTGTCAATTTGACAGCAAAATAATTCAATCTAACACCCGCGATAACTAATACATATCTATACCCAAATATAAGGATTAAAATCGGGAAATAAATTTCCTCGATTTTTAATAATTTCTTACAAAAAATCCAGTGGGCAATTAACATAGGAAATCTTTTTCTTGGCTGCACAGACGGTCAGTGAGTCACACTTCGCTTGCGTATAGAACTCATAGATATAGTATAGCATATATAGAATAGAATGATCATTGGGGAGAAAAAAGTTATTCCTTTTCATTTGGGAAAAGACGACGTTTTTACCAAAATATGGCCGTCTTTCCCCGAGTGAATACACACGGGAATACATACTAATATTTTAGCAAATAAATGAATAATTATGACTAATTTATTTGCTAAAGGGGAATGGAAGACTCCAGATACAGTTTCAAATTCATATTTCTTTCTTTCTTTTCTTTTCTTTTTTTTTTTTTTTTTTTTTTTTTTTTTCAATACCACTTAATGGCTGTTTCCAAAGCTTTTTTTTTTTTTTTTTTTTTTTTTTTTTCGGCATCAAAAATCTTTGTACGATAACATGGGAATGAGAGATCTATATATATTACTATATCTATGATAGAACTACATTAGCACGTTATCAATGTGTATAAAATCTTTAAATTGATTATGACGTCAATTTTCGTGAGATGCATAATTTAACTTTTTATAATTTTTTAACGTTCACGTTTGATTAAATGTATTTATTTTTATGTCGAAAGAAAATGAACTCGTATTTTTTTTTTTTTTTTTTGGCAACAATTAAATTAATGGAACTCACAGATATTTTGGAGCAACTTTAATAAAGGTCTATAATTAACAAATAATTGCAATAAAACAATATTGTGACAATAAATAGAGATAAAAACTATCCTATCTCTCAAGTTGGACCAAACTGCACACAGTGTGCAAAATTTCATTAAAATCGGTTCCTTAGTTTAGGAGTTTACCCCGGACAAACATCGTGACACGTAATTTATATATATATACAGATAAGCAAAAATCTTATTTTAAGGTTATAGCTCTAGAACCATTTTTATCCATTGTACATTCAATAAGTATTCGGTAATATAATTTATAATGTAAATTTTATCAATATTTTTACATGCATTACCTTACATAATGCATCTATGATAATTTTTAACATTTATTTCATCAATTTTTCGTCCTCATTAAAATATATATATATATATATATCAAATAAAAACAAATATATAAGCAAAACATTTAAAGGCTCTCTATAAAATGAAAACTCCAATGTTCACATTTTAATAACTTAAGAAATATGGCTCAATAAAACAGATATTTCTAGCTGTAAATAATGTCAATAACTTTAAAAAATTTTTTAAATAATTTTGAAAAAAAAAAAATTGAATGTTAAAAGGTGATTGTAGTCATATGTAAAATATGAATTCTTAAGGAAGGAAAAATGATTATTGTATTTCTGAAATAGTACTAAGAATTAAAGAATCACCATCTATCAAATTTGTTACATAAACAGTCTCTGACTTAAAATTTCTTTTCTTTTTGGGAGAAAGGTCACTGCATTTTGATCACAAATTAAATTTTGTCCTTCACAATATCCATTATTGAGAAAGCTCTTTCTACTGCCACATACACATTGAATATCAGCAAGATTAACATTGTTAGAACTATCTTGAGATGTAAGGAAATTGGATTTTCCCCACCGTATTTTTATATGAAGAAACCTCTGTCCCAATCAGTTCTGTTGACGATACATATACATTTGACCATTCAATTCTGTGTAAAGTTTTCCACTTGTTTACTATAGTATCAATATTGACAAAAACATTTTTAAATCGAATAACTACATCAGTAATGTCCAATTTTATTTGGAAAGTTGCAACTGTTGAAGCATGAGCTGATAGTTTTTCTAGTGATTTTATATTATCTGGTATTCTAAATTGTAATTGTTGACATAGTATGATTAAGAATTCACAGCATCTTTCTTTTATGTTGCAAACTTCTTGTTCGTTCATCTTTGCCGCTTTTTCATTGAAATTATATCCAAAACTGATACAATTCGAAATCATAACAAAATCTTTAAACTTGAGGAAAATATCTGCTCCCCCCCCCCACACACACACACACTCTTTCTAATCTAAGTGAGGAATTAACATTTCAAAGTAATATAAAAGTGAATAAAGCTACATCAATCTTATTGCATCTAATTATTTCCCGATTTTAATAACCGTATTTGGGTATAGATATCTATTAGTTATCGTATGCATGTGTTAGAATGAGTTATTTTGCTGTCAAACTGACACAATTTTAATTTTCAAAACTCTGTCATCCTTGGCGTTTTTTGTATTTGGCGATCAAAAACGTAATACGATATTATATACATGCCTAAACGTATATTTTCGTTATATGTATTGTACGAAATATTGTTTCATATTATTCATTATTCTCTTAATATTAGTTGCTAAAATATGCATGATTTTTGAAAGGAATTAAATATGTTTGTCAGATAATTTGGCGATATTTTTTTTCCCGCCAAGGATGACAGATATGAAATCTATTCCGTTGCAATATATGAGTATCTTATACCAGACACTTTATTTAGACATTAGAAAACAAATTTGACTTCAAATTATGATAGAATATTTATCATTTCCTTTTAATTTGTATATTAGTTGGATATTTATTGTGTAAATATTATCCTTTGAAATGAAATGTTTTTAATCGAATATGGAAGTTTGCCATTTTTTTTTTCTAGAATTTTGAAACTTAAAATTCAAATTTTATCAATTTTACAACAAAAACAACTTAATGTAACGCATGCACACGATAACTAATACACATATCTATACCCAAAAATGGGGATTAAAATAGGAAATCCTTCTCTTGCATCCACTGACGTCATCACTTTGCTTGCGTATTAAGATAAAAATTCTATTTTATAAGTTACTAGCAGGCTTTGCCTGCTTTGCTGGTCACTATATTTATGTGAATTAAAAAAAGAATCAATAATTTTTATACCGTTCTACAAATTAAAATTAAAAAGAAAATACATCAAAATTGCTGAAAAACTTCGCTTTGGGCCCTTGCTGACTTCGGCAGAGACTTCTTCACCGCAACGTTTTGGTACGGGATAATTTAATTTACTTTATAGATATGTCAATAATGCAGGAGAAACTGCATTAGTCATTTTCTTTTTAACCGACTTCAAAAAAGGAGGAAGGTTCTCAATTCAAACCATTTTTTTTTTTTTTTTTTTTTTTTTTTTTGTTAGCTCATAACTTCTGAACGGATGCTCCGATTTTGATACTTTTTGTTTTGTTGAAAAGGTCTTGGTCTGAAATAGGTCCCAATGTAATATCTTTAGGATCTAAAGAAAATACAGGGTGCCCAAAAAAATCAGTCCCAACTCTTTTAACTGCTAAACGCCTGCAGCTATAGTGATAAAAATGGTATGTAAGTATAGCAAAGTGGCTATGCAGTACAAGGTTAAACTGGTTGCAGCGCCACCTGGTAGAAAATAGCAGAGTTAGTGTTCCTATCTCGAAAACAGTTCTAGAGAAAAAAGTGAATTACAAAGTTGAAGAGTATCACCGATTTATTACAAAAAGATAGTTTAGACATTCATGCTAGCGTTCCTATCTCGGAAACGGTTCAAGACAGGGCGAAAAAGGGAATTATAAAATTGCAGAGCATCATCGATTTAGTACGAAAAGATAGTTTAGACATTGATGCTTAAAATACAATGCTAAAAACGTGCATTTGTTTCTTCGCAATTTCTTACACTATGGACACTTGAGCTACATTGCACACGTTGTAGCGTAGCTGGTGAGACATATGCTATATAGTTCAAAATATGGTTACTAGATACTTTTTATTTAGTTCTAAAGATCTCTGTCTGAAGTAGGTCCCATTGTAATATCTTTACAATCTAATGAAAATAAAGTGCTATCTGGTGAAAAACAGCGGAATTAGCGCTCCTATCTCAAAAACGGTTCAAGATGGGAGAAAAGTTAATTACGAAGTTGTAGAGCATCATCGATTTACTACGAAAAGACAATTTTTAGAAATTATAGCTAAAAATAGAATGCTTAAAACGTGCAGTTGTTTGTTCGCAATTTCCTGCAATGTGCACACTTTGCAGCATAGCGGATGACACGTATACTCTGTGGTTGAAAGTACTGTTACTGTAAGCGGTCACATTGATTAGTGCAAAGTAATTTTCAACCAATTTCAGAAAGGAGGGTGTTCCTAATTCGAGCTATGTGTTGTTGTTGGTGTTTGTAAGCTTATAATTTCGTAACAGATGCTCTAATTAACTGACTTCAAAAAGGAGGAGGTTCTCAATTCAAAGCGTATGTTTTTTTGTTTTTGTTTGTTAGCTCATAACTTCTGAACGGATGATCCGATTTTGATACTTTTTGTTTTATTGTAAAAGTCTTGGTTTGAAATAGGTCTCATTGTAATATCTTTACGATCAAAAGAAAATACAGGGTGCCCAAAAAAGTCAGTCCCGACTCTTAACTGCTGAACAGCTGCAGCTATAGTCATAAAAGTGGTATGTAGTTATAGTAAAGTGGACATGTGCTAAGCGATTCAACTGCCTACAGCACCACCTGGTGGAAAACAGTGGAGTTAAGGTTCCTATCTCGGAAATGGTTCAAGACAGGGGAAAAAAGTAAATTATAAAATTGCAGAATATCATCGATTTAGTACGAAAAGATAGTTTAGACATTAATGCTAAAAACAGAACACTTAAAACATGCATTTGTTCACAATTTCCTATTTTGTGCACACTTGAACCTTGAACGACATTGCATATGTTGTTACATAGCGGGTGACATTTATGCTATGTAAAATTCAAAGTATGGTTATTGTAAGAGGTCACATCGATTAACGCATATACGTTTTAAACCGACTTCATAAAGGACGAGGTTCTCAATACAAACCATGTTTCTCATTGTTGTTGTTAAAATTTGTTAGCTTATAACTTCGTAAGAGATGATTTAATTTTGATACTTTTTTTGTTGTCGTAATGATCTTGGCCTGAAATAGGTTTCATTATGATTTCAAAATATAAACAAATTACAGGATACTCACAAAAGTCTGTTCTCACTCTAACTGCTGAACGCATGCAGCTACACTGGCAAAAGCAGTATGTAAGTATCGATGTTGAAACTTCTGTCCGTCAGCTGCAATGCATATTTTGCTCTTTGAACTTTACGCTGCACAATTTCCAGCGCAGCGGGTGACACGTATTCACTGTAAAGTTCAATATATATGCCTAACAGAATTTTTGGTTACGAATACAGCGTATCCGTTCTTTACATTTCTAAAGACTTTTTAATTTAACGTATGTTCATTCAATAGTTTTTGCTCATCTATATCTATATCATTATATAAAGCGCAAAAAATTGTTTGTTTGTGGAGGGTAATCTCTGAAACTACTGAACCGATTTAAAAACTTCTTTCACTGACCGAAAGCTACAGTATGCCATATTGTTATAGGCTATATTTAATTTTGATGAAATAAATTTTAGTTTAAAATCTGAGCATTTTAATTAAAATCTTCATAGAAGCCGTAATAGAAATGGAAATAATGAAATATTAAAAAAATTAGCTGCTGCCAACATAAAAGAAACATTTACATATTCATTTCGTTTTTAAAATATCTTGACGTGAAAAGAAAAGAAATATATTTGCACGTGCATTAAATTGAAATTTATATAAAGCTTTTTTAATTGTTAAACTTACACGTTAAATCTGACGTCATTATAGAATTAAAATAGTTTATTATTCTAATAATTTAATTTGATATGATATGATATAATATAATGATCTAAGCATCAATGTTTAAACCACGGAGTCTTTATTACTCCGTGGTTTAAACTGATGTGTGTAAACCACGGAGTAATAAGACAGGAGAAGAAGGTAACGCTGAAATTTTGTGATGTTGTTTTCTAATGTTTACAGATGGCGCCAGCGTGCAATCCTTCCTTCTCTCCAGCTTCCGCAATGTTATTCAATGGGGAAATGTCTCGTTTTAATTATTTTTTTAAAAATAATATCAAGCTGAAAAAATTTCGATTGAAAGCAAATTTCATTAAATGGAGTATTCTAACCAACATGTTTTTTTTAAGAGCCATTTTATACTAATTTTACTTTGAAAGAAAGCTTTTAAAAAATGACGATTCTTGTGAACCGAAGCTAGCTAAAACAGACAATTGGGAGGAAGGAGAATGGATGAAATTTTGTAAAGAAAAAAAATAAACTTACTTTAGGTGCAGAAAACACGAACTCGGACTTTATTTTTCTCCTACGGCCTTTTTTTTTCTTTTCTTAACACTATCATAGCCTGTTTTACAACTAGGAACGAAGCATTTATTTGAAACATCTGAATTATGCAGTTTTAAGAACTTACAAAGAAATTAAATTGCTTAAAATAAAAAATTTTAAATGTACTCTAGCAAAATTCGATTGAAAACAACAGTATATCCGCGCCGAGGTAGGGAGGAATGACAAGTGGCGCCCTCAATATTTACCAAAAATTTAGATCACAGTTTCGTAGCTTTCACCCATTGGACCTTCAACTCCTATTAATATTACTCCGTGGTGTAAACGAAATTGGAATTTAAAAATAAATAAATAAATAAAATAAAATAAGAAATTCTATTTTATAATATTATTTATTTTAATTTATAATTGTTGCCAAAAAGATTTACGAATTAATTTATTTTTAGACATATAATAAAATATATTTTCACGCGAACAATAATATAAAAAGTGAACTGGATTTTTTGTAAAAAAATAATAAAGATCGAAGAAAATTATTTCCCTATTTTAATCCCCATATTTGGATATTGATATGCATTAATTATCATGTGCATCCGTTAGATTAAATTGTTTTTGTTGTAAAATTGGAATTTTAAATTTCAAAACTCTAGAAAAAAATGGCAAATTTCCATATTCGATTGAAAACATAAACATTTCATTTCAAAGGATGATATTTACACAATAAACATCCAACTAATAAACTAATTAAAAGGGAAAGGATAAATATTCCATCATAATTTGAAGTCAAATTTGTTTTCAAATGTCTAAATAAAGTATCTGATATAATATACTAATATGTTGCAGCGGAATAGATTTGATATCCGTCATCCTTGGCAGAAAAAAAAAATATCGCCAAATTATCTGGCGAATATAATTTAATTCCTTTCAAAAATCATGGTTATTTTAAAAACTTATATTAAGAGTGTAACGAATAATATGAAATAATATTTCGTACAATACATATTACGAAAATATACATCTGGCATGTATATTTTCGTATTACGTTTTTGATCGCCAAATACAAAAAATGCCAAGGGTGACAGTTTTGAAATTTAAAATTAAAATTTTGTCAATTTGACAGCAAAATAACTCAATCTAACGCATGCATACAATAACTAATACATATCTATACCAAATATGAGGATTAAAATCGGGAAATAATTCTTCTAGAATTTTAATAATAATAATAAAAAAAAAAAAAAAAAAAAAAAATCCAATGAGCGATTAACATGGAAAATCTTTTTCTTGCATCCACGGGCGGTCAGTGATGTCACACTTCGCTTGCGTATTGAGATGTTTAAATTTATTTGGCGACTATTTTTAGCAACTAACAGTTATGGCAAGTAGCTCAATATACGTAGCGCATACAGCCATTACTGAAATGTAAATAGCATTTAATTATTTGAGTTACATTATGTTGATTGGAAACCTATTTAATATACCTATGCTCTATAGCTATACTAATATAAAAAGAAGAAAGGTTTATATGCATATCTAGAGAACGATCGCTAGAACTAAAAAGCCGATTGCATTTTTTTTTTTTTTCTTTCAATAATCAAAAGTTACACTGTCTCTCTCTAAGTGCTAGAAGCTATAATAAATTTTGGTAAAATAAATTTTTAATTAAAAGTTTCAATATTTTAATTGAAAACAAAGCACAGATTTGATATCTATCGTCATTGGCGATTTTTGTATTTGGCGATCGAAAACGTAATACGAAAATCTGTATATTATCGTAGTAAATACGAGATGTATGTGTTTACTTCAATTACCCTACTACCGTAGGTAGTGGAAGTATTTTATAGGTTTTGGCAATTGGTCAGTGTGTGTGTATATGTGCACGTGTGTGTGTAATCTTCTGGCTGTCATATCTCCAAAACTAATAAAAATAGAACTACTAAACTTCACAAGTGATTCAGGTCTGGTGTACTGATAAATTTTCCAAATTTTCGTGAAAATTGAAAAACCGGAATTGGGTCATCAAAAACCAGAAATGGGACCGTAAGCCCATATTCAAAAACACCTCTAATGATTTTCTTCAAAGTTGCTATATAAATAATATATTAGATGCCCTTTCGATTGAAAAGTTGCTTAGTTCAGGAAAATTGATAGGCGTCCTCTATAAACAGCTCAATTTCAGACTTCGCAAGCGCGTTCCTTTAAAAACGCCTGTACGGATTTTTTTCAAACTCGCCATGTTAACTTCCTATTAGATATCCTTTTGTATGTAATTATTGTTTTTAGGTCAATAATTGAGTATGCTAAGTTTTGGTAAAAGTTGGTATCTCAAAAACGGCTCTAACGTATTCTTGAAAATTTTTTCTTTAATCCAATTTAAATAACCTTTCTCAAGTATTATGTGCTTATTACAGGAATATTAACGGTCATCCTGATTAGGTAGTTCAGTTTTAGATCTCGGAAATTCGTGTTTAAAAAAATAACTATCTATTTTTTTCCCCCTTATTTTTTATCTCGCTATGCAAACTCTGTTGTATATGTCTTTATACGTGTATCAAGTTTCTCTTACTCGAAAATCTCAAAAAATGCAAGTAATATCTCCAAAAAATTGTATATATTACGTGTAATAGTGGGTAATGGAAGTCGTGTGGTTGTTTCACACCAGATTCTGTAATAGTACATATTGTACGATTATTGTTTCATATTATTGATTTCTCCTTTAATATACATTATTAAAATAATACTCAATTATGGAAAAAATTAAATATATTTGCGAAATGAAATAATAAATAATAATTAAAGCTATTATGACGTCAATTTTATCAAAAACATTTTCATGTCATAGGTTTATTTTTTAATATTTTTTATTCATGAGTAAAGGAATGTTTCTTTTTATGAAATAAATAAATAAATAAATAAATAGCATTAAGTAAAAATTGCCAACATTTAACAACTAATTAAAAAAAATAATTGTAAAATTATATTTTGACTTTCCAGTTAATAATATTGCCTGACTATAACATATAAACTGATATATTTCTTGATTTTTTACATATCAATCCATCTTTAACTAAAATTTGTTCATCAGTGCGAAACCGGACGGGTCAGCTAGTATCCAATAAAGGCAAGAAAAGTGACACAACTTAAAAATGCAGCATTTGAGAAAAATCAACTTAAAAATCATTTAACTAGAATAAAACTGGCACAACTGTCTCTCGAGTGAATAACTTTCTAAATGGAGATGTAACTTTTTTGTTCACATTGGGTGCATTTCATGTATTTTTCAGTGACATAAACCATTTTTTGAGTTATGTTACTTTTCTTGGAAGTAATGATTTGTGAAGCTGGCATCGAACATCTTCTGATGTTTTGCTTTAAGTTTTCACTGAAAAGAGAAAAATAAAATTTTTTTGTAAAAAAGTAGAACCAACTCCAAAAAGCAACTACTATTCAAACAACTAAAAAAAAAAAAAAAAAAAGGTATGAAATGAAACTGTAAATTGCGGCTAAAAGTATAAAATAATTTCCTTCGCCTAACAACCTATAACACTACAATTAATCATAACTTTTGAAGTCGGCGCAAAATTAAATAAATATTGATACCTTTATTCAATACAAAAATCAAATCCTATTCAAAATACACATCACATTGTCACCGGCAAAATGCAGCCGAAAACTACTTTGATTCAAGAAAACAAATAAGATTTCATAAGCAGCAAATGTTGATGAAAATGCTGGTATCTGACATCCTTGGTGAAAGAAAAATCGCAAATTTATCTGGCAAACATATTTAATTTTTTTGGGATATCATGATTATTTTGATAAGTTAGTTATATTAAGAGAGTAATCAAGAATATAAAACAATACTTCGTACAATATATATAATGAAAATATACATCTTGCATGTATATTTTTGCATTACGTTTTGATCGCCAAATCCAAAAGCCACCAAGGATGATAGTTATTAAAGTTATACCAAGTTTGCAAAGGAAACTCTAACTTCGTAGAAACATAAATACTGCATTGTGAAGAATGTTCACTGTTCTATGTAGATGCTACTAATGGACCAATCGTATACAGTGATAAAACAATAAAGGACACACGAAAATGGATCATTCGAGACAACAGCATTTATTGCTACCGATGTAAAAACAAATCTTTAAAAACTAATTAAATTTTATTTAATTTTGCGCCGACTTCAAAAGTTTTGATTAATTGTAGTGTTATAGGTTGTTTGGCAAAGGAAATTATTTTATACTTTTAGGCGCAATTTACAGTTTCATTTCATACCAATTTTTTTAGTTGTTTGAATAGTAGTTGCTTTTTGGAGTCGGTTCTATATTTTTACAAAAAGATTTCTTGATAATAAACAAAATGGAAAATGCATAATATTTTACATGGAGATATTTTGTATAATTAGACCAATTTTTAAAAAATGCTTTTCCTTTTTTTCACACTTGCATTACAAAAATATTTAAAATAAAATTGAAAAAAAATGTGCAAAAACATTGAAAGAGCTTGGACCTCTTGGCAGAATTTGAAATTTGGCTCTGAAGTAGCTCGGATGTTTCTAGCCAAAATGTTTACTTATGTAATTGCGTTACCTATATCAACTCATTGTTGAAATGACAACTAAATTATAAATAATTATAAGATAAAAAAAAAAAAAAAAAAATAGAAAAATATACCATGTTTTTAAATTTTCTGTTGAATCTTATAGCTATAGGTTGACCTGACCTATGAAAATTTGAAAAACTAGTATGTTGTGGCCACCACAAGATTTTTCAAATTCATTAAGTGCAAATAATTTATTAAAATTATCTAACATGATGAATGCAAATGATTTTCATCTTAGACAAAACTAACACTAAATATCCAAAGAAAGATTGTTTTATTGTCTATAAATCTATAATAATAAAATAACATAATAAAAAAATACTTTTTAAAAATGGTTATGTCACATATCAAGTTTTATGCCATAGAAGTTGAGATACAGCCTTCCCGTTATTGAGGAAATTTGCAGTATAGTAGTGCCCCATATTGGCTGATAAGCATCCAAATTGAATCACCATAATGACCTTCTCACATATCAAGTTTATTATTTGATAATGTGAAATAGAACCTGAGATATAGCCTTCCTTTAAACTGCGGAAATCGCTGTGTAGAAGCGTCACCTGTGGAGCAGTTGACACCAAAAGTTCATAAGCACTAATTTATGTCAAGATGCATAATCCATATTTATTCTTTTTTATTTTTTTAATTTTAATTTATATATTTTGCATATTTTAAATACATGATTAAGACTTTCTAAATCTGAACTATTTTCTGACTTATTTACGAAACTATTTTTACGCAAATGTATAAAACTTTCAGGTATTTTTATTTAGATACTTAGAAATGAAAGTGTTTTCTATCTTTTCATTCTAAGTTTTATTATTTAGTTAACTATGTATGAATTTGACATAAGGAGTTGGAATTTGAAATTGGATGAGTTTAAAAATAAGGCTGTCATGTGAAACTGTGTCAAAGGCTTTAGTAATGTTGAGAAAAAAGATCTCCGACTTTTTCGCATTTAACAAAACTATCGTGAATGAATTCTGTTATTGAAAAGATCTGTCATGGTAGAATGCTTAGGTCTAAAATAAAATTGTTCTGGTTGCATTTGCAAATCACACACTTCATCACCCTCTCTCCTTTTTTCCCATCTAATTTAAAAAAGATCTAATCTTCATTCATTATTACTACACTATTCAAGGCGTATATTTATTTAAAGTAAATTCAAAGCGAATATCTATTAAAAGTCAAAGTTTGTGTAAAAACATCTTACGGTGTTTTTACACAAAGTTAAAATCTTTAAAGAAGATTACTTTTAATTTACAACTTAATACGTACTCACATCAGGGTTGGCTTGATTTTGCCTGAACCGGAAAAAAAAAACGGGTGGGTTTTTTCAAAATCCTTATTTAAAATTCTACTTTTATCTAACTTACAATAAACATATAAATATAAAACAAATATTATATACATTATTAGAACATGAACAAAGAGTTTTCAGAAATATTGGAATTTCTCAAATTGCTCTGTAGAAGAAAAATCCCCGATGGAAAAAAAATTATAATTATCTTATTAATATATATATAAAAGCAAAATCAGAGTTGTTTATTAATACTAGATACAAAGAAAACTGTGGGACTCAAGGAATGTAAACTATACCTAAATAAAATTAAAAAAAATCTGGTGTGAAACAACCACATGACTTTCATTACCCACTATTATATGCATTTTTTGGAGATAATGTGATCAGAAGATATAAAAGTGACCTAATGAAGTAGAAACCTAAAATTTTTCCGGTAAGAGAAACTTTATACACATGTAAAGACAAAAAACGAAGCTTACATATAGCGAGGTAAAAAAAAAAAATGGTAGAGTTATTTTTTGAAACACCAATTTCCGAGATTTAAAACTGACCTACCTAAACAGGATGAATGTTAATTATTTTCCTCTAATAACCATGTGATACAGGAGAAAGGAATGGATTTCAACAATTTTCAAGAAAACTATTGAGATACCAACTTTTACCAAAACTCAATTACTGACCGGATGAAAAATAATTACATACAAAAGGATACTTAAAAGTGAGTTAATATGGCAAGTTTGAAAAACATCTGTACAGCTGTTTTGAAAGACACGTGCTTGCGAGACCTGAAATTAAGCTATTTATACAAGGCGCCTATAAATTTTCCTGAACTAACCAACTATATCATTCGAAAGGACATCTAATAGAGTGTTTATATAGCAAATTTGAAGAAAATCTTTAGAGCTTTTTTGAGATACAGACTTATGGTCCCACTTCCGTTTTTTCAATTTTTACCAAAATTAGGAAAATTCATCTGTATACCAGACCTGTCTCAATTCTGAAGTTTTGTAGTTCTATCTTTATTAGTTTAGGAGATATGACAGCCAGAAGATTCCACACATACACACACACTGACCAATTGCCAAAAACCACTTTTTTGAACTCAGGGGGCCTTAAAATGTGTAAATCAGGTGAAATCTCGATATTGAATTTTTGGACCGAATACAATACTTCCATTACCTATGGTAGTAAGGTAATGGAAGTAAAAATTTCTGAAAACTTTAACAGTGCAACACTGTTAGGTAATGTAGAGGGATAATACTAAAAATATTTTATGAGAATCTAATGACTACGAAAAATTTAATAAAGCAACAATAAATGATTATTAAAATCCAGATTTTTGTTGTAAAGGGCAGATAAACAGAATTTTAGAATATTTAAAGAACAACTATTAATTATAAAAATACTTTAGAAATTTTAAAATTCTGATTTTACAATCTAATGAATAATTATTTTTTTAAATTATCTTATTATGAATGATACTACTTAATGTAAAAAAAAGGAAGAAAATATTCCTGAAAACTCTGATAAAACCCAAATATATTCTGAAAAAACCCAGGTAAAACCCAAAATACCCGATTAAACCCAGGCTTTTTCCAACCATGACTCACATGCGACTTAAAAGAGAGAAAATCAAAAATTGGTTTATAATTTTGCTTTTTTCTTTGTAAGTTTTTGCGCAGTGTTCTAATTTTTTGGTGGCCTTGCATTTCTGGCGGCCCTAAGTGACCGCCTAGGCTCACCTAATGGTAAAGCAAAGCGGGCCCTGACTTAGGCTAAACAAATATCATTTGAATAAAGAAATTTTTTTCACACTTTACCCATTAACAAAATTCATATTTTCATCACTTATCTTAATACTTTCACTTATTCTTTTATGTTTTTTTATATTAAGTGGGTACAATTCATTAAATAAGCAGTGACAGCAGCCTCGAACTGTATTTAACTGATTATATGTAGGTAAATTAAAAGGTTATGATGTTTTAAAAAAATTTTGGAGCCTTCAGGGCTTTTTAATCATTACAATGTAAAATATGTCATTATTTTTAAAATATCATACAAGCCAATGTTAAATGATATAAACTGGTGTGGTATTTTTTTTTTTTTTTTTTTTTGTCGTGTCCATGACGTAGTCGAATTAGATTAAACAATGGTGTGGTATGGGAACAAAATAAGAAAGGAAATATTTTCTTTTCTGAATATCAATTGCAACTGCCTTTCATTGTTATATCAGTGATTTTTTTCCAAGGTGGGTAAAGGCGAACTGGCACATATATATTAATGAATTGTACACTAACTAAATATTTACTATTTATACACCAGCCATAAGGCTGTGGTGCTTGTATAAATAATTAAAATATAATAAATGATTAACATATAAAATGTAAAAATAATTAAGAAAGTTAAGGTATAATTTATTTTTGTGTTTATTAAATCCGCCAGTACAAGGGTTGGGTCTGTGAGACCCATTTTATTTACTAGAATGCAATGTAAGAGAAACATTTTGGATTTTATATATTCTGTGAAAAAAAAAAATATACTAAACATAAAATTTTATACTTCGTATTTTTATTGTACAAGTTTATTTTTTGGGTGTTATATTGTAACCATTCAAATATTGAAAGAAAATTGTGTCTTTTCCCAACCCGTGCACTGGTGGGTTAATGTTGTTTAGCAGAGATGAATCTAAAGTCAAGACATAAGAAATATTAGCTCGTTTAATGAAACATTGTTATATTTTACAAATCGTACTTTTAAATTTATGTAAGAAATATTTAAAAACCTCATTTTTTTAAAAGTTAGATAAACAATTCAATAACTTTCATATTTAAAAGAAGTGATTTAAATCACTTGTTTTTTTTTTCAAAAAAAAATCCATTGATTTAAATTACTATAGCCCTGCCTGTATAGTAAAGCTGTTGCGTCATATCTAATGTTACTATAAATTTACTTTTTTGCTTTTTAAATTTTTTATTAGAATTTATATTATTAATCAATGGATAGATATACGAGATGATCAAAATAACAATTTTTTTTTGTGTCAGGCAATAACTGGTTCTATGCTAATAAAATCCTTTGCTTCAGAATCAATATCTCAGATGTCACCAAGAGAGAGGTAAGGTCGGGGGTACAATGCGAAAGTTGTTCCACCTAATCAGTTTTTTTTTTTTCCACCCAGAAAAGTACCAGTATTTCCTTTAAATATATTATATATATTTGTGAAATACAACATGTAATAAGCAACTTAATTTCCTACAGGCCTTTGAAGTTGAAAATCTGATAAAACTAAAAGAATGTCAATCCACATCTTCAGTGTTTTTCCTTCATATTCAATATCAGGAATATATTGAGCATTTTGATTCCACCATTCATTGATTAGAGATTTATTTTTTTGGCAAGAAGTTATTCCGTAAGTAAGAGACAACATACCTTTTTCAATGGCAAACTTCATTTTTTCTAACATTTTTAAAATCTTAGAATATACCTCTGAAACCTTGACATCATTTTTCAATTCACATGTTTTAGCATTAGCAGCTATTTCAGCAGATAATTTTTGCTTGAAACGAGCCCAGTCTTCACAAAGAACACTAAAATTTTGATATGGCTGGATATTTAGGAATTGAGAAATTTCTGTTGGCAGTCCATCAGATGAACTCTCAGAAAAGAGAGGTTCAATCAATTTTGTTTTTGTGCAATAATCCCAAGTTTGTTTTCGTTCAAAGGCAAAACATTCTTTTAACTTTTCTACATCATCTTCTTTTGGAAAATGAGATTTAAATAATTCTTCACAAACAAATACTTTTAAATCTGCTAAATAATTCACAATTTTCTGAATTGCTGATGAAAATGAATACAAAAGATTGTAAGTTAAGTCAGCATCTTTATAAAATAATTGTGTGACAGAACTTACATCTTTACTGATGATTTTTTTCTGTCTAATATTTCTTAAAACCATTTCAGTTTTAGTTGCTATATTCTCCAGATAATTTTCTAAATAATTATTGCTATCATTTAATGCATCATTTTCTGCTTGTTTTTCAAGTAAAGAGAGTTTTAGTTCATATTCCAAGTCATCTGGTGCAATTTCAAATCTTTCCATTGCATTTTTAGAAAAATTAGTTGTTGTAATGTTATGCTTTTCTATTTTATCTTTGCTCTTTTTAGCACTTAATGAATTATATATGAAATCACATTTCAAACGAGCCAAGTGATTATTTGCTTGACTTTCCTTGGATTTTCTAAGCATATATTCTTTGACAGATAAATTTTGTGAATTTAAGATTGTAAACTGTTGAAAATCTGACTTAGCCATTTCCTTTAAAAACATAACAAGGTCAATCAAAAGCAGACCACGCTTCTTTAATTCTGTAAAATTGTTTTTAAAATTTTCTGTTAATGTATTCATGTTATCATAATCTTCATTGAATTGTGTTTTGAAAATAACTGAATTAATTGTAACAAGATCTTTCATTCTTGAAAATTTTTCGTCATAAACAGCCCTATTTTCAAAAAGAAAATCATACGGGAGATCCATTGCTATTTTATCAAACACCTTTGAAGTTTGATAAGCATTTAATGCACTCTGATATGATGAAATATGTGTGATAAGACTTTTCAAATTTGAATTTTTTTCATTATAGACCTGATTTAGATGTTCAAGCAAAGCTGTTTTTTGACTGATTTGAAAAATTTCATCTTTTGTTCTCCGTACATTTTGATCCAAAGTCAATATTCTTTCTTGAATTGTTGATAATGATTGCATCAGATATTTACGTTTTTCTGTTGCCTTTGAAAGTGACTCTTTTAACTTTTCAATATTCATCGAATTATCCACAAAATACGGATTATTATGTGCATCCTCCTGTTCTTTTATTTGCTTCTTAAGGAATAAAGTGCGTTTTACTTTATCAACGGCAGACTGAGATCGTACGTGGTTTATAACATAATTCCATATTTTTTTATTCCTTCCTTTAGTTACTTTTTGAAAAGACTCAACATTTGGTATTCTACATAAATTTCCTTCAGAAACAAGATTAAGCTCTTGTAGAGACCATTTGTAGAGTTTTTCGGCAACAGTGGTCATTATGAAACAAGTTCGAAAAGTAATTACGATAATTATTACAGATGTAAAGTGTGATGAATAAATAACATTTTAAGTTCAGAAACTTCTTTTTACTTGATACTGAGCAAAAATGATTAACTATTTCAGCGATTACAATGAGAAAATTAAAATAAATTAATAATACATTTATACTTATATTTATTTTATATTTATGACAAGACTATTTTGTTGTTTGTTGTTTTGACTTTTTAAAAAACCGCGAATGAAACAGTTAAAACACAACTACAGTTAACAAACGAACCACAGTCAATGAACCAATCAACCAGAAAAATTGAAAGTCATTCTAGCGAAATTTTTTATTATAATTTTAATTTAAAATGAATTTTTCAAAGAATAAAATATTATCTATAATATTATGGCAAAATTACCGTTTTTAGTTTTAATTTTATATTTAGGAAAACAACATGGCAACAAAACAAATGTGAACACTGAACGGTCGGCGTTAGTTCACATCCATCGGCAGTCGTGACGTCGTCACTGCTTGTCACATGATCAAAATAGTAGATTGCGTCATCGGTTGCTGCTAGCAGTTTACCTTCATGATTATTTTCTATCGTACGGTTTAGCGAGTACCGATTGCACAGTGGATAGCACATCCAACTATGATCTCTGAGTACATCGGTTCGATCCTGAAGTGGGAATTTTTGTGTCATTTTGTAACTTTGTGTTTTAAGTTCATTTTTCATATATTTTAAGTATTTTTGTGTTACTTTTTGATTTAAATACTGAAAAATAAATAAATAATAATAATAAATGCAATTCCTAAAAACTTTCACTCTACATAAATATGCAGAATATATAGAGTGAAATATATATTTCTCTCTCTCTCTTTTTTTTTAATTTAATTTATATATATATATATACACACACATATAAGAGTTATAACTTTTAGCTTTAAATTTTTGCAATTTTCAACTTATCTTAATTTTAAATTTTCCCTTTATAGGCACCTCTCTTCACTTCCCTAAATCAAAGAAAAGAAAATTTTGAAATATGTAATCTTAATAATTAAGTCCTGGGAGGTTTTCTAAAAGTATTATAAGTAGTTTAAAATTAATAGTAAATAATAATAATTAAGTTAAGTAATAGTACTCTAATTATTACTAGTATGCTATTGATTAAAAAATATGGGGTGACACACACACTTCCTTCTCTTAACTTTCTAGTTATAGAAGCATTTTAATGTGGCATATATTTCCGTGTGTAAGGGGGGGGGGGATGGGAGGATCTATCATCACCTTCATTCCTTATTTGAATGTTTAACAAACATTCATGAAATATTCATGGTTGTTATAAAACTAAAATATACATTTAAAATTATTCGCAGAACTTTACTCACTCCACTATTGGAAACTTATAGATCTTAAGTCAAAAATTTCAAGTGGCATTCCCATACAATCTTTCAAATACCAAATTTGAATTTCTATAATTTTCATGTTTTTAACTTATAATGATAGCAGACTCTAAGCTAAAAGTCTGATATATGTATTCAGAAAACCTCAAAACGTGCAATTGTAGCAAAATTCTAAGTCAAAAATGGCCCAACCAGTTACCAAGTAGCTCTGAGCTCAAAGCTGGTAGACGGGAAGTGCTGGGTTCGATCCCAGATTGCGTACATTGACTTAACCATTTGAAATTTTCTATGGTTTTCTCTGAAACTTGTATAAACATGGGCTAGAACCTCTTAGAAAGGCCTCCATGGAGGGCACACCACCTTTGACCTAGGACTCATGTGTTGCCAGTCGGCCTTGCACACAAACACACCTAAATCAAAAATTGGACTCCAAAACAAAATATTGTCTGCCGTATAAGTACGAGAAAGTAATTATAATTTCTGGAGCCCTGTACAAAAATATATTATGCAGTGTATTTGACCTTAATTATTACTCAACACATTTTCTTAGTTCTGCTGATAATGGTCACCTTTTAGTTTCGAAAATGGTACATTTTACAATTCTTATAATGTAAGATTTCAAAAATTTCAGCTTTTGATCGACATAGTTTCTATAATGAAATGATTCGTTTAAATATTAAAGATGCACAAATATTAAACTTTGTGTGTATGGTAACAGAGGGCTAAGGCAAAAAAAAAGAAGCATTAGCATAAGACTGAATTCCTAGTTTGTTTGAATAGTCAAAAATTAAATTTATTTAATTTTGAAGAAACTGGGGGGGGGGGGGGGGCAACCACCCACTTAAAATAAAGTAACAAGTAAAGCAGGAAAAAAGAAATTTCTAAATTAATATTCCTTTGTAATGACTCTTCATTAAATTATTGGTGTATTTTGTTTTTACTGATACTGGGCAAACTAATTAGCAATATTTTGGATTTTTTAATAAATTGGTATTATCAGAAAGATATTAGTATTATTTTCCCTTTTGTAATAATTTTCCCTTGAGCAAGATGTTGTCAAATGAGTATTTTTTCATAATAATCCGTCTATTGTTTTAATTTCATAGGATTAATCTTCATTTCTTATGCTATTTCTAATTTATTTGTTTGAATTTTTCCTTTATCACAAAAAATTATCTGTTGTTATACATATAAATATTTCTTGTATATTGTTTGAAAAGGTTTTTATAATATAATAATAATATTTCATAATTATGATGATCAAATACCAGGAAGAAAGACTTGAATAAATCAATAAACAATTACTTCAAAGCAAAATATATAGAAAAGTTAATAAATACTGAAAAATAATTTTGAAATTTACAAAATTACAACTATATCTTTATCAAGGACTATAGCAGTAGGTTAATAGAAAATGAGTTGGTTTTAGCACAGTAATATACCAGATTGTGTAGTATCATTGTCATTGCCCAATAACTCAACAATGAATTAAGATATTTAAAAAATGAAAATAATAATAAAATAAAAAATATCAAACATTTCTCTCTCTTTTTTTTTTTGAAATAAAAAAACCTATCAAGTAATACAGCACATTGCATATATTTAAAAAATATAAATCATTATTTCTTTTTTATTAAGCAGAAAATAATTCCAATCTTTTTATACATGTAATGTCTGTCACACAATTATTATTATTTATTTTTATTTTTTTTAATGAGACAAAAGCCCTGTGTGTGTAAATTAAAATCTCTGGACTCCGGATGTATTTCAGTTTAGAGCAAATGAGTGACAAAGATCAATTACTGAAAACATGCTTTGTTGTCATGTTTGTCACGCTATAACTTTACCTTAGTAAATGTAATTATTTTTTCTTTAGATTAAAAAAAGAAAAAAAGAAAAAAAAAATGTATTATTTATAAGAAAAACATATAGATATAACGGAACACCAAAATTCATTAAATTTAAATTTAGTATTTAAAATTGAACAAGAAAGCTGTGTGATATGTCTGTCACAAATGAAATTAACCATTACACATCACAAGCAGATTGTCAATAAAGCATTAAAAACATAATTTTTTTTCTGAATGTTTAGAAAAGAATCACTAATGGATCAGAATTTTACGATTGTACTATATTTTACTTCAATGAAAACCTTGTCGCTTTTGAAGCAAACAAATTTAGATAATTTTTAATTTCGTATTATATTGTTCTTGCAAAACAATTATAAATTCCTCAAACGAAATCTCATTATTATTTCTGCATATATATTTCATTATTCTGGCATAAACAGAACATACAAAACTACCTTTCTAAGCTTTGACAACGACAAAATAAAATCCATGCAAAATTGCCGGATTTCTTTCAACTCTTTAGACACACCCCCTTCTGACGTCACGACTGCCGATGGATGTGAACTAACGCCGACCACACTGAACAGCATGTGAGATTTTTTGCTTGGCTTTCATGGTTTGCTCTCTCGTGTGCTCTACGCATGCTGTATAATGACATGTTAATTGATATGAATTCCTAGACGTTTTGATAAAATGATTTTTATTATTACAGGTTTTAAATGTTTCTAAAACTAAAGTATGTCTCAACAAGTTGGTTTAATAATGATTGTTACCGGAACTACAACTTTGATAGTATTAGCTCTTAAACTGCTCTTTCAGGTATATATGCCGATAGAAAAATAAAGTGTATATAAGGATTTTTCTTTCGTTTCATTTTGTAAAACTCACAGATATGTAGATAGAATTCTTATGTATTTTATTTTATAATTATGTAAGTAGTCTTTTATATTTAACCCGTTGCTGATTGCTAAATACATGTGCTTTTCCGTCGCTAATTACTGAAAGAGACAAACTTCCCTGCTACTTGTTAGAAATGGTCCTTGTTTCAAAGCTGATACTTGAAATGTATGATTAATCAGCAAAATTCCTGCTTGGTGTCTAATTATTGAATTAGGCCAAAATTTTTTTGGCGCAGATGCTGTATTGTCCACCGTCGCCAAGTTCGTTTTTTTTTTTTTTTTTTAGATCCATGCTAAGTTAATGTTAACGTAGTAGAAGCTCATTACCAAATCCCCTATGTAAGTATATAATGGGACTGGAGACTACTTACAGATAATATCATTTTGGTTGTTTATCTGTTTTCTTTGAAAGCATCTCTCTTCTAGATCTGGTCACAACATGTGCAAACAATAGTCTCCTCCCTTTTCTTTGCTCACACTCCGCGCTTTTATTTTTCTCTTTGTAGAAAATATGCTGGCTAAAGCCCAATTCTCATGGAAAGTCCACTGACATGTAACTTCAGACCTGTTGACACATATTTCTACTAAGAATGCAATGTTTTTGTTTTTTACATGCATTTTAATTTATATTAAAGGAGATTAAATTTTATATACAATGTTTTGATATTTGGTATATATGTATTATTATATAGTACCATTGATGAAAGTTAAAAGTTGTGGTAGCATTGTACTATATACCAGGCCTGTCCAACCCAAAACACTTGGTGGGCCGCATTAGAAATATATTTTATCCATTCGGGCCACACTGTTGTATGTACAATCATAGAAATATCCCCCCCCCCCTCCTCCTTTACCAACTAATTCCGCCGTAAATTAATGTAGACTTGCAACTGGTGCCAGTCGATTAGTAATACGGTCTAGTTTAGACGGTTTAGTTAGATTTTGCTTAAGGGATGTATACATATTAAAACTGGCATCAACTTCATTTTTTTTTTTTTTTTAAGGCAACCCGCAATAGAAAGGCAGGGTGAAAATTCGGAGAAGAATACATTAATTTAAATTATTTTCATTCATAAATTAACAATAGAATTGTAAAAAAAAAAATACGACTATATATTAAAAGTATAATAAAAAGAATGAATAATGGATCTAATAACATTCCATTACAACAGTTCCTTATCTACCATAATCGTTGAAAGGTATTTTCACTTCGAAAAGTCAGAACGTATTTATTAATTTTTGATTCGTTAACGAAAGTTGTCAAACTTTAAATATCGTTAGTCTCCTCGCGGGCCGCAAGAAACTACGCGGTGGGCCGCATGCGGCCCACGGGCCGCGGGTTGGCCACCCCTGCTATATACAACGCCACAAATTTTGTTAAGGAAAAGTACTTTCCTATCAGCTTATAAGGTGTTCATTCCTATGATACCTTTCCAAAGTATTTTACCATAGGAATACCATAATTAGTTTCGCATAGTATAAAATAAAGTTGTATTTTCGTGACATCTCATTTATAAACACTCTTGAAAAAATTGTAATTGTATTAGATTTGGAATGGAAAATTTAACTCGCAATATTGAAAGAATACTTTTTACATGCAAAATTTATCTATTCGTAATTTTTTTAAAGTATGTTGTATAAAATATTGTTTTAAAAATTTCTTAAAGCTACTATATAATAATTTCTTGTTTCCTTTCCAGCCATTTATACCAGAAGACCATTATATTAACAATTACTTTCCCTCAACTGAACTGGTGCTCGGTATGCCTATATTATGTGGGACAGCATTTTTCACTGGATTTGGTAAGGTTGTTTTTGTCATTTCCCCAGTGATTTTTAATTTTTTATAATCTGTTGTGTTTTGTTCAAGATTACAAATTTTTCTAACCATTTGTTATCATGTAAATTACTAATCTTGAGATATTAAATTTGTAATACCTTATTATTATGAGTTATTTCTGTGTAAAGATTTCAGAAATAAAAATAAGTAAAATTGTTTTTATTATGAAAAAAGAAAACTATATCATTTTTTATGGAATTTTTAAAAATCTTGATCAGTTATATTTTGTGTACAAATTAATGACAAATTCATTTATTTTATGTAACAATATCATAATAATTTGGCATTTCTGTGATCACTGTCAGAAAATTTTATTTGACAGGGGTAATTCCATTTTAAATCAACAAATTTTCAAAAAAGTTGTTGCATGACAATTTTTGATTTTGATGACAATTTGCATGTGCTTTCCCCATACCTTTTTGACCACAAAAATATATTTTTTTTATTTAAAAAAAAATTACCCTTTGATATGAAGGCTATTTTTGTCGTTGCCAACAGCAAAAATTAGATATTTTGATGCTTTGCTTTATGAACTATAACTTTTTTCCTATCAAAGGTATCAAACTCTACTATAGCTCATTGGAAAGCTAAAAAAAAGATCTTTTTCCATATGGTATCAATAAATTTGAGATTTAAAAACAAAGGTTATTTTTTCAAGGTCAAAGTTTGCGATGCAAAATTAATTTTTTGCCACTTTTGAAAATTAAAAAACCTATGAAGGGCTTGGAATAACAAGCCCTCTTTTTTTTCTTATATACATATATAAGGTTGCTTATTGTATTAAAAAGTTTGGCTTGTTACTCTGCCCCCTTCACAAGATACAACCCCCCCAAAGTTGCAAATTTTCTAAAAAATCCAATTTTCAATGCTAAAAAAATTAGGGATGAAACGGATATCCGGTAACTATCCGGTATCCGGCCTATCCGGCTGAGTTTTAAATATCCGACGGGGTACCGGATATCAGCACTCCGGATACGGATATCCGGCAATTTCAAGCCGGATATCCGACAGATATCCGAAGCAGAAAATTCAGGCTTAAACTCCCATCAAATGAAAATTTTGCGATAATTATTTTATTTTTTTAGATCCGTTGTAGCATAGTTTTTTTTTTTTTTTTTTTTTTTTTTTTTGTAAGAAGGAAAAAAAAAAGTAAGCCTTTGTGAAATTTGAAATTAGCCTTTTTAGCAAACAAATTTTGACAAAAGTAGCTTGAGGCCTAAGAAATATAGAAGCCCTATTTTAATTTTATACAGAGTTAGCTAGGTTTTTCCAGAGTGATATGTATCATTCTCCCTAATCTTCCCCATAAAAAAAAAGAGCTGTTCCTAATCAAATGATATTCAGTCTGTGCAGTGCATATAACTCTGTTTTTATGACTTTTGTTTAACATGTTGTTAGATTGTTTAGTAATATTGTTAGTATTGGAAATAAAAGTTGTTAGATTGTTTCGAAAATGAGTCAGATAATGCACATTTATTGACTAGAAACTGCTTGTTTATTTACAATCCACTTTTTCATACATAAGAAAGTTCTTGTTTTTGTGACCGTATATTTATACTAGCAGAGCATCTACATTGCCTGCGCCATCTACCTATTCGATTTGTATTATATATATATATATATATGTATATAAATTTACTCTTTTAATAGAATATCTTGCTAAAGCACCTGAATTAAGAATTCCCATTACATTGCATAGATATATTCCCCAAAATTAAAATTACTTCAAATAAAAGTACATATTTAAATTTTCAGAAAGTCTGTACTTTGACTTTCAGTTTGTTAACCCTAGCGTCAATGACCAAACGTTTCCCTTACTCTCAATGACCGGGTACCGCGGTACTTGCATCGAATTTCGAAAGAGTAAAGAGGAAATCAGTTTTCTTTCTACCACCCCTTATATGTAAATGGAAGTGTTCTTTATTATCGCCCTCCTTGTGAAATGTATCTACCCTGATTTTACTGAAAGAACAAAAAGGCTCGTTATTTTCCCCACGTTTTACGCGCGTTTCATTTTAGTTTGTGTGCAAGAAACGGCAGTTTTCTTAGTATTGTCATTACAATTGATTGCAGGTTTTTGGTGTTTCATAATGAATAAGTAATTACGTTTTATCACAACTTTACTAAGAAGAAATGGAAGAATTATCTGCAAGGCAGTATGCAATGTAATGCATTTTCGTAATTTTTAGACTTAAATTTCTATATCAGCTAAAAATTAAATGCTATTTTATTATTTTAGGTTGATTTCGATAGAAATCGGCCTATTGCAATCACTTCGTTTATATATATATGTATATATATATATATAGTCTACTATATATATACTCTATATACTCTACTATTACTTTCTACTTTACATCATGATAGAAGCACCTCTGGGGCCTGCCAAAAGCCAGAAATCATTACGTTTTACAACAAAACAACGTCTGGTGTTGACATGATGGATCAGATGCTTCGAAAGTATACATCTCAGAGACAAACGAAAAGATGGCCACTTGCACTTTTTTTCAACATTTTGGACATATCTGCTCTAGCTGCTTATATTATATATATAGCTAATGTCGATATACGCAGCCATAAAAAGAACGACCGCCGTTTATTTTTGCGTCAGTTAGGTGAAAGCTTATGTCTTCCAACAATTCAGAAACGGGTCAACAAATATTCAGAGCATGCGACATTTTCCAACCAGATCAGGAGTAGAAAGCATTTTGAAAACCTCAAACCGAGTAGAGATGCCGTCCAGCTCCAGTACTACTACAGATTTTCAGGCACGTGATTCAACAGGTAGAAATCCAGTTGTTGGAGTTTGCCAAGCATGTCTTTTTGCTCCGAAAAAACTTCGCAGAAAAACGAGAAAATCGTGTAAAACGTGCCGAAATCCAGTTTGTGATGAACATTCTATTACAATATGCCAATGTAAATCATGTGTTGACACTTAATTTTTATCAGTAATTATATTTTTCCGGATAATAATAGTAATAAAAAATAATAATGTGTTGAAAACTATTTTTTTTCTGTAATTTTATTTGTCAAGATACTACTACTACTACTACTAATAATAATAATAATAATAATAATAATTATTATAAATAATTATTATTATGCTTTATTATATTTTTCATAATAAAAATCAGATAGATTTTACATGTAGATGAGAAACAATAATGGGTACCTGGGTACCTGGATATTGAGTAATCGTATAAGAAAGTTTAATGCAAAAAAACCCAATAATAAAATTTCCCAAAAAAGGTTACAATTGTATGTTTCAGTTCAGATTCATGTAAATAACGAGGATTAAAAGCGATTTTGCCGAGTCTTAATTAGAAATGACTAAAATTACGATGATTCACGCAAAAAGGTACCCGGGTACCTGGTCATTGACGCTAGGGTTAAAGAAGAAAAAAATATATTTTTTAAATGTTCAATTATTTAAAGTTTTTGATTTTGAACATTAGAAAATTTAACTTTTAATTAAAGAATTTTAATAAATAATATAAACTTTTCTTTCTTATCTGTACAGAATATAAAAATATAAAATAAGTAAAATTTATACAAAGAAAAAAACATAAATTCATTTTGAATTATTATTTTCTTCTATGTTAAATAGAAGGAAGTATTAGATTCGTAAAAATTTTCAACTTCCAGTTTTCAGTGGATTTATGCATTTTGGGAGAACCAGAACACAATTTGACCATTTTTAGAAAATGTCTGTGTGACAAAAATTTTGTGTAGCAGCTGTAGCTCAAGAGTTAATGCACAGAATTTCATATAAATTTATACTTAGTTACACCTTAACAAACAACAACAACAAAAAAAAGTGTCCATGAACTTTTGGTGCTAATCACTCAACAGGCGGTGCTGCTATACTGTGATTTCTCCTATTTAAAGGAAGACTATATCTCAGCTTCTACTGTGTATAATTAAAAAAAAAACTATGTCACAGGGCTATTATGAAACACGTTTATTTAATTTCTGTGCATATAAGCCAATAGGTGGTGCTGCTATGCTGCAGTTTTCCCGTGATTGGGGAAGTTATATCTCAGATTGTGTATAATTGCACAAAATTTGGTGCATACCAGTCAATAGGTGGCTATACTATGCTGCAATTTACTCTGTGAATAGGGTGGCTAAATTTCAACATTTATAATATTTAACTGCACTTAACTTGATATGCAAGATAAATAATATGAGAGCAAAAGCTGGCTAATTTTGGTGTATATCGACCAACAGGTGGCGCAGCTGTTCCTCACCTTCTATGATTCTCCACAGGGCTATATCTCAAAACCTTTTGATTAAAATCGCACTAAACTCTATATCTAAATTCTTTATTGTGAAAAGCTATGATTAAGTTTCTTCTGTGCACGTTAAACAGCATGTAGCATTGTTATATTATATAAAGTGATATAGAAGAAAGTTTTGTGATGGCCATAACATATTAGTTTAAAGCTTTTAGTTTTTTTTTGCTTCTTTCTTTTATGTTTTCTTATAAATGTCTCAAAAGAAAATATTGAATTCATAAAAATTTTCAACTTCTGGTTTTCGATGGATTTACACATTTTAAGAAGTCCAGAACCTGGTTTGATCAATTAAAAAAAATATCTGTTTGTGTATATGTGACAAAAATTCTGTCCAACTGTACCTCTGAAATTACTGCATATAATTACATATGAATTTATATGTAGCTGAACCATGACATAAATCAGTGCCTATCAACTTTTGGTGCATATGGCTCAACAAGTGATGCTACCGTACTGCGATTTATGCAACTTAAAGAAAGGCTATATCTTAGGAACTACTGCACAGAATTTCATAGAAATATATATGTACATGCACCTTGGCATATAATGCGCCTATCGAATTTTGGTGCCAATCATTCAGCAGGTGGTGCTGTTATACAGCGCTTTTTGCAATTTCAGGGAAGGCCATATCTTAGGTTCTATTGCATATAATTACATGAAACTTTATGTTAGAAGGGCATTATGAGAAATTATGCTGATTCAATCTGGGTGCATGTTGGCCAATAGGTACTGCTGCTATACGGAAATTTCCTCCAAAAACGAGAAGGGTATACCTCAGATTCTATTGCGTATAATTGCACAAATCTTGGTATGTGAGTGAGACAGCCATTATGAAACACTATTGTGATTTATTTTGGTGTATATTGGTCAACAGGTGGCAATACTGCGCTGCAATTTACCTCATAAATGGGCTAAGTCTCAACTTCTATGACATAAGTGCATATAAAACTTGATATGTAAGACAACCATTATGAAAATGAATGTCGACATTATTTAGGTATATATCAGCCGATAGGTGGAGCTTCTATTATGATTTTTCACAAGCCTATATCTCAGCATCTGTTTATTAAAATTGCACCGAACTCCATGTGCAAAATATTTATTATGAGAAGCTATGGTTAAACTTTTGTACAATGTAAACAGTAAGTGGCACTGTTATATAGAATGATATAACAGAAAGTTTTGTGATTGCCACAACATATTAGTTTTCCTATGAAAATAACCCTTCAACTATGATTATATTAGTAAAATATTTTATTTCACTTTTTTAATACTAGTAATGTAAAAAATATGTAAATAACAAGTTTTAGTCTTGTAATTCTGAATAAAACCTATCTTTTTGTGACAATACTTTTCATGACAAGCTGCAAGTATAGGAATGAGTATGTTAAGCTTAAAGTTTTAATCTTCATGGTGATATTGCACAAATAAATAAAATATTAAATATGAGTAAATTATATTTAAAATGTTTTTAAAAGAATAGTATATGAAATCTGTTTATATTTTATTGTTAAAAAAAAAAGAAAAGAAATATATAATAATAATAATAAAAAAAAACTAATGCCGGATATCCGTATCCGGCAGGCACAAGAGCTCCGGATATCCGGTATCCGGCAAAATCACTATCCGTTTCATCCCTAAAAAAAATGCATGTGGGGGGCAAGGTAAATTTTTTTTTTACTTGTGTGATTTTAAGTACTTCATACCATCTTTCAAACAAAAAAAAAATTACTTTGTTATTCAAAGGCGTTTGGCAGCTATAAGGGTCTGAATTTTCAAATAATCACACTAAAACCATCCAATTTTTTCATGTACTTTTTTTTGGAAACATGTCATTTATTATTTTTTTTAATTTGATGGACTTAGATTGACCTCACAAATAAGGATATATCATATTCCTACTTTTCCTCATTTATAGTAATCTATTTGCCAGTTAAAAGCAAGAATAGACAGATTTCAACTTGTCCAGCCTTGCTCCCACATGTATAGAACAGTTCCCTTTAGGCAAACAGTACCTACCTGTGGTAGGAGCTGTGCCAATGACAAGGCTGCTTGAATATTATTGGATACAATTTGACCAATAATATAGGGTAAGACAAATGATCTGCCTGCCAATGATGTCACATGGAACTGCTTTATAACTTAGTTGTTTCTTTAACTCTGAAAGGAGTAGGTTGCTGGGAAGTGTTCTTGCTGTAAAATCTTGTAAATTTTTGTCTTTCATGTAGGTTTTTTCATTTCAAGGTCAAGAAATATACATATTTACAGAATATTTTGGTGAATAACTGTCCTTGTTGAAGATAAAAAAAGAAATTATTTTTTAGAATTCTTAAATATAAGTTTGTTTTTCTGCATATAAAGAGTAAATGAATTATGGATAATTCTAAATGCTCCATAGGAATTTTTATGAAAGATAATTGTAACATTTTAAGTTATAGTAGGCAGTCAACTGTAGAGAGTATTTCTAAGTATAATGATGATGATAAAACTTTACTGCAATTGAGAACTGGATGTAAAACAATTGAAACTGTTTGTACTTACCATGCAAAAAAGTTTTTAGATAAATTTTCTCACCTTTATGGCAGGGTTCGTTGATTTAAATCAGTTTGATTAAAATCATGATTTAAATCTTGATTTAAATCAATGGATTTTTTTAAAAAAATCATTGATTTAAATCAACTGATTTTTTTAAAAAGTCATTTATTAAAATTGAATCATTTTTCAAAACTTTTTACGATCTAAATTTTTAAAATCTTGTTAGAATGAGTTTCAAATACAAAATATGTTGCATTTACAACCTTTAATTAGCAAAGCTATATATATAGGTATTTGTACGTGTGTGTGTGTTGGCACATATGAACCAATTACTTTAAATCTTACCCAATTACTTTTTATGCTTCAGAAATGAATTAAAGAACTTGAAAGCAATTTTTATATATTAATAATTCAGTATAGGATTGTACACTAAGACCATATATTATCATGAAAACTCTATGAACTTGTCTTTTTTTTTTTTTTTTAAACATTTTAACAACAAAGCATAATTTATTCAACTATTATGATAACATATAAAGCATGGAAGTTTTCACTTTTATTTATTTATGTATTTTTAGTGACATTTCAGCTTCATTTATTAATTTTTTAATGTCTTTCAGCATTTATATATATATATTATATTGTGTCCATAAAAATGTTTCTTTTCTAAAATTTTTCTCATTTAAAGTACTGCATATATTAGTTTTTATAAAATTACTATTTAATGATTTTTATCATATTTTATTATTTTATGAATTTTTATGTTAATCATAAAGTTGAATGATTTCTATAATGAGAACTTTTATATGATAATAGTTTTTCTCAAAAATATTTCTATTTTTCATTAAAATTTGCCTCAAAAATAAAACCTGGATCGACCTATGCTTAAGCTTCAGTTATTTTCTTTGATAACATTTGATTTTGATTATTCACGTGCATTATTGGGATTATGCATATTTCAAAGATAGTGTTAACTTTCATGCCATAATTAACATGGTTTATAATAATACCATAGATAATTACATATAGATCCATTAAATTAACAATACAGTATGTTATCCAGAATCAGAATGGCCAAAGAGACGTTTTATTCTTCCCTAACACTCAGAGACGTTTATTTTTAAATATGGAAATTGTCTGCTTCATTTGTATTTTTAAATTTTAAATAAAAGGTATTTAGTTAAAATGAGAAGTTTCATCTTTTAGTAATAAAGTGATCATATGATTTTACAAAATGATAAGCTGAAAAATCTATATCTATATATAAAATAGAGAACTTCTAATAATATGTATTTAGAGTAAAAGTAAATATTCATATAACATGACAGTTGTTTTTCATATACATTCCGTTTTAAAAACTAAAAGGGAAGGTACAAGTTTGCGTTACATTTGCTTGTTAATTTGTATTTGAGTATGCTATAATTCTTGTGGTCTTAAATGATAAATTTCATTATCCATCAGTGTTAAAAGTTAAAACTGATGTATATATGCTTATAAAAAGCATAGCTTCTGGCATGAAATTTACTTAAATTACGTTTTTAGACATTGTTTAAGATATAGATTACTTTTACAGGTATAAAGTAATGAGTAACTATAAATTTGTAGACTTTTAAAAAAAATCCGATTTAAATCGAAAAAATCTGATTTAAATCAAAAAAATCACGAACCCTGCTTTATGGAACTTCCTGCTGTGACCCATTTTCGGAACATAATAAGGTGATTACAAAATCGCTGAGAATCATAAGCAAAGATTTGTATTTGAAAAACACAAATTTGAATCTTATCCCTGGAAAATCTCTGTGCTCTAAATGTTTAAATAAAATTCAAAATCAGAGAGTTGAAACCTATAAAGATAATAATGAAGAAATGTACATACCTGAATGTGATTTAGTCGAGTCTGTAAATGTAGCCTTGGAGTATCACCTGTGAAAGTTGCCAAATTATCGCGCGATCGTAAATCATCTACATTAAAAAGAAAAGTTTCAGCGATAACAGAATGTGTCACAAATAAACTAAATAAATCATTTGACCTTTCAATTGTTTCACATGAAGAAAACAATAGTTCTTGCCAAAAGCACATATGTGATAATTATGAAAAATTAATAGAAGACCTTAAAGAGAGAATGAAAACTGCTGAGTGTCTGCAGGATAAAGTAAACATTTTAAGTTTGTTGCCTGTAACTTGGAGCTATGCAAAAATTCAAGCAGAATTTGGAGTCAGCCAGTATTTAATTCGAAAAACTAAAGATTTAGTTAAAACACAAGGAGTTTTACCAAAACTGGAACCTAAGAAGCCAAGCAATATTCTTGGTTCTAGTACAATAAAAGCTATAGAGGATTTTTATCAGAGAGATGCCTGTAGTCGCATGATGCCTGGAAAAAAGGACTGTATTTCTGTGAGAGGAATGAATGGGGAAAAGTCAAACCTTCAAAAAAGGCTCATTTTATGTGACTTGAAGGAACTTTACATACATTTTAAAGAAAATTATCCTGATTTGAAAGTAGGGTTATCTAAATTTGCCGATCTTAGACCAAAATTTTGTGTGTTAGCTGGAGCATCTGGTACACATTCAGTGTGCGTTTGTTTGTACCATCAAAATGTAAAACTTATGCTATCAGCGATTAAAAGTGATCATAGCTACAAAGATCTGCTGCAGATTATGGTCTGTGATACTGAAAATGAGAATTGTATGTTTTCGGAATGTACTGCATGTCCAGGTGTGGATGCCATTTTATCACTGATTTCTCCAAGTAACAGCACCCAAATTGACTTGGAAAATGATGAATTTGAGGATTTGCAAGTTTCATATAAGCAGTGGATGTCCACAGACAGATGTGAACTGACATCATGTGTGCTACCTTTACAAGAATTCTTGGTTAAGTGTTGTGAAAAACTTGAGCATCTAAAGAGCCACCATTTCATTGCCAGTAAACAAGCAGCGTTTCTAAAATCAAAGAAAGAAGATCTGGATAAGGGGGAATTTTTGATACTTGGAGATTTTTCAGAGAATTTCTCTTGTGTTGTTCAAGACGAGGTGCAGACCTATCACTGGTCAGGTGTGCAATGTACGCTTCATCCTTTTGTTGTCTACTGGGAAAAAGATGGAGAAATTCAAACTCAAAGTTTTTGCTTTGTAAGCGACTGCCTTGACCACAACACAACTACATTCTACGCCTTTCAAATGATCCTTGTTAAAAAACTGAAGGCAGATCATGCTTTAATTTCAAAATTATTCTATTTTTCAGATGGATCTGCCGCACAGTACAAAAACAGGAAAAACTTCATTAACTTGAGCCATCATGAACAAGACTTTGGGATAAAAGCAGAGTGGCATTTTTTTGCTACATCCCACGGGAAAGGCCCTTGCGATGGGATTGGAGGAACAGTGAAGAGGCTAGTGTGAAAGGCTAGTTTGCAACGACCGGTCAGTAATCAAATCTTGAATCCATTAGATATCTTTGAATACTGCACTGAACATATTAATAGTGTAACGTTTTTCTATGTTTCCTGTGATGATGTTAATGCAGTAGGAAAAGTTCTTGAGGAAAGATATAAAACAGCACTATCATTACCCCAAACTCGGTCTTTCCACAGCTACATTCCACTCAACAGAAATATCATTCATGCCAGACGTACATCATTTTCTTTAGATTTTACAACCTTTCATGTCATCAAAGACGAACCTATCAACCTTAGATTATCCACACCAACAACCTGACCAAAGTTGTCCGATTATGTTTGTTGCGTATATGATGGTGACTGGTGGCTAGGAGAAGTGGTGGAAATAAAGGTATTTGATGTCGAAGAAGAATACAGGATCCACTTTTTTCATCCTAAAGGACCTGGAACATCGTTTAAAAAATCAAGTCATGATAACCAAACTTGGGTTCGGTTTCAAGATATTTTGAAAATCCTGACTGCGTCAGAACTATGGTCAGCACAGGGAAGAGGTCATAATATCACACCTGTGATGAGTGAACATTTGTCAACTCTTCTCTATGAGACAATAAACCACTGAACAAAAAAGTTTTGCATGTTTTGAGAGGTAAGTTAAATTCTATATACCAAGATGTTAGAAACCTTAAATTAGCTTATCAAAGTTTAAATGTGTTCTTTGACAACTCTTCTTAGTCTTTTTAGTTGTTTTCACCATTTAAAACTAACAATTAAGTAAAAAATAACTTTTCACTAACACCTAAGATTAAGAAGTATGAAAATAATTGCGTTGTTTCAGTATAATTATTTGAAAATTTAGACCCTTATAGCTGCCAAACGCCTTTGAATAACAAAGTAACTTTTTTTTTGTTTGAAAGATGGTAAGAAGTACTTAAAATCACACAAGTAAAAAAAAAATCTACCTTGCCCCCCACATGCATTTTTTTAGCATTGAAAATTGGATTTTTTAGAAAATTTGCAACTTTGGGGGGTCGTATCTTGTGAAGGGGGCTGAATAACAAGCCAAACTTTTTAATACAATAAGCAACCATATATATGTATATAAGAAAAAAAAGAGGGCTTGTTATTCCAAGCCCTTCATAGGTTTTTTAATTTTCAAAAGTGGCAAAAAATTAATTTTGCATCACAAACTTTGACCTTGAAAAAATAACCTTTGTTTTTAAATCTCAAATTTATTGATACCATATGGAAAAAAGATCTTTTTTTTAGCTTTCCAATGAGCTATAGTTGAGCTTGATAGCTTTTATAGAAAAAAAGTTATAGTTCATAACGCAAAGCATCAAAATATCCAATTTTCGCTGTTGGCAACGACAAAAATAGCCTACATATCGAAGGGTAAATTTTTTTTAAATAAAAAAAATATATTTTTGTGGTCTAAAAGGTATGGGGAAAGCATGTGCAAATTGTCATCAAAATCAAAAATGGTGTTGCACACCCCATTTGTTGATTTAAAATGGAATGACTCACAGGGAAATTCTCTCTCCTATCTACTTTTTAATATATAGTACTTGAGCAAGTAATTCATCATTTAAATAACAATAGCAGTAGTCTTCCCCCCCCCCCCCCCCCAGATCTGTACAACATCTAGCGCATGCTTACAATATTGCTGTAAGTAGGGGAGACAGGAGAGTGTTGCACCCAGAGACACTTTTCAAATTTTAATTTTTAACTTCTACAATTAAAGTTAGATTTGAATTCTAAAGACAATATTTAAATACTCCAACATTCTCCTTTATAATATATTTTTTAAAATTCTAGCACTTTGAAAATAAGCAGTTGACAGACATTTTAAGTAGGAGGTGTAAACTGTCCTAAGGTACAACGTGATGTTGTATCCTGGGACATGTTTTGTTGTATTTTGGGATATGTTTCAAGATTCATGCAAATTCTTAGCCTAATCTAGTTTTATGCAGATAATTTAAAAAAAATATTTTTTAAGACATTAAATTAAAAAAAAAAATACACTTGCAGAGGCATTACGCAAATAACAAATTTGAATGTTCAAACTTCATTCGTATATTAACCAAGGATTGAGAAAGTACCTATTTTAACAACATGTGATATAAAGTCAACTATGAGATTTCTCATTCAGACCTCAGTGGGAGTTTAACTCTCAATGTCTGATAAAATATTATAATTTTCATATCCCTAAATAAATTTGTTACTGTCCCAATGTCAACGTGAGTGCTTCGGAGTACCTGCATTTGGTCATGACCAATGCTTACCTCCATCGAAATTAAGAGAAACATAAAAATAATTTTTCGAAAATAAAAGAAAAACCAAAAGGATTAAATTTAGAATTTTAGTCTCTGAGTTAATCTCCGCATGAGCAGAAATCATTCAGAGTGAAGCACTAGAAGTTGACAAAACAAAAAAAAAAAAAACTCCTTGAAAAAACCTAAGTGTAACAGTGAATCTGTTACGTGCATTGACAAGACAGTCTGGATGGCAAAAATGAATTTAGAGTTGAGCAGGCCGTCCCAAGGGGCACAGGAAACTGCTCAGAGTTCTGAGGTGGTTCTTTGGATCAATCAGAAGCCTGCAGAGTACTCTCAATCCTCACTGAAAGTGTTCAGCAATAAAAATCAGAGGATTATGTCCAAAACACAAGGGCTAATCAGAGGCCAGGAAATCGACCAATGAGAGTTAACATAAGAGGTCGGTGTCAGAAATTACGAAAATTAATAAAATATTAAAAACTATGCCAAATAATAAAAAATAGCCCGGCAACTGGGACATTTTGATAAAAATAAATATAAAAATAAGTAAATTTTAAATAGTAAGAAGGTTCAAAATTCACGACTGACACTAAGTTCAGTTGAAAAGCCTGATAGTACTTGTCATCATCTTAGTCAAATCTAGACAAACTTTGCGTTCGGTCTAGGGGAAAATTTAATTTAGGATCGAAATACTAAGTTAAGTGACTCACTCCAGCAGAAGTAATACTTCTTCGTTTCTTAAGTCCGGTTTCCACTGACAGCTCTTTCGACAGCTTCTATCCAGAATCCTTTGATGTGGTCATCCGGGCTCAAAACCCTCGAACAGGGTTGGAAGTCCCTGGTTCTAACCCCCAGCTGAGATAATTGAGGGGCCAGAGGCAGATATCTTTGTCAATTTTGCATGCTTTCCTTTGAAGTAACTGTGCAATCTGATAAAAAAAAAAAGGTTACAACTGATGACAAGACATTTGGCTCTTTGTGTCGGGAGCGTGATTAATGGTTTTTTGAACCTGGAAGCTCCAACTCCAGTGGAAACCGACCTTTAGAGATGAGGAGAAAGTCATCTCCTCTAGCTAAAATAGCCAGAGGCTATTTCTTTTCACGACAGACTCTAGGATTGTAATGATGAGTTGAGTCTAACAAAGGATTTCCAACATTGGGAAGGGATCTGTGGAACTTCAATGCAAGTTTCTGAATTTCAGCATAAATTGGCTTAATTCGGAGATCCTTGTACATTGTATCATTGTGGATGTAGCGAGTAGCTTTCACAAACCTACACAATAGCTTGTTTTGAAACAATTGAATTTTTTCCAAGGTAGTTTTCGTAGCAAATCTGTATATCATACAACCGTAAGTAATGATAGGGTAGATCATGGATTTATATAGTAGTAATAATTTTTGATGAATAAGCGGCTATTATAAGCCAAGAAAGAATGAAGGACTTTCATAGCTCGATCAGCTTTAATCAGAGATTCTGAGATGTGACGAGACCATGTTAATTTTGAATCAATATAAACTCCTAAGTACTTATAATATTGCTCCCAGGGTATGGGTTCATTATTTAAGAGAAAGTTAGTGTAGGTGTCATAGTTTTTATTGGTGAAAAAAGTAGCGGCACTTTTGGAACTGTTTACTTTTATCCTCCATTTCCGTAACCAGATCAAATATTTATTTCAGATAATTTTAGAGTACTTGAAATGCAGCATTTGGAGTGCATTGTCTACAACAGATGGCAGTGTCATCAGCGAAGGTCGCTAAAGTGACATCAACATCATGCGGAAGATCATTAGCATAGATGTTGAAGAGAAAGGACCCAAGCAGAGAACCTTGAGGAACAGAACTTAGAATAGGTGAAGTATTATAGAAAGCATTTCCAACTTTAACAGAAAAAGATCTATAGCTTAAATAATCATAAATAACCTCCACTACTTCAGATCAAGGCCATGACCAAGGTTGTGTTCTAAGGGTTCAAACATCAAAGTTAATAATTTTTTTATTATTATTATTTCAGATACTTTTGTAAAAAGTAATCTTTCTGTATCTATTTTTCTAATATGTCTGTGGTTTGATCATATTCAGTACTGTCATCATCTGTACTTGATAAAATTGGTAAAAAAAACATCAGGTTCTGAATGGCTAATTTGTTGTGTAGGTAGTCCTTTTTCCCTCATTCTGGATGCAGCAGTTTTTTGCTTTCCCAATTTCAACTTTTACTGGAGAATCTGTCAAATGCAAGATTTTGCTTTTCTTCTATTGCCATTGTTTTTTAAGCTGAAGTTTTGGGAAATGCCTAAATCTTTATTGGAGATGTCACATCTTGAGAATCTGATGATGAACTTGCTACATATACAGCTTTTAACACATTTGTTGCATTTGCTGTTGTAGATTCAGCAGCTTCATTTAACACTTGAGTTGAAACAATTATCTATGTGTTACATATGAAGTTATACTAAAAGATTACTATAAATTATCTCTAAGAAAGAGTTAAGTTAAAACACGTGTCATTTGTTATTTAGATCAAAAACACTTTAAAACACGTAAAATTAAACTTTATTCAAAAGATTTTAAAACATTATCCGAAGCTTTTCGCTTTGAAATACCAAAGCATCATTAAGGATTTTGATTAACTCGTTTCCAATGAGCAGTTTTTTAAATGGGAAACAAAATAACTAGTGTTCACATTTTTTCAAAAAGAGGGCAGGGCGGATTTATCGAAAAGGGCACATATTGATAGACGAAAGGGCACTTTCTTCACCACTCACAAAATGGTTTATAAAATGTACAGTCCACAAAATAAAATAAATACAAATAAAAGGAGAACATTCATCTATCTCATCACTTAATTAACGGAAAAACACAGCAGGTACCGTCCTTCTTGGATTCATGTCTAGATTTTAATTTAATTATTTATTAAAATTGTAAGCTTAGTAGGCATTTACAGATGTAAACATGCAACGATGTTAAAATTTATATTTTCAACAAACACACAATTTTGACTTTATAAGTTCTAGAGAAAATTTTACTTCCGACTACTAAATTTGAAGTAATTTGGTATTTTTCAATCTTAAACCTGGTCTCCTGGTGGCAATAGATTTTTAGATGTATCTCAAAATCAATTTGTACAAAAGAGCTGAAATTTCATAAAAATTATAATTAAAATAATTAGGGCCCGGTAAAATATTTCTAATTTACAATTCAACAATTTTTGCTTAAATAATTTCAAAATATTTATTTTTGAGATAAGTTTATTTAAAAATTTTTAAATAGTAATCTACAAATATTTTAAAAGTTAGTGCAGGCTTTAATGTGTAGCCCCTTTTGTCAAAGGTATGTTTTATGTTCGCTGATTTCATTTTAAGTAAATTAGTTTTAGCGCGAAGTTGACAAAATAATAATTATAAAATGCTGATTTTAAGCAAAAAATTTTAGCTTCAGCACAAAATACGAAATATGCAGAATATTTGAAATCCTGCATACGAGAATTTTGCCGATTTTAATACTTTAACATAATTTCTGTGGTTCTTTATTATATTGTTTCCATAACAGTCATTTCTACTCTTGGATACGCAGAAAATATCCCCAATACGCAGGCTTCGAGCAATGGGGTGAACAAAAACATCGGAGAAACCGCGGCTAAGGATAATTTTTTCCGTCGACCACCGAAATATACAGACCGATGATAACACATAGATCGTGCCCAGAAGTGATCGCGTTTGTTCGAAGGTATGTGAAGTCCGATTTTGCATCAGATAAAAATATATTATAAATGTATGTTTCTCAGCGAAAACGGTAAAATATCTTTAAAAAAATAACGATATAGCAGATGGGAAAATACAGGGCATATTTTCATTTAGAAAAATTGAAAGGTGCATTTTCCCTTGAAAAAAATGGGCAGGGTGCATTTTTCACTTCAAAAAAGGGCAGGGCGCATCGGCACTAAAACGAAATAGCGCAGGGTGCGGAGCCCTCTGAAAAACGCATAACATGACCACTAAAAATAACATAATTAAACAAATTAAATGGGAAATGCAAAATATTTAAAAAACTGCTTATTATAAACGAGTAGTAAAAATCCCTGATGCTGCTTTGGTATTTATTTGAAAGCAAAAAGCTTCGGATAATGTTTTAAAATCTTTTAAATAAAGTTTAATTTTACGTGTTTTAAAGTGTTTAAAATCTAAATAAAAGATTACTAATATTAATTATTATTATTATTAAAATGTTATATTAAAACATACTAAAAGATATATTTGTACTAAAACAATACCAAATTACTAAGAACCGCATGTATGGTACATGTTGTTTCTTGGGACATGTCCCAAGATATAACGTGGTTTACTGTCCAAAGGTACAATCACCACAGGGTTTAAATAAAATCAAAATAGTGGTCAATCAAAATGCAGTATCTTTATTTTCTCATGACCAAAACATTTAAAAATCTTCTGTGCAATATCTATTTAAAATATAGTAGAATAGTTTTGAAAATACTAATTCAGAAATTAAAATTAGAATGACAAAGATATTTTCTTTTAAGTGATGAAATTTTCTTTTACTCACCAAGTCATGTGTTCAGTTTTCCTGATGCTGCCTTTTACTGTGTTGTAAAATATTTGTTAAAATCATAATTAGAAAAAAAAAAAAAAAGATGTTTCTAATAGACCTAACCTTTTAAAATTTGTCAATGCGTCAAGGTACACATGCATTCCAAGGTACAACACTCTCCCTTTAATCACCCAAACCCTCTCAGCTCTAAGAGACTTTCCTTGCCCTTAAATTGGCTGCAAGTAGAATGAGCTTAGTAATAAATGAGGAAAAAACTAAATATATGTCCATTTCAAAAAAGAGAATCCTTAAATTCTTATATTGAGATAGATTCTTATAAATTTGAAACTGTAAAGAGTTTTTAGCATGTTCATCGTGTTGCCACAAGCATTTAGCATTATTACTTCTGATAACTTTTTCTTCTAGATTTTTTTGGACATTTTTTAACATTTGTGTAAACTGTTAGTACTTTTTTTTTTTTTTTTTGCCATATACCTAAATGATTTACTTCCTCCCTATATTGTCTATATTTATTGATGAAAAGTATGATTTCTCATGTATGTTTCTTCTTTTATTTTAAATTCATTGTGTTTATTGAGAATATGCAAAAATAAAATTTATTTTAAATTATGTCGTAGCATGGTATTGTAATTTACTAACTTATTTAAATGTCTTATTTATTCTAGTGTGTTTCATTTAAGTTATACCCCTGTGCTAAAATTTGAATGGTTTATATTATCAAGATAATAGAAAAAAATATCTGTCAAACATTGATTTTAGTATGCTTTATTTTAAGTCTAGGAAGTGGACAGTACTACACATGCTTTTGCATATGCATACTGCAACTCAGATTTTTCCAGTGGGAAGTTTCAGACCATCAAAAGCATGTCACATTCTGAAGACAATGCCATCAAAATTTAAAAAAATCCCTTTTCTTTATCAGAAGTTATGAAGCAACAACATTTTCATAACTGTGAAAGTAAAATTAGTCATAAGAGATGCTTCAGCCCATCACAATAATGAATCTAGTGCCTTAAAAATTTTAATGAAAGTTTATAGCATTTCTTCAAAATGTGAAACTTTCAGTGCATCGTATGGAGGAGACGTCAGTTGGTATCAATCTAACAATTCAGAATGTGGAATGCAAACTTTTTCTTTCCATTACCTTCCGCATTCTTTTTTAAATAATCATCTATATCCACTAGGAACACTTATTAATTATGGATCACCTGTACCCATTTTATTTTGTATCTTATATTATTTCCTAAATGAGATGTTCAAACTGTTCTCTATAACAGTCGTGCAGTAATACAATCTATTTTTGTTTACCAAACATATGAAATCATAAAAAGGGTTATTCATTTACAAATTGTGGCAATTCATCTGCATAATTTGACAATTGTCATACACGTCTTGCTTAAGGAAAGCTATAAAAAAACGTCTGAGGGTGCAGATGAATGGACTCATTTAACGAGGTATTTCTGTGACCCATCCACCAATTAAGAAATTGCTTATTCAAACACCAGCAAACATTGTTTTCTCTTGTTTAATGAGGCAGATAGATCACATCTTGGTGGGGGAAAAAATCTGTATGAAATTCATCTCTATGACTTATTTCCCTTCCCCTTACAATTAAAAAAATATATAATAAAATAATCAATAAGTGAATGTGACCCATGCCATGATTAACGATGTGCCTGCTGTTGCAAACCAAAAAAAAACAAAAAAAAAAAAAACAGTGCTCTTGGATCCATTATTCAGAATGGTTAGGTTAATACCAGTTAATGTCTCCTCCATGCAATACATTGAAAACCTCACATTTTGAAGAAGTATTGCAAACTTTCATTGCGCTTTAAATGTTCCTAGCTTTAATATCATGGCCGGCTGGTATGCCATGTATCACTGCTTCCATAATTTAAATTTATCTTTGTTGCATTGTAACTTTTGATAGAGTTAATGAATTTTCGAAATTTTGGTGTCATCGTTTTCAGAATGTGACATATTTTCTAATGTTCTGAAACTTGATCTACCTTCTCATTGGAAAAAATTGAGTTGCAATGCATTTGTGCAAAAATATCTTACGTACTTGATCAGCTCAAAATAAAATAGATTAAAACTGATGTTTGACCTTTTTTTTTTTTTTTTTTTTTTTTTGGTAGTATAAATTGTAAAAATTTTAATACTAGGACGGTAAAACTTAAATGAGACATACTGTATATCATTACTGTATTTTTTTTGTTAAATATTTGTTCACAATTAACTATTATGGTGTAAAAACATTTCCTCTCCTTTCTTCTAGCAATATATATAACAAGAGTACTGTTGAGAGATAACTTAAACCCCTAATATTATCTTACTGTAGCAGCGTTGCTTTGTTTTAGCCTGATGCATGCTTCTTTTACAGTGATCAGGTATTTATGTTTTCTTTCTGAAGTTATTTATATTAAGTAGTATCAATTAATAAGGTTAGATTTAAACTTTAAAGTCACCAATTTATTTAATGTATTTGCTTTATAATGGAGTGTCTGAAAGAAATACAAGAAAATATAAAATAAATGTTTTAGTACCCTCATTTAAAAAGTAAGGGAGAAACTGCAATTAAAATTTTTGCTTTAAACTCTATATATATATTTAAAATATTCGTTATGGAATTATGTTATAGTGGATGGAATGGAAAATATTATACTAGTACTATATGAGTTACCTCCCTGGAAGATTTGGATCTATTTTTTTTTTTTTTTTCATGAAAAATAGTTATAGATGTAGAATAATTGACATTATAAGTTTCTGAATGCCCATTACTGTGGGACACATAATGTGAATTTTATAAAAAATAATAAAAAGAAATTGGCCTTTTTTTTTATGTTTTAGAAAAGGTGATCACTTCAAAATGAAAAACATTAAGAGATGGGCATGTAAAAACTAAAAAAGGGAAAAAGAAACAAAAGTTACTCAGCGAAAAAAGTTTTTCATAAATATATATATTCAAAGATGTAACTTTTTTTTGACACGGATATTCAAATAAGATAACCCAACGTAAGTGTATATATGATTCTGTAAATCACAAATCTCACTCTGATAAATCTATTGGGGAGAACATGTCATTATCTAGTGGTACTCCAGATGCTAATGTGTTTACTTATGATTAAAACTAAATATCTAAATACCCTTGAAAATTATTCCCGTGCGTTCATTTCATCTATACAAATTGAACACCCGTACAAACTGAAAACACACATAATACTGATGGGAAAAGTATTGAGTTGCGCAGTGACCTCTATACCATGCTATATTCACTGTGATATGGCTACCAATTTACATGTACACACATCTTGATTACTGACCTTGTTAATGCATGCAGTAGTTGACGAGTTACAAAATTGTTCTGTTTTATGTAAACTGATTATTTGTTAACGTTATAACATTTATTTATTTTTTATTTTTTTAGATCATTACAACTGGTAAAGTTAATTACAGAAATGAACTATGCCACTGTTTCTGCTGCTCAAAGTCTGGTTTATCTTTAGTGGGAGTACGAAAGCTGTAATGTAAGGAACAAGAAGCTATAATGTACGGAATATATTGGCGTGTTTTGCTGCGAAATGTACAATGTGTGACAAATCTGTTACAAGTAAGATCTTTCATATTCATATACTTGACTTAAAAGAAAATTGAAATCATCCAAGTAAAGTATATAAAATTTGATTTCAGTGATCAACTTTCTTTTATAAAACTTAATAAATAAAATTTATGTGAAACTTATGTCACATCTCGTCAATAAAAAAGTTTTTGTCATTGTATACGGGTGAAAAATCAAAACTTGCACAAGGATATATGTCGTACAAAAAATTCTCTTTGATAGATCTTGATACCCAGAAGCCGCAAAAATCCATCTACAATAGAGCGCCGATTATCCGAACTCCAATTAACCGAACTTCCAATTATCCGAACAGTTTATTTCTCTTTTTATATTTCTTTATCCGAACTTCCAATTATCCGAAAAGCCTATTTCTCGCCTTTGAATGTTTCGAAACAGCTATGAAATGACCCGAACGGCAGAACGACGCAGATCCTATTCAATTAACATGTCTAAGAAGAATTCGAGATATGGCAGCATTGAAAAGAATGTCTTTTTTGAGGCAAGCAGCCATCAAAGGTTTTTTTGCTTAAATTATGATTAAAATATAATCTCTAGAGTTAAAAAAAAATAAATAAATAAAATAAACGTAAATGATAATAATATTTTAAAATATTATATAAGATAGTGGCATAAACATCCCTGACTATGAATTTTTTAATTAAAAAAATTCGTAAGTTATTTGGAATTTACTTAAAATGGTAGAATAAGGCAAAATTGAGCATAAACATCCATTTTGATGATCATAAATATACCAACTTCAAAATAACATTTATGATATTTGTTTAAGTTATGATATTTGTTGTTTAGTTCAATAAATTTTTATTTTTAAACAGGCCAGCACAAATTGGTGCTGCCAGTCCTAAGCCTGGATAAAGTATGAAGGGATTTTTATTGTCACAATATCCTTAAATTGTCTGTCCAATTATCCAAACTTTTGCTTATCCGAATTAGGGTCTGTCCCGACATGTTCGGATAATCGGTGCTCTACTGTATATTAATTTGCGAAATATATTTTACTCTATAAAATTCTTTTATTATCATGAACTACTGTAGCATAACATTGATAGGTATATTCTGTCAAAACTATTCTTTAATAATGTAAGCCAATGCCAGTTTTAATATGAAAAAAAAAAAAAAATCATTAAAGCTGCCGAAGTTACCAATACCAAGAAAAAATATCTATAAATTAAATTATAAAACTAACCAAACCTTTCAGTCATTGGAAGAAGAGATGAGGGTCTTTCAAAACCATGCGAAAGGTTGATTTTATACTGGCTTAAAAATAAATCACATTAGGTACCTTTATGTAGAATTGTAGAATGCATTTGTTATTTTCCCCAAACAAAAAATATATTTACTAGTTCAGTTAAAAAAGAAAAAAAACTGCAATTTTTTCAATCATTTTATAAAAAGAAATGCATAATCAAATTTAATTTTGGTAAAATAATTCATTCCATGAGAATGAGTTTAGTATATTTTGAGAACATTGCATAATTTTGCATTTGATTAAAACATCAGTAAATAGCAATCCTTATTCATTTTTTAAAAGTTGTAAAAAAAATAACACTAATCATCATAAATACAGAATTGTTACGCTGTAAAAAATGAACATGCTGATTACAATACAGCACACAGGTTAAAAAAAAAAAAAAAAAAAAAAAAAAAGCCAACATTTTATGTGGTAAATTCAATAAATGTATTCTATGATTCTAACAATAGATTGTGAGATAATTTTTTTTTTCTCTGCAAAAATACTACATACATTTTTATACCTACATAACATTCATAAAAAAAAAAAGATAAATTTTCACAAATATGAAAAAAAAAAAAAAAAAAAAAAAATTCTACAGCTCAGAGAACTATATTCATGATTTCTAATCTTTCAATTTCTCTTGTATATATGTATAAATATATATTTAATTTTATGCCCCATTTTTATATTTTAAGTGTACATGCACAAGTTTTATATTTTAAGTGTACGTGCACACACAAGTTTAAGTGGAGTGCATATATATTTTTTTTTTTTTTTTTTGTGTGTGTGTTTGTGCAGGATTTTTATTTTGAATGTTCAAACAATTTTTCTTATGTAAGAGCAATAACTTGTATAACATTCGATCATTTAACATAAATTTTTCACACTACAGTGTTGGCCAAATTATTAGGACATTTTTTTCTATTTTCTAAAAAAATATTGAACAAAATGAACTTGAATTTCAGACATGCACATACAAACTTGTATTTTCCACTGTTGATTTAGTCACATGTGCAATTAAAAGATCAACCACGAATTGAAGTAAGACACAAATATTTTGAATCACTCTGTATCATAAAATGCTACAAATGACTAGTAATTTTAATACATAATTTCACATACTATGTGCAACATTTGTATGCTTTTTTGTGGGAATAGCATAATTATTTTGACACATGTAATTTTTTCAGTAATTTTTTTTCTTGTAGCAAGAATGGATTTAAACAGAATTCTACAAAACCTTCAGAAAACTTGGTAAAATATTAGAGAATCATTATTTTGAAACATAAAATGCACACATGTAATACCTGCTGAGATACGAGTATCTGTAGTAAATAGTTTTTACTGTGCATGTGCGAAAGATGAAGTTTTTATTTTATTTTTATTGCATGATAGATTGAAAGCTTGATATACTGGACAACTAATGTCAAAATTTCATCGGAATAGAGTAAACATTAAGAAAATTATCGACAAAAGAATAAGCTAGATTTTAGATACAGTGGAACCTGTCTAAAGTGACCACCCTAGGGACCGGCTAAAATGGTCACTATACACAGGTGGTCACTTTATAAAGTCTCTTTAAAATTGGCACTTTCAAATTTCTTGCGATCTCAAAAATTAAAACAAATTAAAATAAACATATTTAAAAATGCACTATATTAAATAATGAATAGTTTAATCAACAATTATAATAACTCACTAATTTAAAATATACTGCTACATAGAAGATACATAATTACATTAAAACTCACTTTATTTCTTTTGAATTCAGTTAATGAACTTCCGGAGTGATTGATCTAAACAACACAAAACAAGAAGATACACTGCAATTAATACAGATTTTTATTTTGATTGTAATACTATGCAGTTGCATAACCACAACCTTTCTAAAACTGATTTCACCTCATTAAAAAGTTATACAAACTTTTATTAAGGTCCATTCACAGCAAAAAAGTCACTAATTTTTCGTTGCTTAAAACACTTCTTTTCAACAATTATGTTTTCAGTCATACCTTCAAGTTTTCTCACTAAATCCAGCATTGGCGGACATTTATTTAGGGCATACGTTTTCATTTTTTTGCACATCTTTAACATTTCTGCTTCAGAAATTTCATCATTTTCTTCGATTTCATCTCCACTAACACAATCATCTTCACTTTCTTTTTCATTTTTAAACATATCGCAAATGTCTTGTTTCAAACTTTCTTGATCGACAGAAATATTACATGTCGGAATGTCACTGTCAAAATTCATGAATAATTCAGCATTCACTGGTTCATTTTAAAAAGTCAAGTGATTTATAAGATTTTGAATATGGCTATTGTCGTCATATGGAGACTGTGATTCAGTGATAGTATCATCAGAAATTTGTTGCGAAAAACCACATCTTTCAAAGCATTTTGAAATTGTACTTTGACATACCAAATTCCATGAATCATTAACCCACATTATGGCATCGAGGACGTTTATACATGAAACAATTTCATTTGCTGATTTGCATTCTTCTGCTCTGGAAATTATAGCTTGGAGCAATAACTTTCTATAATGCAGCTTGAAAGCTTGAATTATTCCTTGATCTAGCGGTTGTAAATGTGATGTTGTATTAGCTGGTAGAAACTGTACTTTCACATTTGAAAACGACAAATCACTTGGATGGGCTGGACAGTTATCTATAAATAATAGAATCTTTCTCTTTCTTTGCTTCATCTGCTTGTTTAATTGTGCAACCCATTCAGTAAAAATAGAGGTTGTCATCCATGCCCTTTTATTTCCATACCATGAGACTGGTAAATTCTTTATGTTAACATTTTTAAAACATCTTGGTTTTCTGGCTTTTCCTACGACAAGAGGTTTTAGTTTCTCTCCGGTTGAATTGCAAGCAAGCAAAATGGTAATTCTCTCTTTTGAAATCTTTCCATCTTTACATTTATCTCTAGCCATTGCTAATGTTTTGTTTGGCATTGCCCGATAAAACAAACCACATTCATCAGCGTTGAATATGTCTTCTTTCTTGTAATTCTCTAGCAGATCAGAAATCCGTCTTTTAAAGGAATCTACTGTTTCCATATCAACATCATGAGATTCTCCACACAAAATTTTTTGAGAAATGTTATGCCTTTTCTTGAACGATTCTAACCAGCCGTTAGAAGCAATAAAATTTTCTACATTTAGTTTTTTTGAAAACTCTGAAGCTGCTTCTTGTAGCAAAGGTCCTGAAACTCGAGCATTCATCCCACACATTTTTTTAAACCATTCAAAAGTAGCTTGATTTACTTCAAAATTATTCGTTTTACGAATTTTCCGACTCATCGACTCATTTTCATTTTCTTCAAATCTTTCCAGATATTCAGATTTTCTTTTAAAAATGTTGCTTACACAAGTTTTACTGATTTGAAATTTTTCAGCTGCTTTTCTCTGACTATTATTTTTTAGAAAATTAATAACTTCAATTTTATCTTTTAAACACAACTCTTTATACTTTTTAGATTTTTTAGATTCATCCTTTTTATTCTCCATACTTTAAGAAGAAAGATAACTGCATTAAAAACAAAAATTTGAAAAAATATCAAAGCAATAAGATACTGAATATTCTCCAGACTACAAGTTCATACAACTAAAATTCCATGTTAAATGTTACAAATCTTGCAAGCAGTACAATGAATGAACATGTGCAGGTTTATTACTAGAATTTCTGAGAACATATGACAAAGGAATCCTTTTTAAAAAAGGGGAGGAGGGATTAACATTCCTCAAAGAGGAGAGATTAACATTCCCCATTTACCTCTTTCAAAAATAAGTTTCTTTTGTATTTCAGGGAAATAGTAGATAGGAGAAAAAAAATGTGGTCACTTTGGACAGGTTCAAATATCATTATAATAAAAGAAAAACTGGTCACTTTACACATTAAGCAGGTGGTCACTATAGCAGATAAATTCCCATTACTTCTGTATAGATGAAAATTAAAATTTTGGAAAGTGGTCACTTTAGTCAGGTGGTCACTTTACCAAGGTGGTCACTTTTACAGGTTCCACTGTATTTCAGAGTTGAAATTTCATAAGGGATTTTTCAAATATCATTTATTTGATTTAGTGATCCAATTTTTAAAACCATATTTTAAAACTTCTTTTTTGTAAACAACCTTTTATGGGCTTATAACTTAAATGTAATTTTACTTATCTACTATGATTGTGAGTTCAAAAGGGGTTTTTGACAAATAAGAACTTGCAACTTAATTGAAATAATTGGATTTCCAAACTAAATATGTTGTATGTAAAGAACTTCTTATGGAATTCCAACTTGAAAAATTTTGCTCATTCTTTCACAGATAACTTGCTTAATTTTTACCCTATTCAAATGAACTTTTGACATAAGTTGCCCAATATATCAAACTTTCAACTTATGTTATAAAAATAATTCTATCTGTCACACATACACACACACACACACAAAAAAAAAAATATTTACTACAAACACTCATATCTTAGTGAAAATTACATATGTGCATTTTATGTTTCAGAATTACAATTATCTAATATTTTGTCAAGTTTCCTAAATTTTTTTTTTTTTTTTTTAATTTTGCTGAAATGCATTATTTTTAAACAAAAAACTTAACAAACAAACAAAATAAAAATAATAATAATTTTTGAAAAAAAATAAAAATAATGTCTACATAAATAATCATGTGATTTCTGCAAAAAAAAACATACAAATATTGCACATAGTATGTAAAGTTATGTTTTAAAGTTATAAGATCTTTGTAGCATTGTATGATGCAGGGTAATCTGAAGTATTTGTGTTTTTCTTCAATTTTTGGTTGTTTCCCTAATTGCACTTGTACCTGAATCAATAGTGGAAAGTATGAGTTTGTAAATGTTCTGAAGTTCAAGGTAATTTTGTTCAGTATTTTTTTTAGAAAATAGAAATAAATAAATCTCTAATAATTTGGCCAACATTGTATTTGTAAAATTATTTAAAGGGTCTAAATTTCAAAATAGACAGTAATGATAATAATAACTGCATATCTACAAAATGCAATTACATCAAATTTTTTAGTTGTATAAGAGGATTTTTATACCTGGGTTGTGCAAAAATTTTCACAAATGATATGTGATACTTGCGTATTTACATTATATTTTGCTTCTAATATTGCATAATATTTTATGTGCACAGAGATTTCATATATAGAAAGTTGTTTCAATTTTATGATGTCATGCACAAATGCATTCATTAATTAGAAAAAAAAAAAAAAAAGAAAGAAAGAAAATTCTCGAGTATAAACTACAGTAAACATTTTTTATATAATAAACAAAGATGTTCAACTTGATTTTATTCACTGTATTTTTCTACATTCTATCAACACATTAAATTACCATCGTTGGTAATGAATGTACATCAGAGGCAAAAAATATTTCCTCTGTTTTAATTATTGCTATCAATTATTATTATTATTATTATTCCTTACAAGTACTCAAAATTAATTTTTTGAAATTGTTGCATAATTAGCAAAATATAATGGTTGCTGTATGGATCCAACTACAATAAGTAGTACTTTATATTATAACAACTATGAAATTGCGATAAAAAGATTATATGAACAAGTGGAATGTTAGCTGATAAATTTATAGTTTTTATCGACTTTTAGCAGCTTGAATGGTCATATATGAGGACTTCACTATTAAATTATGTAATATCATAACTAATTTTTAAACAAGTGCACTTATTAAAAATAAATAAATTTGCAAAATAAATAGTATTATACAGGGATGAGATTTTTCAGCTGATTTCAGCTTTTTTGTATATTTAGCTTTTCAATTTTTAGCTTCTAAATTTTTTTTTTTCAGCTTTTTTTATGTTTCTGATGTGCATTTGTTCTTTTTTTATACATTGAAGATTAAAATAAGTATTTATTACTCTAATATAATAGATTTTGTCATCAAAATTCTGGTATTTCATTTCAACGTCTTGCCTTTATGTACAGATTTAGCTATTTTGCAGTTTTGCTAATCTCATCTCTGATTATACTAATCTCCATGATATTACATTATTTTATAATTATTACTATCAAATTATTGTGTTGTATTTGCATTTTTATAGGTGACCCTATGTTCAATGTTGCTCATTTTATTTTATACTAGCAGGCTACGCCCGCTTCGCTGGCCACTATATTTAAATGAATCTCCAAAAGAATTGGATCATTATTTATTTTTCACATCACATTATAAAAAAAAACTAAAATAATTACATTGGAATCGCTCTAGACCTCGCATCGGGTACTCGCTGACTACGGCAGCTCTTTCTCTGCCCGCACTGTATCGGGAGCAGGTTCCCACTGCCTGCAGAAATCTCTTTCCTATGTATTTCAATATGGGTATTTATTGACGATAGGTGGGTCTGCCATTATTTAAGAACTACGATTTTAAAGATAACTGTATCTCAGCGTCTATTAAATATTTTAGTTTTTGAACCAAGTATTTTATTGCTCATGCTATTTACACTGTATTACAATTTGATTCCGACCAATGTAATGAAATAAAATAAAAAGTAGATTTTCTTTTAGAAGGAATTAAATACATAAAAAACAAATAAATTCCAATCAGTTTAATCCTTTCTACTATATACTACCATTATTTCCTGACAAATACTTAAAAAAAAAAAAAAAAAAAAAAAAAATCTTAAAAAAATTAAATTAACAAATGAAAAATAATTGTTGTTATACTACAAAAATTATACATAAACATAACTGTTATAAATTCGTTTTTAAATTTAATATATTAAATTTTTTCTACTGCATTACCATTTTATTTTCAATAAATATAATAAATTAAAAAGAGAAAGAAGATTCACCCTCAAATAAATGTATTAAATAAAAAATAAATTGCATAATATAGCCGTTGCTAAGATACGCAGACGATTACAATCGAAGAATAAATTCATGAAAAATGAAACATAAAAGCCAATTCAGAAAGTTTTTGGAGTGGAAGGCTGATATTTTATACCAACTATGTGAAAAATACCAGAGCTGGGAATCGAACCCGGGCCTTCCGCTTTACGTGCGGATGCTCAAACCATTGAGCTACCCTGGCTGATTACCAGCTAGGCATTCACATAGTTGGTATAAAATATCAGCCTTCCACTCCAAAAATTTTCTGAAGAGATATTTCATGGTTGATGAATGGATTTCTAAATTAAAATAAAAGCCAATGTTTAAAATCGAAAAAACATTAATTTAAAAAATTCAGATTCGAAATTCGAAAAAATCTCGATGAGGTGCACACCTGCAGGGTCCCAGGTACCTATATGCCAAATTTGGGAGCTCTGCGATCAGTAGTGTGTAGTATTGTTCATGTTTAGATAAATGTATTTATTTTCCTGTTGGAAAAGACAATAAACTCGTATTTTTTTTTTTTTGCAACAATTAAATTACGGATTAAATTTAAATGGCTAATTTCTTGCTATTATTAGCTTATTATTTTCATATTTTTATTAATTAAAAGAAAACTAAACAAAAATTCGAAATTCTGACTTCGATGTGCACAATGATCCTTTGGGGGGCACCTTTGTATTAAATCTCGTGACTGTCCGAGCTACCGTTTTCGAGAACAGTGAAATATATATACAAATATTGCTTACTTAATAGTATAAGATAATTATATGCACATATTTTTTATACTATTTTGTTATTTTACTGTATCTCTCTGTTATGCATATTGATTATCTACATTAATTTATTAGAAAAAATGTAATTGTCTTATAATTTTTTCCAGCCAAGGGAAAATTAGAAAATATATGTCGTAAATTATCACTTATTGTGAAATTAGTTTTCTCTTTAAAAAATGTGTAAATATTCTAAATGAATATTTTTATAAATTATTTTATTATACAATCTTAAAAAACTATTTTAAATGTAACAAAATGACTATTTTAACCAACGAATAATAACTTCAATTCATATGTAGTCCTTCATGATTTTTCTTAAAATGTTTATAATAGCCCTTGCCATTATAACACATATCTATTTTTAATGCAACAGGTGTAAAATCTTTGACCAGTACTTATACAACTTTCTGTAATGTAATCTAAATTCTTGGGTGCTCATGAACAATATTTTATGACTTTTTTACTTTCTTTTTTATTTTGAAAATACTACAGGTATGTCTAAAATTGGCTTTTTTTTTTTTTTTTTTTAATTTTGGATATAAATGTAACCTTCAGCAACCATTTATTGCAGACTTTGCTTCAAAGAATTATACAAAATCTGCTTATCTTCTAATTCACACAATCTAGCTTGTTAAAAGTATGCTATTTATTAATAACCATCTTAACTGATTTTTTCTAGTAGCCTATTCATAAAGTTGTATGTGTGTATACATACCAGAAATTAAATCAAGTTGTCTCTAAGTCGTCTCTAAAACTTTAAATTTGGTGAATATGAGAAATACAACAGCAAGAATTACACAGGCCTACAAAAATGAAGGTGACAAAATTTGATTTGATGATTTCAGCAGATCTTTATGTTTTTTGATATACTGAAAATGAAAATGCAGCCCATTTTTCTGTATCACGTATAGATTTTTGTCAATACAGGGTGTTTACGGACACAGTTTCTTACATATACCATCATAAAAATAGGTTGTTTGGTTGATATGGTTTTAAGTCACACCAGTGCTTCACAATTACAACAATAGGTATCTACGATTAATTAATCATAGAAACATACTATAAAACTTACCATATAATTATATTGGTGGGAGAGTAATGGAAGAAATTATATAGGCAGGCACCCTGTATTGACAAAAATCTATACGTGATAGAGAAAATCTGGCTTCATTTTCGGTTTCAGTACACCAAAAAACATAAAGATCAGCCAAAATTATAAAATAAAAATTTTACATGTCGACCTGTGTTATACCAGTCATCGTACTTCACTTCGTTACCAAAATGTAAACCTAGCAAGACAGTTGTTATCTGACCCACTCCACATCCATCTTTTTTTGGCCTTAATAACTTATATATGGTTGCATAAATTATATTTCATATATTTTTAAAAATATTTAATAAATTAACGTATGTTTCTAACAAAAAATAATATCTCTGATAAATATTCCACATTTTTACTTCGCTTTAAAGTTTTTTATAACCTTCTGTATTATGTAAAATAACACTGCTCTAACAGTTAACTTTGCATCAGTTTTTTTTCTCTCTAGCTCATCTTTAATGCCATCAAACATTTCAGATTTTCTCTTTTGCCATTGTTATAGAAAGATTAAGCCAGTTTCTGAATGTTGCATGCAGTAGTGTTGCATTTTCATCTCATAAAAATCAATTTTTAACAATGAAAATATGATCTTCAATTAAATATGGTACTTTAAGAGACGTTTTTAAAATGGTGGGGAATTGACATGAAAAAAATTCCTTTTATGCCCTGCATGTATTCTTAGTGTCATCTTGTGAGACTATGAGAAGTTATTTAAGTTAAAAATTAATTAAGTCATCCTACAAGTCCTAAAAGTCATATTTAAGCAGTATAATTATCTATTGAAGTAATTGCTTAATTATAAAAAGATTAAAAAAAAAAAAATGAAAATATTACTAATTAAATGAAGGTTTTGTATTTTTAGATTTAACCAAGACAAACAGTTTCTTTAACAGATGAAGATAATGAATTGTTCTAAATGGAGAAAATCAACAAAGTGCTTTTTTATTAATGCATCAACTAAGCCTGTGACACAAAGAGTAAAGAATTTTCCCCTAAGAAAGTGCCTGTTCATAGAATAAATCCTTCACAAAATTGCTTTCAAGCTCGTCGATTTTCTGAAGGGTGTCAAAAATTTCCTTGATAACTTCTGTAAATTTCATTTTTAAATCAATTTATAAAATTTGCTGTTTTTTTTTTTTTTTTCTTTTCATTGATTGTTAAATGAAATGTGGCATTTTTGAGTCTAATTGACAAAATATGGAATTATTTTATCTCTGTTCAAAACAAATGTGCTTTATCGTAGGTAATACTTAAAATATGATTTTTTTTTTTTTTTTTTTCTCTCACCAACAAAGAATGCTCATATTCATTCAAATGAGCAGTTTTTTATTTTCGAAATATGTTTCAGAGGATCTTATGACATTGTCAGTTGGATGGGGAATGTATTCATATTAATGAAAAGTTGAAAATGGCTTAAATAATTTATTAGTAGTAATAGTCTAAAATTATATTTTTGCACTCATATTAATAAAAAACTTAAAAAGTTAATGGAAACAAAAAAAAAAAAAAAAAAATCAGGAATTATGTTTTAGTTTTTTTTTTAATATAGTAACCTAATAAACTTATTTGTATTCATGCCAATAAAGAATACACATTTTTTTTTAACACTAAGTAAAATTTAGCTTACATCTTTGTATTTTTATGAAAGAAAAACTCCTCATTTGTTAAAATTTAAATTGTATACAGAAAGGACAAATACCTATCATTTGATGCAATGTTCAGTTAAACTTTTACTATTGGATTCTATTAAAGTTAAAGAAAAGTTGAAGAAAACAGGAATAAATGGTAATTTCTTATTTATGTAAAAATTTTGCAAATATACTAATCTTTTATTAACTTTCTTCAATGACTTACAAAATATTGATGCTATCAATACTTTATTAATTGGTGCTTTGCCAGGTGCATCATGAAATAAAATAATATAAAATACTTTGTACTATGTAAATAGCATAATAATAACTTTAAATTACATTTTTTAAGTTATTTTATTTAAGTTTAATTAATTATATACACTTATCATTTAAACAAAGGTAATCACATTGAAAAAATGTTTTAATTATACATGGTTATTACAATATACAGTAAGACCCCGCTTAACGCTGTTTCATTTAGCGCTCTTTTATTTCCCCTGTGGTTTCCCCGAAATTGCTCGCAGCAGTACGGGGATTCCCTGAAATTGTGCGTGCGCTGTTTCGCATTACGATCTACTTTGATGGAATGTATCCCCCGCGTTAAGCGGGGCCCCTGTATATAGAGGATTCACACCAGCCTCTTGACAATTGTCAACAAAAAAAAAAAGCCACCAGAAATATACATATGAATGACTAATCTACATTGCCTCAAATACTTTTAGAAATCAATTTTTTTTATTTATTTTACAAAATATAGAAGAAAAAAAAATTATTTTGATACTAACTAAGTATCAGTCAAAAAACATCTCAATCAAAATCTATATATTATATAAAACAAGCTTGTAACTCCAATTTTCATTGTTTTTATTTGGTAAACAGTGTTGTTATCTCAATAGTCTACATTAAAGTTATGTAGAAATATTACTTCCGACAAGCACAATGTGTTGCTGCTTTCACAGTGCATTTGTACTTATTTTTCTTTTCTTGATGACAGGTTTGTGTTTAATTATTTCAAGTCAAAGTAATATTTGCATATTCTTGAAATTTAAGAAGTTTGATTGCTTTCTGTATCTTTCAGCACTAGTTTTTCAGTGTAATTTTTGGCAAATTTTCAAAAATTGTCTAGCATAATTTGTTTAAATTAATTACAAAATTAAACTTTTCTAACTTTCAAGAAAAGGTAGAAAAGTCTTTCTTCTTTATTGATTCCCTACCGTATAGAAAAAAGAGAAATACAGTAGGGAATCAATTATCCAGAATGGTTGGGATGAGGCTACTCTGAATAATTGGTTTTTCTGGTTGCTCACCAAAGCAGCCCAATCAATTAGAATTTTAAAATGCATGATATGGTTCTGATTTAAAATTAAAAAATATTATTTAAATCAATTAAACTTTTAAAATCATTTTTCAGTCAAGACAAAATACTACTTTGAATATGAAATCTATAAGAATTTCTGAGAAACTTGTTAACCTTACATAGAAATCAAAATTTGCTTTGATTCAAATATTTTAATTCCTGATTAGTCAATGATTTTGAAGCATTAAATACTACTTATTGTGGAGGAATGGAAGATTAGGACTTTTTTCAGGCTGATTCATTAAATGAAAATTTTTGTTTATGTTTATAAAAAGGCAAGAATGTTAACATGTTTTTGAAGATTATGGGATTTTATTCCTTATAAAAAATTTTTATATTGCCAATCCACTTTTTGCCAGTAAAGCCTTTATTGTTTAAACATATTATCAATTTTCTTTTGTTAAAAAAATTGTTTTGATATGCTTTCTGCACATCTTTAAAAAAAAAAAAAAAAAATCTGAAGTTAAACAACCATATGTACAATTCTAAAAAACTGGTTTCCGGATAAATGGTGCCATACTGTACAGATTTTGTGTTTAGAATATCTTAAAATTAATTGTTTGTGCCATTTTCTCATAAACATGTTGTTAAATTCAGAAAAAAATATTTATAAAGAAAGTTTGCAATTTCACTTTTATTTACCATTTTGTATTTTTCTTAAACCACCAAATCATAACCTAGATGATCCTTTTGAACCAATAAATTTCTATGTCTGGTGTGAATTGTATGTTTATATATACTGATTACCTATAATATTTAGACATTTTGGATGTTAAAGCATGTTTTTGGATTTCTAGAGAAATATTTGATGGATATTCATGGAACTTCAGAACCTTGAAACAGAAAGTACTTAAAACTCTAGCGTACGTCACAGAACAATTGAGGCCTTTGCAGAAAACTTCATCCAACTAAGGAAAACACATACATACAAAAAATCCACATTGTCATAATATTTAACATCAAAAGTCATTCATAGAATTGCAAATTCTGCATTTATGAACATTAGGAAAGAACTTAATCATCGATTTATTAAATTAGGATTACACAATGACTGTTTAGAAAACGTATTTGTTACAGATAGAGGTGCAAATATAATAAATGCACTTAAACCCTATAAGTGACTAGATTGCATAGTTCACATTATCAACACAGTTTTGCACAATCTTTTCAAAACTGATGTTTTAAAAGAAAAAAATATTACTGTGTTCGAAACACTGACAAGTGCTAAAGTCACTTACCTAAATCACTTACCTAGTCACTTACCTAAAACAAAGTGGACTTGTGAACCGTCTAACAAAATCGGTTCATCAAGATTCTGAAACTCGGTGGAATTCAAAACTTGAGATGCTAAGTTCTGTTCAAGAAATATATGATAAGATAGCGGAAATATTAACAGAACGAGGGGAAAGAAATCGCCTTGACAATATCTACAGTGATATTTTGTTAGCCCTGATAAATTTTCTATCCTCTTTTAAAGCATATCTCACTTTAGAAAAAAGAAGAGCAAATAACGTTACTGTTGCGTAATTTGATGTGATGTGAAGATAATAATAAAGACACTCTTTCTTTCACTCACAAAACAAAACTATATTAAACATAAACACAGATTTAAATGCGTTGACAACATAAGGTGCGATAAATCATTGCGGTTTAGTAATAAACAATAATAATGCGTAAAGTAATAACTGCGAAAATAAGAATGCGAAAGATAGCATGCAAGCTACCGTGCGAATGGAAAAAAGAATAAACTGTTCTTTTCGGTTTCTGTTCGAGTAGAGTTGAGATGTTCGTACCTGTTGAACAGAAAAAAGTAAAGTTGAGATGAAACAGTTAAATCGAAAGTGTCAATGAGTGCGGAGTTCGATATGTTAGGAATCGAATATGACTGTATGGTGGAAATCGAACATGACTCCCACCCTATCAGGGCGCTAGTCCTGATATAAAGGGAGAACAGCAATTTTGTTAACTGTTCTTTTAATAACACAGTCTTTAGTTTTTATGGAGACCACTCTTACCAGTCCGTCGGTACCGGTGTGAACCTTTGTAATTCGACCTATTGGCCAGGATAAAGGTGAGCAGCTGTTGTCCATAATAATCACTATTTCTCCTTCCTTGATATTCGATGCAGGATGTTGCCACTTATTCCTTGATTGTAAGGAGCTGAGATACTCCTTTTTCCAAGCTCTAGAAATATCTCGTCTCAATTTTTGTACCATTTGCCATCGGTTCTTGAGATTCCTGCCACAAGACAATGGTTCGTCTGCAGGTGAAAGCATGACATCACCTGTAAGAAAATGTGATGGGGTGAGAACATTAATAGAGTCTGTATCAGAATCAGTACTTTTAAAGAGAGGACGTGAATTTAATAAGGATTCTATTTGGGTTAATAAAGTGCTCAGTTCCTCAAATGTCAACCGTGTATCACCGATTACTCGTTTAATGTGAAATTTACAGGATCGTACTGCAGCTTCCCAAATTCCTCCGAAATGAGGTGATGCGGGAGGAATAAAATGCCACTCTATTGCGGCTTGTGTTAAATAATGTGCTACGCATTCATTTCTTGGTAAAGACAATATTTGTTTTATTTCATCGAGTTTCCTTTTAGCACCAACAAAATTGGTTGCGTTATCACTGTAAATATGACTAGGTGAACCACGTCTAGCACTGAAACGTCGTAAGGCAGCTATAAATGCGTCAGTCGTCAAATCGCTGACAGCTTCGATGTGTACTGCTTTTGTAGCAAGGCAAATGAATAAAGCTATGTATCCTTTTGTTGTTTTAGAGCCACGACCCTTGTTAAATTTTATATACATTGGACCAGCATAGTCCACACCACATGCAAAGAAAGGTCGCTCGAGATTTACTCGATGTGGTGGTAAGTTTCCCATGAGCTGGGGTGTAGAAGTAGCTTTGAAACGGAAGCATTTCAAGCATTTATTAACAAGCTTATTGATTAATCTTTTTCCACCAATGATCCAATATGCCTGTTTTATAATGTGGGATAACAATGATGGTCCTGCATGCAAGTGTGCAATATGTTTCTCTTGTATAATAAGGTCGCTCAATTTGTGTTTAGACGGCAATATTACCGGATGCTTTTCGTTAAATGATAATTGGGCGTTTTGTAAGCGACCTCCCACCCGTAACAGACCGTTCTGGTCAATGAATGGATGTAGAGTGTAAAGGACTTTTCCTAGACAAAATGTTTTGATTCTTGATGCGTTTTAAGTCTTCGTGAAAGTATTTATTTTGTACCCATCGAATGATGTTCTCTTCGGCGTGTTTAGCTTCCCTACATGTAAGAGGGGAGTAAGAATCATCTGTTGAGACATGAACTTTACTTGCTGACTTGCAGTTATTTATGAATCTTAGGCAATATGCCAGAATGCGTTTGATTTTAAAAAATGAAGAAAATTTATTGAATAGTTGATCATAAAGATCATTAGATGTATCAATATGGTAAGACAAAATGGGATCAGTTTTCTTTTCAGCCGAAATTTGATCCTCGATTTCCTTAGACTTAGGCGCATCATTAGGCCAATGTGTAGGATCCAAAAGTAGCCAACTTGGGCCATTCCACCACAAGTTGCATTCAGGTAAACTTTTAGGATCTATGCCCCGAGAAGCGATATCAGCGGGGTTTTCTTTAGATGGAACGTGTCTCCAATGTTTTGTGGGAAGAATATCTAATATTTGTGACGTTCTATTTGCAACAAAAGTTTTCCACTTACGCGGATGTGCGGATAACCAAGAAAGAACAACTGTTGAATCTGTCCATGCGTAAATGTCAAAGTCATAATTTTCTAATATTTTTATGACTGAAGAAAATAACTTAGATAATAAATAAGCACCACAAAGTTCCAATTTGGGAACGGAAATTTGCTTGATAGGAGCTACTTTAGTTTTGGCAACTAAGAGTGAGACTTTTGATTTGTTATCATGAGTCTGTCGACAATAGATTGCAGCGGCATAAGCATGTGTTGACGCATCACTGAAACCATGTAATTCAAATGTACTATCGGATGAAAGCGTGACGCATCTAGGAACAGAAAATTGGCTAATTTTATTGAATGAATTCTCATATTTAATGAGCTCCTCTTCAAATTGTTGCGGAATAGGAGAATCCCAGTCTCCTTTTGTTAACCATAGCTTTTGATAAAATATTTTTAACACTACTGTACAAGGTGAAATTAACCCTAGAGGATCAAAAATGCGGGCGGATTCAGACAAAATGCGTCTTTTTGTTAGTGGTGGTTTGAGAGTAAGTGCGGTTTTGAAAATAAATGTATCTGCTAAAGAGTTCCAGTAAAGCCCTAGAACTTTAGAACTTTCATTGTTGTTTGGTATTATTTTAAAGTCTGTATCTGTGATGCAATTTTCTCGAAATTCCGCAAGGAATTCATTCGAATTGGAATTCCACTTTCTCAAATGAAACCCATGTTCTCCCAAAACATTAGCAGTTTCCTTAGCAATTGATATTGCGCTATTAACTGAGTTTGAACCAGATATCAAGTCATCCATATATATATCTTTTAACAAAGTACGCGAGACGTGTGTTTTTTTATTATAATCTAGAGCGATTTGCTTAATGCACCTAGTGGCCAAAAAGGATGCTGGAGCAAGGCCATATGTAACAGTCTTCAATTTATATTCCTTTATTTCCTCATTGGGGTTGTATCTCCAAAGGATTTTTTGATAATTTTGATCGTCCTCAGAAATTAAAACCTGGCGGTACATTTTCTCCACGTCTGCAGAAAAAACTATCTCCGGTAATCGAAAATTAAGTAAGATCTCAAAAATGTCTCGTTGTAATTTAGGGCCAACACCTAAAACTGAATTTAATGATTTACCATCAGAAGTTTTACAGGAACCGTCAAAAACGACTCTTAATTTAGTGGTAGTGCTAGAAGGTTTAATAACTGCGTGATGAGGTAGGAAATATTGTTCCCTTTGAGAAATATTTAGTGAATTCTGAGTAATTACCTCCATGTGTCCTAATTGTTCGTATTCATATAAAAAATCTTTATATTGTTGTTCGAATTCTGGATTTTCAAAAAATTTCCTCTCCATTGCATATAATCGGGAAAGTGCAGCGGGTTTTGTATTGCATAATTCAGATTTGCATTTATAAAATGGTAGTTTCACCACAAAACGGCCTTCTGGATTAATTGAATAATTTTCCTGAAAATGCGACTCCACAAACTGTTCCTCGGGTGAAAGTAACTTCTCACTTGGATTAAAAACTTCTTCTAATTCCCAAAAACGTTTTAACTCACTATCAATATTAGTTTCGTAAATATGTAAATTTGAAATCGAATTAGATTTTGTCTGAGATTCAGGTAATTTTCCGGATACGAGAAAACCAAAAATTGAATTTTGAGCAATTAAACCATTCTCAGTACAAATTGTTTGACCAGGAAGTAAAATAGAAAAAAAATAATCAGATCCCAAAATCATATCAATTTTACTTGGAATTTCAAATTTGGGATCGGCCAGTTGCATATTTTTTAAATGCGAAAAATGTTCCTTGTATATTTTCTCTGATGGCAATGGAGCTGTTAATTTATCTAATATAAAAACTCGCATGGATAACTTGACATCGGAATCGTGAATGGAAATTAAATTAATGTCTGTATAACCTTTAGTTATTGCAATCTTTGAATTTGCCAACCCTTTGACGGGAAATCTTGCATTTTTTCTCTCATAACCTAAAATACTCATACATGATTCAGTGATAAAAGAACTTTCAGAGCCTGAATCGCATAAAATTTTTAGCACATGTCTCTGACCCATTGAATCATAAATATAAGCGCTAGCTGTAGGAAGTAAAGCGAAAGATGTTTGTATAGAATGGTTATGAGTACTTGTTTGGAATTGAGATATGCCAGATGGCTCTGTACGATTCTCAGAGTTTTCAAAATTATTACCAGCAGATGAAGCCGAAGCTGTATAAGTTTTCAAATTATTATCGCATATACTAGAATGATGTTTTTCATTACAAAAATGACAAGTGTAAGTGGAATTACATTGAGCGATAGAGTGTTTATTAGATAAACAATTGCTGCATAATGAGTTCTTTCTAACAAATTGTTTTCTATCCTTAACAGGAAGTTATTTAAATTTAAAGCATTTGAACAAGAAATGATTATTGTTTTTACATAAAATGCATTTGTAATTAACGTTAGAATGAAACTTAGATAACTTAAATTGTTTATCCTTATTTTGTTTATACTCATTCTCTTTACTCTCATTTTCATTACATAATTCCATAGATGCACATTTATCATTAATAAATTGTAAAAAGATCTCTAAAGTTGGAAAATCAATTTTTGCGGAATATTGTGCCCATTCTTCACGTGATTTATGGTCAAGTTTTTGTAATAAAATATAAATTAACCATACATCTCTTTCAGTAGCTTTAGTGTCAATAGTTTTTAATCCCCTAATTACTTCATCCGAAGTATCTGCTATCTTACGTAAGTTATATGCATTAGCATGAATTACAGTTGGTTGATCCATAAAGGTTTTAATAAGTGCAGAAATAATTTGTTTTTTCTTATCATACCTAGTAAGTAATTTTTCCCAGGCTTCTAGATAACTATTCTCAGATATTGGAATGTGTTTAATAATAGAAGCCGGTTCGTCTTTTAATAAACCCTTTAGGTATTGAAATTTTTGTACATTACATAAATTAACATTTTCATGAACTAATGATATATACAAATCCTTAAAAGACATCCAATCTTTATAATTTCCAGAAAACGGACAAATATTTAATTTAGGCAACCGAAAATTACTAGCTATAGCACTTGTATTAATGGGGGAATTTTGAAAATTTAAAATATTTGTTTGCATGTTTACAGATAAATTTTCAAGTTTTTGTTGAAGCTTGGCTTTGGTTTCATAATATTTCAATTCAAATTCTTCTATTTCTGAAATTTCATCAGGTAATTCAGAATCGGCTTTATCAAAATCAGAATAAATAATTTCAATCTTTTCAAGTTTATTTAAGAGATCATGTTTTTGAAAAATTTGATTTTCATTATTTATGAAATTCATAATTCTAGTAAGCGCAGATTTCGCTCTGCCTCGATAATGTTTTGCTATTTTTTCAGCATCTTCTAAAGCAACAGTTTCATTACTGTCATCGTCATTGTTCTTTTTGCTTGCCATTACTACGTAATGGAGTAATGCGAAAAACCAAAGTCAAACTTGTAAAATAGGAAAATAAGTACTTATCTGTTTTATTCCTTAATAGCTGCGCTTGGATATCCAAATTTGTAAGCTAGCGAAAACTCACACATGTTCACCAAAAATCTCGCCGGTGCCTCCAGAAAATGTTGCGTAATTTGATGTGATGTGAAGATAATAATAAAGACACTCTTTCTTTCACTCACAAAACAAAACTATATTAAACATAAACACAGATTTAAATGCGTTGACAACATAAGGTGCGATAAATCATTGCGGTTTAGTAATAAACAATAATAATGCGTAAAGTAATAACTGCGAAAATAAGAATGCGAAAGATAGCATGCAAGCTACCGTGCGAATGGAAAAAAGAATAAACTGTTCTTTTCGGTTTCTGTTCGAGTAGAGTTGAGATGTTCGTACCTGTTGAACAGAAAAAAGTAAAGTTGAGATGAAACAGTTAAATCGAAAGTGTCAATGAGTGCGGAGTTCGATATGTTAGGAATCGAATATGACTGTATGGTGGAAATCGAACAGTTACCATATTTCTTATTGTGGTATAAAAAGTTATTATCGAAATGTGAAGCTGATCCCAACAAAAGAAACTTTGTCTGATTTAAAATCTAGAGCTACAGACTTAATTAAGGAAAAATTCCATAATAAGAGAAGAGCATAAGTTAGCAACTTTTCTTTCTCCTTCTTTTCGACAATTAAAAATGATAACTTCAGAAAAAGATTTTATGAAAAATATTAAATCTTTTATTGCTAAAATGGAATGTGATAGTTCCCCCTTCCCCGTACCATCAACGAGTGAACCTGAAGTAAAAAGAGCAAAATTTTTCACAGATTTTTCCGAATGGGAAGATGAAGAAAGTCGTATGCTGAAAAATGAAATAGACATTTATTATAGTTTAGCAGCTCCATCAAGTGTAAAGGATTTAAATATGTGGTGGAAAAAACATCAACTTCAATTAAAACAGTTATCAAAACTTGCTAAAAAAAATTCTTTGTATTCCAGCCATAAGTGCCAGGCTGTGAAAGAAATTTTAGTACAGTAGGTTACTTAATAAATGAGAGGCAAACGAGATTAAACCCCAAAATTATTGATGCATCTTTATTTTTACATAACTTATAAGTAAAAGTAAGCTCATATTTTTTTGCTGTATATATTCATGCCTATATTTACCTATTATAAAAATATTAAAACGTACAGAGCAATAGTTAAAATATATAAAACTATTTTTTTATTATTATTATTGCAATTCATATCGTTTTTATGTGCTTTAATGCATATTCTATTAAAATTATTTTCTTTAAATCAGAATTGACTTCCAGTAATATGTGATTGTATATAATTGATCAAAATTCATACTGCACATCATGGATAACATTATTACTTTTTTCACAATTTCCGTGATTAAATTAAATGAAAAGTATGGTGTATATAAATATCAATACAAAAAACCCTTAACGGGTTAAAAGTTTGTGACGCAGCACTGTACTTTATGGCTATAAGAATTAGAAATACGGGTCTTAAAAATAATGATATCAAATTTTCAGTGACGCTTTGATATTAATTAAATTATACATAGATTTTCTTATTTGAATTTGCTTTTTCCTTTTATTTATATTTACAGTGTAAACGTTATTTTCAACATAAAATAATATATAGCATTTACTCATTGATACCTTTCCATTCACATCTCTTATACTATGAAAGCATGTGTTTTAAAAGAAATTATATGAAATTCCAGTAACGCAGTGGTGTTACATTAAGTGATTTGTTTTTAAATTTCTCTGCAATTATTTTGTTTTGCATATTAAAGTATATGTGCACATTGAAATATTGCTTTTAATTTTCAAATACGCTGTCAAATATATCACTTTCATTAAGCTTATATTATGTACTGAAATATATTTATTTCAATGAATTATTCTATCTTTTGCGTCACGCCATCCAAAACTGTAAGTAAAATATATGGAAATGTTTACTTTGTGTCATTTCATCCAAATAAATTGAAAATGCATGCAAATAGATATCGTGATGCAACGAAAAAAACTGTGAATTTTTTTTCAGATTTGGATGGCGTGACGCAAAAGACAGAATAATTCATTGAAATAAATATATTTCAGTACATAATATAAGCTTAATGAAAGTGATATATTTGACAGCATATTTGAAAATTAAAAGCAATATTTCAATGTGCACATATACTTTAATATGCAAAACAAAATAATTGCAGAGAAATTTAAAAACAAATCACTTAATGTAACACCACTGCGTTACTGGAATTTCATATAATTTCTTTTAAAACACATGCTTTCATAGTATAAGAGATGTGAATGGAAAGGTATCAATGAGTAAATGCTATATATTATTTTATGTTGAAAATAACGTTTACACTGTAAATATAAATAAAAGGAAAAAGCAAATTCAAATAAGAAAATCTATGTATAATTTAATTAATATCAAAGCGTCACTGAAAATTTGATATCATTATTTTTAAGACCCGTATTTCTAATTCTTATAGCCATAAAGTACAGTGCTGCGTCACAAACTTTTAACCCGTTAAGGGTTTTTTGTATTGATATCATTACTTTTTAGGGGTTAATGATCAAAACGTAAAATTAAAGGAGCATGGTAATGAGTTATAACACTGTATTAAAAGTGTTGTTTTATAGGTCATACTCGAACAAAATAACAAACTAAATAAAATTTCAAAATTTTATAAAAAGTGATAAAAAAGATGGAAACATGCAACATTACAAAAGCATAATATAGTAAATTTTAAAAATGACAAAAATTTCTTATTTATATTTATTTCTTATTATAATTTTTTAGGTATAGATTTGATTTAAAAGGGAAAAATAAATAATAATAGAAAAATCTTTAAAAAGTGAAAATTTTATACTGGTAAATATTTAAGTAGTATAGTTTGTTATGAATTAAAAAAAAAAAAAAAATCTTAATCTATTCAAAATTTTATTATAGCTTAACATTTTGTAATTTATAGATTATATATACTAGAAACTTAATGAGCAAATTAATTATTTTCAAATTCTGTTTTAAGAATTTTTTCAATCCGTAGTTTAAGTGATTTATCACCTAATTTTGAAAAAATTACAAATATTTGCATATGATTATCATATTATTTGTCATTTTTATGAAAATAAAGGAAAAATTTTTTGTTGTTGCAATCACCTTTTAAAATAGAACCAATTTTGAAAGTTAATAGCGTATCAGCATGAAAACAATGCAAATACAAAGAATATTTTTGATAAACAAATGTCATATAAAATACAAGTACCTAAATAAATAACTCATTTAATATATATATTAAAAAAAGAAAAAAATATTTTTTTTTTTGTGTTTATTTTTGACGCTTCCCGATAGATGGAGCCAAAACGATTATTTGATATTCAGTATTTCAGATGGAAGAGAAGAAATTCGTCCGCGAAACTGCCGCATCACGGTATTTTCGGAGTAAAAAATAGTTCGATTTTTAAACTGAGTTATAAAAAAAACAAGAGTTTTCCTAGGGAAAAGGGAGATGTCAGGCACATCAGATAAAAGCGATTAATATCATATATAAATTAAACTAAATTCGCTCGAGCCATATTCGAGAAAAAATTCTTACACATATAGTCCGTCCATTTATAACTTAAATGAGCCAATTCATATCTCGAAATGTATTGCACGCAGAAATGTAACGATTTCAGGGTAGGATCAGACAGAAGGTGAAAGTCTATTTTGAAAATATCAGAACATAACCTCCCATATTTCCTGAGATATTAAGTGTCGGCTTTCAGCGGTTTCTTTGATCATAAAATTCCTGTATATATAAGTGTCGCAGTTTTCGTTCGTTTTTCCGTTTCCGCTGAGTGTCGTGGCGTTCGTTTGTTTTTGCGCTTGCGTCACTAGAAAAACTGCCGTTTTTCATGATGCGTGTACATAACATTTTGTGTTTTGTTTATTTTTTCCTTTTCAATCGTTCTGTTTTACATATTTTCATAGCATGTTTTATTAATTTTTAAATAGGAAGTTAAAGAAATTGTCCATTGTATTTTATTATATTCATACTTTATGTTTAACCAATTACGTGAGATGTTCAACTAAATGTATATATGTTTATTTTTCATAACTATAGAAATACTGAAAGAAAGGAAGAAATAAGTATCGTTGAAATTTATCGAGCAAATTTGATTAAATTTGCTCTAATTTCATTTGAATCTCTTTGTATCTTGTTTATTTATTTATTTATTTTCTTCTTTCTTTGTGATTTTTCAAAGTTTGCACTATGATACATTTTTACAATGTTGTAAATAATTCTTTTTAATAGAGAAAAAAAACAAAAATGTTGTAATGAATAAAGAAATTTTGACATTAATAAAACAAATGCCTTGATTCAATTTATCTAGTTACCTTTCTTGTTATCTTTCAAATCTTAAATTTCTTTTTGAAAATAAATACATAAACACTATAAGCCAGTTATCCCCGTTTGCATACCATAAATATTTTAGTATGTAAAGTATCAAAGAATATGTTTTACAATAAAAATTTTAGCTAAAAATTTATAACATTTTTGCCATAAAATGCTTCATAAATTATATTAAAATTTATTTTTGTTTAATAAATTACAAATAAATGCAGTTTCATACTTTTTTTTTTTTCCTGAGTTTCATTGTTAAAAATTTTCAAGCCATATATTTTTTATTTTGTACTACATTAGTCATTAAGGAATTAGCATCTAATTGTTAAAATCAGGGGTTGCCCACGGGAAGCATGTGGCCCACCAGGTGCAGATTTACAACCTGCGACGGAACTTCCAAAATTCATAATTTAGCATCTTCTATTACCACATGAAAAATTAATTTTCCTCGGGCCGGGCTCAACTTTTAATTGTCATATCGGGCCGGGCCGGGTAAGTAAAGCTTTTGCCTGGTCCGGACCTCAAAATTTCGGCCCGTGCAGACCTCTAATCTCTGTAATAATATTTTTCAAGGGTAGGGAAAAAAATCGTTTATGGGGAAGGTTATAATTCATAAATTCTGCATATTTTAAATTTCTAAATTAAGTATACATTGAACTAATTATGGAATTTTTTGATTATTAAAGTATTACTTTTTTAACAGTGTTATTAGATAAGAATAGTGGAAAAGTCGGTGGAAGTTGTAGAATGGGGTTTTTCTTTATGATTTTCATATAGCTTAGATTTTGATATGTGACTATTGAAAGAGTATTTTGAATTTGAAGTCCTGTTACTAGGCAAAGCTGTTGCGAAGGCCAGACATTTGAGGGTGTGTGTGTGTGTGGGGGGGGGGGGTTAGGAGGGGGAGATCCATAGGTTATTTTAAACAGCATTTTTATTAACATGCCCTTTCAGTTAACAAAACATTTTAAGTTGGTGGTAAGGGGACCCATAGTTGTGAGTGCCCTGGGCCCCCAAACTTATAAATTGGTCCCTGTCTTTAGCCCCACCAAACATTGTAACAAACTTGGCAGAGGACAACAGACAATTTCAACATAAACACAATTCAATCTAATTCATTTTCAATATTTCACGCTCTTTCAATGTAATCATAATTTCAATAAATTGTGTGTTGTCTTCTGCCAAGTTAGTGTTTGTAACAGAGTTCAATGGTGGACAACACATTTTAACATCAAGACAGCCATGCAGTTTTATTTATATTTTAGCCTGTCTCTCTCCTCTGATGGAGAATGTATGTGTGGTTGGAACACTGTATAATTTACTTTGTTGCACTTAATCCATTGCTGAAGATGCATATACGCTCTTTCACTGTTTTAAATTTTAGTGTTAGATTTCATGTTTTCAAATTGCTAATGTTGTAAATTTCCCTTAAATATTAATATTTTCTTCCAAATTGCTACGTACGTATTTAGTTGTTCTGTTAAACTTAACAGAACTGTATGTCCTGCAGTAAGAATCTTCTGGAAAGGAAAAATTGTAAAAATATGGAACCTGTGGTTTAGAAAATGCATTTAAAATTCTCTTAAGAGACCTGGTCAGTCAGTTGTGAAAACTTTTTCCTGTTATATGAAACATATAGACATATGGTACATTTGTATTTTAGAAATATCTCACGAGAAAATCAAAATTTTTCAATTTTGATTTTGTGTATCCTTTCAACATTTTTTTTTTTTTTTTTTTAAATCGCCTTTTACAATATATATATTGAAAATATCACAAAAGCACAGTCCCTCAATTAAGCATCCCCTCTGCTTTTTACAAAGAATTTAATTTGCTCTTAAAATACCAAATAAAAGTTCCTTATGCTCATCTGTTGACTCTACTCAAATAGTCAAAAATTTTTTACTTTTTTTTTTTTACAACATTCGCCTTTGTAAATATAAACATTGATTTGTATTTTATTAAATCGGATACTGATTACTTGAAAATGGAAAGCTTTCTAAAATAGTGGTGAATATTTTCAAACAATTTATTGGATGGGGAAAAATGAAGAGTTTACTGAATTTTCTTCTTAGTTGAATGCTAGTTAACCAAGGTTTTACTGTATTTAATTCTCTCTCTCTTTTAAGATCATTGCAATTTTAAAAAATTATACCCAGATTTTCTTTGGAAATTGAGGAGGAGTTTCAGAGGTATTTTATGGTATATACATTTTTTTTTTTTTTTTTTTTTTTTATTATAAAGTTCTCTATAAAGCATTATAGTTAGCTAAAACTTTGTCAGTTAAAAAAATACATTTTTTTAGGGAAAAAAATTGTAAATAGAGCAAGATGCCAAGAAAGTTACACGAGAAACAGAAATTGAAAATTTTGATTTTCTCATGAAATACTTGTATATCTAAAATACAAATATATCATAGTTTTATAGGTTTAACATTATGTTTGTAAAATTCCCTGCTAACTGACCAAACCTCTTAAGCTCTTTATATAACAATTCACCTTAACAAAATGACTATAGCATTTATATTTCTTCTATATATGTAATAATGATGTTTTATTTCACCTGATGCAATAAAAGGAAATGGGTATAATGAAATAGGCAAAATAAAAGCTGTGCATATGTTTTTCTTGTTTTAAAACACCAATTTTTAAATATCTATTTCACTACTGATTGCTTTTTAAATTATACTCCGATTCACGAAAAATAAATAAATAAAGGCAAAGACATTTTTTGTTTGTATATTTTCAATAAATTTCTTTATTAGCTTTAATAAAATATTGAAACAGTAATGATTTTAGCTGTTTTATTAGTGTTATGAAATAAAAATAAATATAAAGTTATTTATTTCCAGAAACAGTGTGAATTTCTTTTCAGTATTACGAGAAGAATCATAACACATTCACATAGCTGCCAAGTACTCCGTTTCTTCCGGAGTTTCTCCTGAAATATCGCTTAACTCCGCGTGTTCCGCAAAAGTGCCGTTTTACTCCGGATATTTTTCAGAATCTCCTTATCTAATCTCAAAACCAGCGATTTAGACTCAGCTGTAGGCGTAGCCCTTACCCTGCGTACGAGACTAGAAGAAAGAAACCAATCAGCGATTCCTTAAGGGCGTGGTATTCGCTCTGTTTACGAGGCTAGAAAGAATAAACCAATCGGCGTTTTTTCGTAGGTGTGGTTTGCGCTCTGTTTGCGAGACTATTGGGAAGAATCCAATCGGAGCTGGCTGTTTCTGTGTGACAATTGACTGCGTAGTGTATCGCTTTTCGATTCTTTCTTATTGTTATTGTTTGTGTTGTTGATGCTTTCTTTTTCGCTCGCAACGTAATATTAATTTGTTTTGTACTTCCGTTTTTACTTGCGATGTGTTTCGATTTGCTGTAAATATTACCTGTTGTGGATGATAAATTTATTGAATAACAGAAAATTAATTTTGTAAAGCATTATATGTCGCTTTCTTTGCTTTTGTTAACTCTTGTTCCGAAAAAACTATGTCATAACAATTTACAGATGCACTTTTGCATTTTTCTACTAAAATTGCTTCTAAAGTTGATATGTTCATGCTGGATCTATATTCTGTTAGATTTTTCTTTACAATAGAAAATACTCTTTCACAACCACCATTGCCATGTGGTAGGAGAAGTATAGTCTTCATAATTGAAGGTAAATGATTGCATTTTTTTTATTCATAGTGATCTCTTAAATTTTCGATCAGTACCCATGCTCTGTCGCACCATGTCGATGTTAAGATTTCATCATTTAATGGATCAACTTGATAGTAAGAAAATTCTTTTTCTATGTCATCTCTAGCCCCTTCAGGAACTGCAAATAGGTTTAGAAAGTATTCAAGTGAAGAGAATTTCATTCTATGTCTAAGCAAAATATCGGCTATTTCTGTGTGTTTATAGACATCATCAGTGAGCGGAAATTTTCTAATTATATAACAACTGGCTTCTGAATGGAAATTTCTGATAGAAGCATAGAATTTTGAAAGAATTTCAGTTGATAGGCTTTCATCTTTTATAAGTTGTCTAGTTTTACCCCCAATAACCACTGTCTTCTTTCTGATTTTTAACTTTTGTAAAATTAATCTCATAAATTGAGCTGCAACGGAGAATAGCTGTGGGTTTTATGAACCTTGATAAAATATTCTCATATAATGAGAACATCTCCCTTTGATATTTATGTATCATGGGTGCCTCTTGCTGCATCATCACATTTGCAGCCTCAAATATTGGAATAACAGACTGCAAAAAATAAATGTATAATTTGGTTAATGGACATTTAAAGGAATCTTTTATTTGTAGAAATGTTGAGGAAGAACCTTTTTCTTCTTCGCAGAAGAACTTCTGTAAAACCTCCCATTGATTAAGAAATCTGTCAATGGCTTTTCCCACAGTTAGCCATCATGTATCACCATATTTCAAAAATTTTTGGTAATCAACTTCACAATCTTCTGCACATGCCTTAAGAAGTTGTAAACGTTTAGTACTTTTTTTCAAATAATAATATACATTAACCAAAAAGCTTTCAACATTGAAATCTGTTATTTTCTTTGTTTCGCACTGCTGAGCAGCAAGATGAATTAAATGACAAGCACAGCAAGTGCAGAAGAAATTTCAGAAGAGGATTCATCCAAAAATGTTATAACAATAGGTAAGTCTAATCCTAGAGCAATTTTTAATAGTTGAAAATTATTATTATTATTTTTACCTTTAATGTTTACTTTTACTTTTTATTTTAATTAATTATAGCTGAAAATTACTTTATTGTGTAATATTAACTGTTAGTTATGATTGTGTAATTGGGATTTATAAATAATTCAATTTTAAACATAATTTAGTACATTTTTTCGTTACTTTTTTTATTTTACATTTTACTCCTGATATGCGTCTCAAAACTCCTGAAATTTACAAATATTTCTCCTGAAAAGTTGTTTGCAATGTTGGCAGGTATGCATTCACCATATTTTGTAATTTTCCTACAAGATTCTAATTACAGAGATTGTGTGCTACTTTGCTAATTACTACTTTATTAACAGTATTAAACGTATGAGAAATGTGTGCTTGTCTTGCAACAGAAATCTTCTTTTACATCTTGATTCACTAAGTTAATCTACAGAATAACAGAATACAAATTCATGTCTGTATAACCCTCCAGTTTAGCAACATCTAATTTAATAAATCAAAATCATTAAAAAAAATTTCGTTTTATTTTGCTTTTATTTCATGAACTATTTTCCCTAATAACCTGTTTAAAATACAAATTTTCACATGCTTAAAAATGCATACACCAGATACGAATATACATTCCTAAATAAAAAAAAAAAAAAATTATAAAAAAAAAAAAAAAAAAAAAAAAAAAAAAATTCATTAAAAAATGAGATTTGCTACAACATGTGTGTTTCTCTATATATCACTGAAAAATATGTAAAAATAAATAAAAGAATGATAGTTTGTGGTATTGCCCTTATGGAAATTATAGAGCTGTTTGGCACGTATTGTTGCTCATTTTCAATGCTTTCCAATCTTTCATCAATTTCTTCTTGGTCGACTCCGTGTAGTCCATGACAACTTGAGTACGAGTTTTTACATATAGCGTTTTGTACCTCTCCCCCTAGTACAGTAGTAATATAGTACATGAACAAAGAAGCATCTTCGTTACACTTCATTCTTGCAGTCTTGGCTAAGCAGTTTCTATGCCATTCAAATGCACTGCAAGGAACAAAAATGGGAAATATAACACTAGAAATAAAGTTTGAGTTGATTTTACGTTTAAAAGATAGATAAATAAATAATCAGAAATAAAATATGAGGCCAAGTAAAAAAAAAAAAAAAAAGTAATAATAATAAAAATAATTTTTAAAAAACTGTCAGTAACAGAATTTAATTTAGTATGACAAAACTATTTTGTGCATTATAAACTTTTTTTTTTTTTGTCTATTCTTCCACATAAAAGCATGTGATAACTGTACACACTTATACAAATTCTCATTCGTATAATTTTATTGGAAAAGATTTGTCACACGGCTTCTCATCATATAGTGTTTTGGTTTACTTTGTGAATCAAGGTCCATAATTTTTAACTCTTCAAGGAATCTATTTCCGCTATCTGAATTAAAATCTACAATGAAATCTCCCACAAACAAATTTAAATTCAAATTTATCTATTTCTATTTAACTGTAAGAATGTGTGAAAAATAGTTTACTCCGTGATTTTGAATCCAATTCTCTACTAAAAGCTTCAGTTAATGAAAATGACTTCAGAAGTAATATTTATGACGCATGTACAAAAAAAAATAGATAATTCAAACATTTTACTGTCTCTCTTTTTTTTTTTTTTTTTTTAATTTAATTTTTGATGGTTTGAATTTTTTCTCAGAAATGGGAGACTTTTGTTTAATTTAATTACTTTACTATTTGTTAATCCAATAGTTAACAATCAATTTTTAAGCACGTAAAAGTTTTTTATAATTAATGTGCAATAATTATTTTAACTCTCAATTTAAATAAAGGAAAATTGTTACACATTCACTCTTTTTCGACATAAAAAGAAATATATTTATCATTCACATACAGATAAATTTATTTTCCTTTAAAAAAGGAACACACACATATATATATATATATATATATATGAAATATAATTAAAAGCCCCTCTTAAAATTAAAGCTTCTTTTCTCAAACTTAAATGATTCTACCTCCTACTAATCCACTGATAGCACCCTAATTAATTCTTTATTTTCTAAATATTTCATTAATTACAAATTTATTAACCTGGTCTCAATTCTTAAACTTATTTTATTTTCTGATGAAACAAAACCATTATTTATTATGTTGTGCAATGCAAAGGTAAAATTAATCCAGAATATTCTGTCTTCTCCCTCCTGTGAATTGTATGAATCCCCAAAGTCAATCAGAGTGCTCGCGATCACCTGACCTCAGCTAATTCGAGGGAAAGAAGTTCAGTTTGGAGAAGGGGGTTGGATGTAACTAGCAGTGGCAAAAATGACTTGAGATATTTTTTTTTTTTTTTGAAAGGCTCATTTTCTGAATTAGCAGTGTAAAACCCTTGAACTGATTAAAAAATCATTTAATCTAAACCAATGACTGCACTTATTTATTTATTTTAATGTGTGGTTGTCCATTTTAATATGACATATATATATAATAAATTATATAGTTATTAGCATATTTGAAATATTTAAAAAAAACCTTCAGATTAAACAATTAACATGATAAAACCCAAAGCCACCATGGAACTAATTAAAATTGAAATAAATCGAGAAAAAAGGAAACACATGAAAGCATGTTTATTGAAATTTAATTTTTCCGACTGAGTGAAAATAATGCCTGGACCGGGACTCGAACCCCGGATCTTTGACTTACAAGGTCAAGGCTCTACCAATTGAGCTATCCAGGCCGACATCCCGGTCAGCATTATTCACTCAGACAACCTTTTAGGCAGAAACAATCTGGTCTATCATTTAGATAGCTCAACAGAAATAAGCCGCAGGAAATGGAAAACACCATTAAACAATGGGAGAATGAAATACAATTTTTTAATAAAATCACACAATCAACTGTGGAAGAAAATCACAGTTGATTGTGTGATTTTATTAAAAAATTGTATTTCATTCTCCCATTGTTTAATGGTGTTTTCCATTTCCTGCGGCTTATTTCTGTTGAGCTATCTAAATGATAGACCAGATTGTTTCTGCCTAAAAGGTTGTCTGAGTGAATAATGCTGACCGGGATGTCGGCCTGGATAGCTCAATTGGTAGAGCCTTGACTTTGTAAGTCAAAGATCCGGGGTTCGAGTCCCGGTCCAGGCATTATTTTCACTCAGTCGGAAAAATTAAATTTCAATAAATATGATTTTCTTCCACAGTTGATTGTGTGATTTTATTAAAAAACACGAAAGCATGCTTAAATTCTTATATTATCAAGGGTGTGAAAGTAAAACAAATCATGCAAAATAAATGGTTTTCTGTTACAAAAAGAACATAAGCTGAAATTATGCTTGTATCATGTCCAAATCATCTACCAATTACCAATCAAGAGAGAAAATAAACTCAGAGTAACCAAGAAACACTTAAATAACCAGCCAAAACCATGATTGGAACAATCTACTAAAAAGGTACATTCAACATATCATCACAACCACTAGTCACCATTTGATTGTGAGATAAACATAAACAGACAATAAATCAAGAAAGAAAATGAATAAAAGACAATTAAGAAACATTGAATTAATACTGTGTGTTGGGTATGAAATATGAAGAAAAACAAGATTTGCTCACTAGTTTTGCACAAAGAGAGATGTGAAGAACTGTCAGAAAATCAATGAAGCACATGTAAGTAAATATATATAATGTAAAATATTTTGAAAATAAACACAACTAGAAAAACACTGAGGTCATCATCAGGGGGCCTTTCAATGCAGGGTGGAAAACATAGATGTTTCAAGAGCTATTTGCATAAACAAAAAGTAGCTTGGCCCCCTACAACTTATCAAGATCAAGAGAAAAAAAAAAAAAAAATCATAACCACTGCAGCTCTAAATGTCAAATGAAAAATTACAAAATGACATAATGCATACAAATATAAAATCGTATAAAAATATTGTTTTTAAAAAGTAAAAATGTCCTTTTTAAATTAAATGGCTTAAAAGTTAGTTAAATCAAAGTAACCAAACTATTTAAGGTATAAGGTTATTTAAAAAAAAAAAAAAAAAAAAAAACTATTCTTATTTTCAACGGTATGTAATAATTTTACTTACCAACATCCGTAGAATACTTTCAGTCTCTCTACCATAGTTGCTTTGTTCAAAAGTGTTTGCGATTCTTTGAATTTCTCATTGCAGAAGTTGATCTCATCTTGCAATCTTCCAAAGCAGTTCATGTGTTGCAAAAATCCTTAAAGAAATATAATAATTTAAATATTTCGTTTTATTTTTAAATATAATACAAATACAATTAAAAATATTTTTAAAAAAGGAATTTTTAACTTATATTTAAATTAGTTTTTTTTTTACCTTAAATAGCAACCTTTTAATTTTCACACAAATATATTTCAAGCACAGCATGCTCATCTTCAGTGCAAAGTGACTGGATTTCTTCAAAGTTGAACTCTTCATATTTTTTTGGTTCTCTTCGTTTCATCTCTTTGTTTAAAGGTCTGTTGCCACACATCTGGAAATACGCTATGCTCTCGGTCATTAACTGCATTAGTAATCATTTCGATGGCCTCCCGTTTTAAAGCATAACTTGTTAATACCTGTCAAAATTTGACGGATGATGTGCAACTAAAATCTTTTCACGACATAAAGTTTCAAAACACCCTTGCTTTGATATTTCACATTGCTCTTAACCGGTTTAACCCCCCCCCCCCCTGCTTTAACCAATTATCTTTTGGTTGAAGGGATAAATTTCATGGAATTTCAATATACAAATTTAATCATACTCCACATAATAAAAATAAAATCCCAAGGTTTTCCTAATTTTACTCTAAATATGACCAAAATAATGTTAGGAGTAATTAAAAGAAAGGCAGAATTTATATAAGCTATCGAAAGAATCAATATTTCTTAATTAGATAGTATTTTTATTTGTGATAATATTTATCAAAGTATCAAGCATCTAAATTAATCCCACAATAGAATTCCTCCCTGTCACACCAAATCGATTAATAATCTATAGAACTGCACTCGTTTTATGTTTACTGTGAAATTTATTCGTTGCTTTTCAGGCAAAATGAATGAATATAAAGATTTACTACCAGATTATAATTATATTAACTTACTATCAACAATAACAGGTCACAGTTTTTTAATAAAAGACATACATGAAATACAAAGATGTCATTCACTTGTAAAATATATCATTAATTCTAATTTGCCAAGACAATAATAAGTGCATTTTAAGTGTAAAATAGTAGTTTTGATTCTGATTTTTCCTTCCCATATTTGTAAAACCACTTTCATATAATCCAAAATATTAATTCATTGTATTCTAAAAATAAACTGCAAATCGGAATAACGTTAAAATTTGTTTTTACTGGAATAGTATTTATAACACTTTATTCTATCAAAATAGCATATTTCAACAAAAGTATACTGTTAAAAATAAATAAATAAGAATGAATTTATTATCATACTTTAGCAAATTAATTTGATCATTAAATTTTTAAAATGAAATATCAGAGATCATAATAATTAGAGTAAAAAAAAAAATAAAAAAAAAAAACCTCCTTTGATTTAAAATATTTATCTCCATCTTTTCTAAACAAAGTTTTCAACTGATAAAAGTTAACTTTTAAAGAACAATGAAATCTGACAATTTGTTAATTAAAAAAATATATATATTTTTTTTCTTTTAAGAAATTGAAAAAAAAAACAATTTTTGGAATATGATATAATATAGTATTTAGATGGCAACAGATGGCGCCACATCCTGTGTAAAGAAGTTTTTGGCGAAAATGCATACGACTAAGGCTCCTGAGTTCTACATACGACGGTAACCGATACGCATTCGCGAATTGCTTTGTTTTTAATATACTTGCTTGGAAAGTATGAATCAATGAATTAATCGTGTGAATTATTTTTATGATCGAGCTTTAATTAGGTGCCTGCCACTGACATATTGAAGTATTAATGTCGTCTACTCGATCTATCATCGGTATTCGTATTACACTGTATAAAGAGAAAGGAATATTCCCGTTTCGAATTGGTTCAAAATTTTCTCGCTCATGCCTGGATCGTGCAATTTTGGTTTTACAGAAAATACTTTGTGTTTGTTGTAAGGTGCTATTTTACTAATATTAATGGAATTTAGATTAATAGGATAAGAGTTGTGGGTGGTGGATAAAGCAGTGGTTAATTTATTGTATTTTAAATCTTCGTAATGTTCCTTTTCATGATCTTTTATTTTAGGTTTCGTCATTCCGATATAACAAGCACTATTATCATTTATGTATTCAAAATTTATTTTATAAACGCCCGCGGTAGATTTATAGTTGATATTATTGTTTTCATTCCGGATATGTTGTAAGAAGCTTTTATTTGGTTTGAAGAAAGCAAACAACGTCGCACGAACGATTGTTATGAACGAAATTAATTTAAATATAAGTTAAAAATTCCTTTTTTTAAAATATTTTTAATTGTAATTAGTATGCCGATACCGGGCTTTTATCTTCGTAATGGAGATCTTTCGTGTGGCGTTGTTTATTTTCTTACCAAATAAAAGTATCTTTCAACATATCCGGAATGAAAAAAATATCAACTATAAATCGACTGTGGCATTTATAAAATAAATTTTGAACACGTAAATGGTAATAGTGCTAGTTATATCGGAATGACAAAACGTGGAATAAAAGATCGTGAAAAGGAACATCGCGCAGATTTAAAATACAATAAATTAACCACTGCTGTATCCACCACCCACAACTCTAATCCTATTAATCTAAATTCCATTAATATTAGTAAAATAGCACCTTACAATAACCATCATTATCCTTTAAAATGGAAGGCCATCGAAATCATTACTAATCAAAATGCAGTTAATGACCGAGAGGATAGCGTAATTCCAGCTGTGTGGCAACGGACCTTTAACTCTTTGACGCAGATAAGACTCTGATGTCCCTTTTGCTTATTTATTTTTTGACGCTCTTATTACAAATATTTTTATTATATGATAGTTTTTTATTATAAAAGAGAGTCTAATAGTTACTATAAAAAATCTATTAGATTATCAGAGTAAATTTTTTACTAAAATAAAAATGTTAAATAAAAGTAGCTTGAAAAAATTTTATCAACCAATTTCAAAAATTTATTTCTAATTAAATTTGATTGTTTAAAAAAGATCAGTAATGAATTATTGCTACTCCTATATCTAAGTAAGTAATTGTAAATAAGTGCAATTTGTAAAAATATTTATTCATGGGACGCCCGTGTCCTATGATGAATTTACCTTTAATGCAGAAAGGGAAACCAGTGCCCCACTCTATACTTTAGAACCAAAATTAATTAAAATTTTAAATGTAATATTTTCCACTTATTTAGATCTAAAATAACTTAAAACTATCAAAAAAGTGTAAAAATTATGTTTGATGAGAAATCTGCTTCAAAGGGTTAAACAAAGAGATGAAACGAAGAGAGCCAAAAAAAATATGAAGAGTTCAACTTTGAAGAAATCCAGTCACTCTGCACTGAAGATGAACACGCTGTGCTTGAAATATATTTGTGTGAAAATTAAAAGGATGTTATTTAAGGTAAAAAAATTAATATACAAGTGTTTGGTTCCGTTATTTCATTATAATTCTACAGCTAAACTTTGAAGTTTTAGAAAAAATTTCATAAAAACAAAACAAACGAAAAAAAAAAAAAAGTAAGAAGTCTGTCTTTTATGCTCTTTCAGTTCCATATATTTCTACATCCAAGAAACTTTCTGAGTTAAAAATTATGACAAAATTCTCAAAATTCATAATTTTGATTTAATGTATTGAAAAGGGAATTTATTCTGCTGGGTTATGTTTTAATAATCCTTCAGTTTCCATACAATGTTAATAGTTTTACTTATTTTAATCATTAACAAATATTATATTTTATACCATATTTTGATAATTTGTTTTGCGATTATTTATGTACTAAAGTTTTTTCTTTTATTTGCCATTGTTGCATTTAAGGTTTGAGGGTTTAATAAATTTTTTTTTTTAAGGTTCAGTTTAGAGTAGGTTTTTCTGAGATTATAAGTACTTTTTCTACAGTGTTAGTATTTTTGTAGTCTAAAGGCCTTTTCTTTTGAGCGCAGTTGCACATATATATTACTACTAACAGTTGCATTGATTTGCTCTGTCTACTTTTACTTAAAAACCTACGAGTATGAGTAAATGGCCATTGATTTCGTGAAATTGATTCCTGTTAGAGTCAATGACATGTAATTCTGTTCTTGAATCAAATTAATAAAATTTATTTTAGACGTGATAGCTTCCAGATACTATTGAATGATATTTTGCTTTTTTAGAGGAACGGGTCCGTACTGTATACAGCCCTCCCCCTCGTTTTTTAATTTTAATTTAATTATTTATTGAAGCATATGCCTTGTCTATTGTTTCTTGATACTCTGTTTATCTTATCCTTTAGTCCAAGCAAAATAGGAAAAATCTATAGGGAAAGAAAATGTGTATTTTTTAAATTTGATTTTGTTATGGGGATGAATGTCCTCAACAACATACTAAAAGTTCTCGCCCGTACAGGCTAAATGTGAGAATGGGATAGGGCATTTAAAGGTCTGGGATTTGGCTGAAAGACTCAATTACAAAGTTAAATTTCATAAAACTTGCTACAAAATGTCCATTTAGAATTTTTTTTTTTCTGTATTATCAATAGCTAAGAAACAAGAAAAATCACATATCTTTAACCCTCCCCCCCCTTTTTTTTTTCAACTGTTGAATCAAGTAAAGCGTGTAATTAAAAAGGTTCACGTCAAGTGCTAAGTATTTAAAAACAAAATTTTGCAAGAAAGCTGTGTAAGTGTATATTGCATCACTTGTTTTAAGCAATTTTGAGGCAAGTGATGTTATTAGTTATAATTCAGACTACATTTAGAATCATTATAATACAATAGTGATCCCAGTTCGATCCTGCCACTTCCAAATAACTACAAGCATTATACAAGGCTGATTGCAACCTCACTTTAAAAATAATGAAATTAGTACTTGAAAAGAAAGAAAAGGACACACTACATTTTTCTTTCTTTTTTCTTTTTTTTTTTTTTACAATTGTGACTAATAAAATGGATACGAATTTTTGTAAATCTAAAATAATACTAGTAAATTTCAAAATATATTCCTAAATTTCCATTATACAACAGATTTCTCTCATTAGTTATTGAAGAATAATTGAAAAATATTCCGGAAATCATTATAGTAAACAAAAGTTTCTAAAATCAGGAAAATATGCTACACACAATCGTGAGCTTGATACTTAAACGTAAAACATATCTTAAAGAGTCCTGTAAATTTATATCCAGATTAATGAAAATGCTGTTATTTATTTATTTTCTTAAGTATGTATAATATTCAGAGATTTAACCGTATGACACATTAAAATAAATAATTTAATATATTATTTTATTTTTTAAAATGTTCTATTGAAATTTATTTTGGTGTAATAAATTACTTGGGAATATTTTAAATATATATATATTTTTCTTTTTACAGCTTTAATATAATTTTATATATATATACATATATATCTTTGTGTAAAATTGTTGATGTCACTCAAATGAGTGCGAAATTCGATTATTTTTGATTGAAATAATAATCTTTATCTCCATTTACATCTTTCATAAAAGAAAATGAAAGCACATGTAACATGCCACTTGAGATATGGTTAATATATACCATAGAGTAAATTTTCTTAACAAACACAATTTATTCTATGAAATTAGGTGAAAAATCAAATAACATTATCACACATAAAGGGATACAAGTACTGTTCTTAAGAAAATAAATTGCCTACACACACACACATATATATATTTTTTTCCTCAAAATTTATGTTATTGATTTAAAATTTGATGATGATAAAGCAATTTATTAATGTGTATACAAGAAACATTTTCTATTGGACGCACAGGAAAATATGCATTTTTATTAATTTAGGGATATTATTATTATTATTATTATTATTTTGGAAGTATTCTTATTATTTTAAAGTGAACATCCTACAGATTGTTATTTTAAAATATTGAAAGTTTTAAATCGACTTTTCAAATTTGATGCTTCCATCTAAGGCAAAATAAAAACGGGTTCTTATAACAGTCAGTTTAAAAAATTATAATTTATTTATAGAAATGAAATGAACTGTTCTTGAAAAATTTAGTCTTTCAAAGCCTTTAGTTTTTTTCACAGTATTCTAAAAAATTTTAAATTATTCGAAGTTAAAATTTTTATATAGTTAATTTCATACATATAAAATCAGAATAATTTTTTAGATTAACCTTTTCATTTTTCTTTATACATATTTTCCAACTGTTTCCATTGTATTAATTCATCATAAGGGCATCGATTTGAATGACTCCGTCTTCTAAAATCACTGTTTGTGATGCAGGAAAATTTTGAATATTCTGTACCTTAATTATTTTAAAATAAAATGCTTAAAATAGTGTTTGAAATACTATAAAAATAAATTTAAAAAAATTTCCGTGAAAGTAGACAAAAGATTAAATATATATATATATATATATTTCTGTGCTAGTTTTTATACTGTGTTACAATCAATTTTATTTCTGTGGTGTTGGTATTAACATATGTCTATTAAATGCTAAAATTTTAATGTTAAAATTTATTATGATATCTATCATTTATATATATATATATTTATTTATTATTTAATTTTATAAAGGCAAAATAACTTCAATAAAATCGTTCAATATGAACATATTGAGCCGATTTTGACCAAATTAACTAGTGGCAGGAAGCAATTTAATATTCAGTACTCTTAGGAAAAAAAAAAAAAGCAGCAACTATATAAATTAAAATATAAAAATTAACCCTCTGACTGCTCAATTTGTGGACCGAAATCGCTTCAAAAATTGTGTATTTTCTTTCTTGTATATTTTAAATCTATATACTTTGGAGAATTGAAATATGCATTTTTTCTTTCTAGAAAAGATTTTTTATATACATTTTTATCATGAGAAACTAAGCTGTCAGAAAAAACCAATTTGAGATGCTATCACAAAAAATAAATAAATAAAAATAATAAAATAAAATAATAATAAAAATAATAAATAAATTAATTAAATAAATAAATTTCAATTTAATTACAGTTAATTTTTATTTATTACATAATATAAAAAATTAAAATGTATAAAACTTAAGAAAATATAATGAATCATGATCAGATTCATCGCTATCTGAGGAGCAGTCCGAAAAATCATCTTATCACTATCAAAACTAAAGTCACTTTCAGAATCTGATAAATCATCAGGAATATATACTCTGTCAATCGCTGAACGTTTTTTACCAGTACCAGTCATTTCTGATTAGAAAAAGACGGCAAACATAGTGAAGTTAGAGCGGTAAATACCAAGTACCTTCAAATGCTGCAATTTAGTGGACGACTATCGACATCTAATTAGTCAAAATCTAATTTAAATGTCTAATACTGTATGTAATTTATTTCACTGGTTAAACGGTGAAAAGGCAGGATGCGCTCCTCAATAAAGGAAGAAAAACACATGCCTGCGAAATTCGCGGGATGAGCAAATTTTGCTACATTTGAGCTGCCCGGGGAAATCGCGGGATGATTAGCCAGAGGGTTAATAAAATACGTTAACTAAATTTTTAACGTACACAAACATCAAACCGTCTCAATTATATATATTAAAAGCAAAAACTGTTTTATTTATGAGACAAAAATTTAAGTTAAAATACATTTAAAAACAAAAATTACATATAAAAACAATTAAAAACTAGACTTTCGAAACCCGCCCGGGTTTCCTCATCAGTAATTACAACACAATACGCAAACATTATATGAATACTCAAGGAATTTAAAGGAGTACCGAATATTGAGGAGCCAGTGCGCATGCTTCATTGATAGTGTGGAGATGCTTGGCAGTGTGCCAGCTCTCAAGGAAAATACGCGATTTATAATTATGAAAACCAGAATTTAGAATTTTTATATTATCGAAGTCAGGAATATGATTGGTTTCTATTGAATGGATTACCATTTTAGAATTTTGGTTGCAATTTTTAAAAGATCGTCTGTGCTCCTGTAGTCTAATTTTTGCTGTACAGCCAGTTTCACCTATATAAACATATTTGCAATTTTTACAAGGAATTAAATATATTACTCCAGTTAAATCCAGAGAAGGGGGTTATGGGTTTAAAGTTAAAAAGGAGTTTTTTAATTGTTTAATTGGCCGGAAAGCAGTATAAATATTATGTAGTTTAAATAATTTAGAAATAAATTCTGAAAGAAAAGCAAAATATGGCATAGAAATATAATAGTTCTTATTAATTAGTGAATTTTTCATTTGCATTGGAGTAGAGGGGGAAATTGCAGGAGGAAACGAAGGAGAGGGGAAGCGGATAATTTTTTCAGGATAAATTCGTTTTAACCAATTAAGAGGGTAATCGTTATTTATTAAATTCTGAAAAATTCTTTTAATTTCCATCTTAAAAAGTGTCTCGTTACTGCATAACTCAAGAGCTCTATTGACCAAAGTTCGGAAGAGAGCAATTTTATGAGAATTGGGATTAGCAGAATGAAAATTTAGATATTGACCTATAAAAGTGGCCTTACGATAAACAGAAGTTTGAAAAATGCTAGGTTAATTCGAAATGCGTTCAACAAGAACATCAAGAAAAGGCAAACTGTTATTTTGTTCTATTTCCAAAGTGAATTGAATTTCTGGGCATAACGAATTAGAAAAAGTAACGACTTCATTTATATGTTTTTTTTGGAAAAATTTTTACGTAAAAAAAATTTACGTAAATTAAATATTAGTATTAACCATAGATTGCATTATTTAATTTTTTAAGTTGAATAATATAATATGTTGTCATTTTCATTGAAATATGTTAACACATGTTCAAAACCACTCACACAAATGTGTAAGTAAATATGTTACAAAAATAAAGTAAGAAAAAGTTAATATTTAAATACCGTAAAAGTAAAGTAATTAACATTTAAAATGTGCTAAAAAGTTATTTCTTTCATTATGCGTTTTTGGGCCAATGTTGCCAAATTTAGGGACTTTTTTTATACAATAATTCTGAGGAATGATATTTGATACATATAATAGACGATTAATCTTTGGGGTGATTAGGCGACAGTTGCAATTAAAATTTAGTGGTAGATATTGATAAAAAAAATTCCTAAATTACACAAGAGTGTTTTGGGAAAAATAAATTTCAGCAGCTGTAGTGTTATACACAAGTTTTGCTTGCTGTATCTTTTAATAATAATAATAATAATATTCAGAACAAAAAATCGCCAATAACGCGATAAATGCCAGAAAAGATAACCTTTTTTCAGCAGTCACGTGCTTCATCTTTGCCACCTTTACTTATATTTCCTTAATAATGGGGTGCTCCGTCCACTTTTATAATAGGTTTCAGTACCGGTTAATGGCTGATGCCAACAAATTTTTTAGGCATCAAAAATCTTTGCATGATAACACGGGGACGATAAATCTATAGAAATTACTATATCTATGGTTAGGAAGCATATGTATAGTTTTGTGGCTTTTAAAAGGCAATGATTGCAAATAAAGATTATTCGTTAATGATAAATGCTATGTCACAGTTATAATATTAAAATCAAACTTGTACACATATATATATTAATCAGTAATTTTTAACAATATGTACTCCATAACAATTTGATTTGGACTATCAAACACCGACATTTCGTTATTTTATAAAGTATTTCTCTTTGAGTACAATATTGTCATTGGCAATGTCAAGAAAAAATGTACAGTAAAAATTCACTATTTTATTTTGTACACTATAATATTATTGAAGGGACTAATTCACTATTTTATTATTGAAAAACCACTAAGAAATATTGAGGAAAGTGGGAAAATTGTTGTATGATGAGAACAAATCCATGCTATACATGTTAATAGGGATAGACTTACAAATTTGAAATGTGATATCAGGTATTTAAAATCAACAACTGAAAATTATTACAGTGTTCTAAAAACAAGAACTCAAAAAATTATTTAAAAAAAATATATATATATTTTAGTATCATATTGGGATGTCATAATAATATTTTCCTCCATATTTTTGGGAAGATTTTGTCTCACTTCATTCCGCTTCCTAACCAAGTTCAAGTAGCACCATATTCGTTCACGTATAAAAAAATAATCCAAATTATTATAATACAAAATTATATCCAAATGATTCCTCTTCTAGTAAAAATGCAATTCTTATTTAACTTACCTTTGTTTATTTTTGTGCCGTCTGTGCACATCTGTTCGATTACCTTCAATCTTCCTCCTGTGGTGGCCTCATATAAATCTCTCTCGCCTGGTTTCATGCAATTTCGAATGAAATCACTGGCACAGTGTATAGTTTCCCTTTTAGAACTGTTTGTTTGAAAGAGAAAAAAATGCATTAGAAGAGCTTTCTGAGTTAAAAATTAATTAGCATAAATTCTGAGATAAGTAATGAAGCAAGACAATCATGCTCATGTAAATGCACACAATAAAAAATTATAGGCTTTTTTTTTAGGTACAATTATAAATGAAAAACCTGAAAATATAAAGAACACAGATTAGTAGACGATTAACAAAGTAAGTGAATGTTAGACATTTTTATATTCTATGTATTGCATTTATATGCGATAGAGAAAACATTCCGAATTTTATATTATTATTATTATTCTGTACTAAAATCTAATATAGCTAACAGTGTGAAACATTTTTTTTTTTCACCAATTTCTGAAATTGTTTGGCAATACGCTTACAGATATACATAAATTCACTTATTTTTTGCATGCATTATTCAATCATTGTCTCTGAAGAAGTACTGTGCAGTGTATGGTTTCATTCATGGATTTTTATTATCTTTTTAAATTAAATATTCCATTTCTTCATGTGATATTTCATTTTTTTCCAGTGAAATGTTTGAAAAGGTTTTAATATATATACACATGTGCGCGCGTACGCGCACACACATGCACACATGTATATTATATCGAATAATAAGATTTGAGCATTTAAAATTCTTAACATTGAGATTTATTAGCATTTAAAAATTTTATTTTTGTATTTCTATGCGTCATATTGTACAAAGATGTTAATTTAAATTAAGAAATGCATGCAAATATGCACGCAAATATGCACGCATATAATGATAAGACTAAACTTTTTGAATATACAATAAGCATTTTTGTAACTTAGCTGCTATTTTCTACAATTTTATTATTTATAATCAAACGCCTGTGATGTATTTTTTTTTCCCAAATTAATTTAACTTATTTAATTAACAAAAATATATGTTATTTTTAAATATCTTTATTGAATCATTAGAAAAAATATATTACAAATTGTAAAATCAATGTCTTATAATTTAGAAATGTTAAAACTTATCCATAAACTTATTATTGTTTTTCACGCAAAACTCTTTTTGTTGCTCCAATTTTCCCTTTAAATAAATTTTAATAACCAAATTTAAAAAGAAATTTTAGAACTATTTTCTCTTGCGACAAGAAAATCACTGTCTATTTAACATAATACCCGTTTCTTTTTCTTTCTTTTCTTCTTCTTCTTTTTTTTTTTTCTTTTTTATTCATTTATTTTACAGATAATAGTAACATACTAAAGTATGGATCATTTTGAAATTTCAATGACTTACAGAAAAGTAATATAAAAAAATAAATAAATAAATAACCCTAAGCATTTTTTTTTTTTTTTTTTTAAGTAATAGGTATGAAATTCTGCACAAAACAGAATTTAATTTAGCACACAGGTCTTATTTTAATTTATTCTTTTATATAAAAGCGTGCAGTAACTATGTTTCATTCCCTAGCATCGGTTACTATATTCTTTTATTAAAATTTCTTGGTAGAACTTTAGCATAGCAGCCTCTTGGCGGCTGTTGAATTTTTGTTGTCATTTTGGCGATGAATTAAAATGGTTATCGCAATCGCGTAAGTAAAGATCTTGGTGAGAAACGTCCGAGAGCTGTTTGTGCGAGCTGTACTTTTTTTTTTTTTGACATAAAAAAGAAAGATATTTACTTTCTTATTTATTTTTGGCTCATAAATAACAGAATATTTCGATATATAGTTTTTCCAATTTAAATAAATTTTTAATAGTCAAATTTATGCCACAAAGTTTGTTTATTTTCAGAAATTTCCATTTCTTTTATTAAATTTAAGCCTTTTCTGGTCTTTTATTTTGACTTTTTTAGAAATTGCTATCATTATTTTAGAAACTTTATTTTCAGTAATTTTTAAAATGTTAACTATAAATATTTTCAAATAATTTTCTTAGTTAACTAATGATGCCATATCCTTCTAAAATCATAATAAGTTAGCCATGCAAGTTAACTATTCTTTTAATTTTATTTTCAACATATATAAATAATAATAATGACACATATCGTTTTATACTGAAACTGTTCTATTTCTTTAGCACAATTTTTTCTAAATTTTATTTTAATTATTTAATTTATTTAATTATTTAATTATTTTTTTTTTTTTTAATAATTAAAATAACGTCCGATTTTTTTTTTTTTTTTTTTTTTTCGGCATAAAAAAGAAATGTAAAATTCAAGGTGTAAAACTACAAACGGCGACGAAGCAAAATCCCGGATTGAAAGAAATAACACGACCTGTCATACTAATAAATAAATAAATACAAAAAACAGTTTATCGTGTTATCGTTTGCTTATGTTTATTTCTGTTTCACATATTCTACTGACTGAATAATTTCTTAAAAGACATAAATTAATGTTGTCGATACTATGCTTTCATAGATTTCAGTCTATAGTCAATAGTTAACTTGCAATTTTGAAATTTTTTTGTTCGTGTAACTTAAATCATTGTTTCAATATCTTATGACAATTATGCTAACATTTACATCTCTCCTGGATATCAGTTTGTGGGTGTTCGAAATGAAATTTTGATTTTCATCATCTAAAATTTTATTCATTTTTAATTGACTTCTTATGATCTTTTACTATTACTTTGTAAATCCAATTAAATATTTTATAATACCTATATACAACATATTTTTCATACGCTGGGTAATTCAAGTGGGTTTTTTTTAATACTGGATCCCATATTCTTGTCCTGTGGTAAAAATAAGGTCTCGTAGAATCTTTGAGTCGGATGACTGGGACCAGTCTCCTCGTAACAGATCGCTTCAGGCGAGATTCAAGGACCACGAACAGTGCCTAATAGAACCAAGAGTGCCTAATTATGAACAGTGCCTAATTATAAAATATTAAATCCAATTTAATATTTTATAATATGAACGAATAGTGCCTAATTATGAAAAGTGCCACGAACAGTGCCTAATTATAAAATATTAAATCCAATTTAATATTTTATAATTCCTATATACCACATATGTCTCATACGCCGGGTAATTCAAGTGGGTCTCTTTTAATATTGGAGCCCATATTCTTGTCCTGTGGTAAAAATAAGGTCTCGTAGAATCTTTGAGTCGGATGACTGGGACCAGTCTCCTCGTAACAGATCGCTTCAGGCGAAATTCGAGAACCACGAACAGTGCCTAATAGAACGAACAGTGCCTAATTATGAACAGTGCCACGAACAGTGCCTAATTATAAAATATTAAATCCAATTTAATATTTTATAATACGAACGAACAGTGCCTAATTATGAACAGTGCCACGAACAGTGCCTAATTATAAAATATTAAATCCAATTTAATATTTTATAGTACCTATATACCACATATGTCTCATACGCCGGGTAATTCAAGTGGGTCTCTTTTAATATTGGATCCCATATTCTTGTCCTGTGGTAAAAATAAGGTCTCGTAGAATCTTTGAGTCGGATGACTGGGACCAGTCTCTTCGTAACAGATCGCTTCAGGCATCGAGATTCGAGAACCACGAACAGTGCCTAGATATTTCTATACATACCACACATTTTTTTTTTTTTTTTTTTTTTTTTTTTTTTAAGTTTCAAATAACATTGTCAACTAATAATGAACAAACTAATAGCAAAACCAACCATTAATTAAAAATTTTTTAAAGCAGGTATCATTGCAGCGATATCCATTTTTAAAACAAGCATTTTTCGTAATTTGCTAAAAAAAATATTTATTTTTAAATCTTCGAATTTTAACAAAGCATTTGTTACGTACTTACAGACTTCTTTCATTTCATCTTCGTTCATGATGTTAAAATCGCCTCCTTGCAAGGTATTTACATCTCTCATACAAAGTGAGAATTCTTCGTAATTGCACTCTTTGGCTTGGACGGAACCTAAAGGAAAAAAAAAGTTGCAATAGATAACTCAAAAGTGTCTTTAGATTTCACTACTTCAAATGTACCCTTAAACCCTTTGTGACGCGCTGCCCTCGCTGCGAGGACACAAAATTATTAAGCTTCAGCTGCAAAAACTCATCCCGGAAAATTTTTAGCAAACATTTATGTTTATAACGTTGCAGAAAAGGCCGTTTCTTTAATCTGAAAATTAAAACTTTCTTTTAATTTAATTTAGCTCGTGAGTTCCGGTGGCAGTGTAATTTAAATGATCCGAATTACCTTGCGCCGCAAAGGGTTAAGTGCTTTAAATAATTTTCGAAGTCATCTGCTTTGTAACTTGTAGGTGTTAAGGCCGATTAACTGCGCGAAAATCCTATTTAGGATGGAGTACCGTGTACTCTCTATGGGGGATTTTCCAAGGGGGGAGGGGGCGTTAGCTCGTATAAAAGTTAATTTAAGAGAAAACTATGGAAACACAGAACAGCTAGGCCAACGATTATGACCTAGGCTGATTTGGCGCCTCCCGTTCGTTAGATATTTATCCTTCGTGCTACGAATAACAGTTTCATTGGACTGTGCTAGGGAATAATCGTTAAATAAAGAGCATTCATCGACTGGAACCAGTTCGTTTCTTTACGAAATACTTTATTCAAGCAAGAGAGTCGACATTTTTATAACAATATTAGTAATTATTGTCAATAATATGAAGAATAGTAAATAAAAATGATCTGCATGCCAATAAGTAATGCAAAGGGACGTCGAGGTTCCTGATCTGCAGATACACATGTTAATTTTTAAATATTAATGTTTTAAATACTAGAAATAGTTATTTAATTAAAATACTATAAATGTGTCGAAGAAAGATTATTGTTTCAACAATGTCTTCACGTATCTTTAAAAATACATTGCGTTAATTTTGGAAAGTCTGTTTAAAAATTAATTCAGTGTTTTAATTGGTATGTTGTATCCATTATAAAATTTCAGGGTTGGCAGGTTTTTGACACGTGACAGTTTTTGACGGTTTAAACCGTGGTTAAAACCGTCATGTCAAAAACCACCTTGTCAAAAATGTCAAAAACTGTCAAAAACCTATATTTATAATTTAATTGTTATAAAAAAAACTTAGTTTAACAAAATATAGTTTATAAAGATTTTTTGAAAAGTAAATAGATTGATGTTCTTTGAAAAACACATTGTTACAACATTTTGATTAATACAAAAAACAAAACTTTAGACTTTTAAAATTTTATTATGAATTATTTCTATGTTCATTCAAAATATGCTGTGATACTTTTATATATTATGAAATTTATTTATAATTATGCTTTGCTTAATATAGTATATGTTAAACTTAGTTATGTGATACTTTTAAAAATATAGTTGTTTTTAATAAGATATTATTAATAAGTATGTTTTAAAAGGTACACATATTAATGTTTTTGGAGAAACAATATTATAACATTTTGATTAATATAAAAACAAAAGTTTAGGCTTCTAAAAATTCATGATTTATAAAACATTGACAGATCATTTTGATTAATAAATCATTTTATTTGCAATATAACATTGTATATTTTAATTATTTTAGTATCGTGCTTTTAGTATTATGTATTTAATCCTTAAAATAAAAATGCATAGCCTAATATTTTGTATTTAAATATTTTATAGAAAAATATAACTTTTTTATTTTTTTTTTTAAATGACTGCTGATATTGCAAGTTCATAAGAAAAAGCAATAATTCTGAATATTAAGCAAGCTTGAATTGCGTCTGAAATTCTTATTATTACCGTGAGACAAGAGAAATATGAATGCTTTCTGGACATGTATAAATTGCAATAAATTTAATATTTACTCGTACAGATTCTTAAAAAAATTATTAGTCTAAGCTGTAGGGCCCACCAGCGGCCAAGCAGTTCTATGTTCAAAGTTGGTAGACATGAGGTGCCAGGTTCAATCCCAGGGCATGCTCGTCGGCCTAGACGTTCAGAGTTTTTCATGGTTTTCTCTGAAATTTGCATAAATACGGGCTAGGACCCTTTAGAAAGACCCCTACGGAGGGCACGCCTTCTTAGGCCTAAGACCCTAGAGTAGTCAATCAGCCTTACTCCCAAAATACCAAACACCAATAATCCAAGCTATAAACAGGTACAAATATTTATACAATCAATAATAATAATAAATAGATAAAAATTTATTAATAAATGATAAAGTGTAATAAATACAGATTATAAATATAATTATTTTCAAATTCATATTAATTTACTGCCCACATATATTATGTTTTACTTAAAGGAAAAAAAAAAAAAAAAAAAAAAAAAAATCCTGTATTCCCGTGTTTTCATGGCTTATGTGAAAATTCATAAGTAACATTGGAATTTTAGAATTTCATAAATATTAATATAAATAAACATACAAAATACGTCTATGCATACTTTGTATATATTTCTTAGGTTATAAACCAGTTAATTTATCTAAATTTTTATAAATTATCTACGAATTGTTTTAAGATTTGTTAATATATAAACAGCATTATATTTAGATATTCACTTGTATATGGCAAATATTACTAAATCCTATTTCTAACCTGATTCTAGCTCATTTATAGATTTTGAATTTTGACAATACAGGTTTTTGACGGTAGAGGTTTCTGACGGGTTTTTGACGGTTTTAACCAGGTTTTAACCATTGTCATGTCAAAAACCACTTTTTGACGTCAAAAACCCAACCCTGTAAAAATTTTCTTCTACATCATTCAAACTTAATCATAGTTTCTTACAATAAAGATTTTACATTTGCAATTTGATGCAATTTTAACAGATAAATGATGAGATATATCCGCGTGGAAAATCACAAAATGCATGCAATAGAAGTTCCATCTGTCGACTGATATAATTGAAATAAGGTCAGAATTCTTTTTCAAAATGACCATCTCACATATCAAGTTTGGGGCTTTTATACGCCACAGAAGCTGAGATATAGCCCTTCTTTTCACAGGAAAAATTCTAACATAACAGCAGCAACTGTCTGTCAGTATAAACCCAAACTGAATCAGTATAATGCTTCCTAACGGGCCTATTACACATGAAGTTTTGGGCAATTATACGCCGTAGAAGTTGAGATATAGCATTCTTGTAAATGGGAGAAATCGAAGCATAGCGACGTCCCCTGTTGGGAGAATTGCACCAAAAGTTGATAAGCACCAATTAACGTCGAGGTATAGCTATATATAAATTTACATGAAATTCTGTGCATTGGTTCTTGAGCTAGAGCTGCCATTTTTTTCCTATGTATATAGACAGACGGACGAACAAACAGACATTTTCTAAAAAAATGTCAAATCGTGTTCTGGATCTCTCAAAACGTCTAAATCCATCAAAAAACGGAAGCAGCAAATTTTCACTAATCCAGTTCTTTCTTCTGTTGAATATAAAAGAAAGTAACTAGTATGTTGCGGCCATACAAAACTGTCTTCAATATTTTTCTACACAAATTTACGCCGTGCAAATTATTTATTAAAATAATTTTCCATAATAAGTGCAGAAGATTTTCACTTAGAGAAGTATCTATATAAATATTTCTCTAACGTGGACCAGTTACGATTAAATTTTGTCGAAACGATACGATAGTGACAATATTAATGAAATAAGCGTGTATAAAAAGTAATACTAATGATCTAATAAGAAAAATGATGACATTTGTCTGATATGATCATTTTATAGAAAAAAAAATGTATTTTTAAAAGTTGCATATTTACGATCTTTGTAGCCGTCATTTTAAATCTAGCAATACTTTAAAAGTATAAACAGGAAATGAACTATTGTCTTAAATTGACTAAAAAATGGTTCAAATAAGAATTCTGATGTATCAAAATTTAAATTAGGTGGTGAAATTGGTATAAGATTTATGAGTTTTAAATTTTAAAAGAAAATAAGAAAACAAATAAAGTGTGAAAATTTCGAATGGATTTGCTAGTAACACTAAATATGGAAAGGAAGTCAGTTTTGTGCCCTACAGGCGATATCCGGGAAGAGACTTTTATTTTATTTATTTATTTATTTTTGATAAAAAGAAAAAAATAGATAATTTTTTGTTTTAAATTATTACAGATCTATGAAAATTTACACCCCGAGAGGGTGGGGGTTAGCGACGCTTTTTTTACATACACAAAATTCTTTTAACTTTCAGAAATACATATGTAAGGAAAATATTGTGATCATGACAAAAATCTGACTTTGGGATTTTAGTGTATCTATACGTTTTGAGGTCCCTGAGTTCACTTTTGCTATTTTTACGGTGATGTATGTATGTGTGTGGGTGAGTGAACACGATAGCATTAAAACGCTTTGTTCAAATGAGCTGGATCTGGAAGTTGATACGTATGTTATAGGTCACCGTAGCACGAACTGTGTAGATTTTGGCGAATTTAGCTCTTATAATTTTTTATTAGGGGCACAAAGAAATATTCTTTATCATTATGGTCTATAGGTTCAAATTATTTAAAGTACGATAGCGTCTAAATTCCTAATTCGATTGATCTGAAAATCTATATACATATTATAGGTCACCGTTGCACGAACTGTATAAATTTTAGTAAAGGTTTAGAGTTTTTTTTTTTTTTTTTTTAACAGGCACAATGAAAATCTCTTTATCAGTATGGCCTCTAGATTGAAATTATTTAAGTACAATAGTGTCTAGATGCCTTATTCGATTAAGCTTTAAATTTATATGTATGTTATAGGTCACCGTCGAACGAATTGTATAGATTGTAGTAAATTTAGCATTTATCGATTTTTACAGGGACTCAGCGAAGAGTTCTTTATCATTATGACATTTGGGCTCAAATTATTTGAAATGAAATCGCGATAGCCCCAAAGTTATCTATTTCTATAGTTTGTCTAAATGGACTATGGAAACACACATATACAACATTAATACATCTATATTATCCATACTAAGTTCAAGTGCGTATAACTCGTTCAAGTGCAGATTCATTTTCTGTATTCTAATATACCGGGTGATCCAAAAGTCAGGACAAACTTTAAAAATGAATAATTCGAAAACGAATCAAGATACAAAGATACGGTTTGCACCAAACGGATGAAAAAGAAACCGGTTTTTGTGTGGCAAAGGAAAGAAATTAGTTATGTTGGCGACCAACAGATGGCGCTATAGTGTTTTATTTCACGAAAGATGATTTATTTACAAATGAAAAAAAACTGTTGACAACTTACAAGTCAGCTTAATTACAGTTAATTAGTCCTACTACAGTAACTGCTCAATGTCCATCATTCAGAAGTACAGCTGTGAGATGATTCACCACATCGTTCATAGCATTTAGTAGCATTTCTTACGTTATGGCAGACACATTTTGGCGGATGGCATCTTTCAGTGCTGCAAGTGATGCCGGTTGGTCGCGGTACACTTTTGACTTTCAAGAATCCCCACAGCCAAAAGTCACAGGGTGTCAGATCGGGAGATCTTGGAGGACATGCGTGATTAAAGTAGCGACTGAGAATGCGATATTTCGATGCATATAAACTTCGACTACCATTACCTGCTGTAGTTGTTCCTTTTTATATCGTTTGTTGCTTTGCATAATCCTACATCAGAAATACGACAGCGCCATCTGTTGGTCGCCAACAGAACTATTTTTTATTTCTTTGCCACACAAAACCCGGCTTCTTTTCCATCCGTTTGGTGCAAACCGTATCTTTGTATCTTGATTCGTTTTCGAATTATTCATTTTTAAAGTTTGTCCTGACTTTTGGATCACCTGGTATTTTTTCTTCTTCTCTCTTGAGAATGCCAATCTTTCAATTTTCTTTTCTTCTCATATATATATTTTTTCTTTTTACACTATGCGGAACATTTCCTTTTCTCTGGTGACTGTAACGTCATAGACTTAAAAAACAACGATTAGGAGAAACTATTTAAGTTGGCAAACAGAGTAATTTTACTAACGCGACGTTTTTAATCAACAACTTCGAAAATTAAGGCGATAGAAATTTCGAGCCAAGAAAAACATATTCTTTGAATTATTCTCAAAACACCTCTCGTTACCTCTCGCTACGCTGAGGATCCTCTTGTTTATAAGGAGATAAGACCGCAAACACACAAGATGAACAGCGGCGACAGTTTTTTTTTTTTTTTTTTTTAAACTTTCTCTTACCCATTTATATAGTAGAGAAAGTATTTATATATATATATATATATATATATATATATATTTAGAAGAGGGGGGGGGGTCAAATTTTCTAAACTGAGTTTTTATTATATTTACACGTTTTGAGGTCCCTAGAATCCGAAACTCAGGTTTTTAGCGGTTGGTGTATGCGTGTCTGTCTGCATTTCAAAAACAAATAGTAACAGAATGTCCAAATTCGGCATTCAAAATATATTTCATTTAGGCATGCTTCACCAAACTCTTCGTTGAGATTAAGCAAATGGTTCGTGTACAGTACAGGGACATATAAGAGAATTCAAATACCTTACGAATATAGGCGAAATTTTTCGTAGATACAGTTTAACATCTGAAGGTTCCACTAAAGAAAATGAAATGGATTTATATTTTTATATGCATAAAAGTATATTTCGTATCGAATATGGTACGAAAATCATTCACAATTTGTTTACAGGGCTACCCAAAAGAACTAGAATATAATGAAACTATACTTGGAAATTGCAGAACTGCTCAGGAATGAAAATCAATTCTTCATGCGCATACTGTAAACAAAATATTTTTTAAGTTAAATTTTCACTGGTTGTTTCTGTTTAATTACACGTTTTGAGGTTCCCTGAATACTAAAAGCGAAGTTTTTAATACTTGATTTTTCTGCATGTCACTTATCAGCGCAACTCCAAAAATAAATAATTGCAAGCAATATGAGTGTTATATTTTGAAGTTCATATAAGATTGCTACTTTAAACAAAATTGATAAGCTTCAAGGAGTGGAGCGAGTAAAATTTTTCTGAATTTATTACTGCCTTGAATTTTATATAAATATAAGTAATATATTCAAACAGGGGTTTGAGTGGGCAGTATCCTCCCCCCCCCCTTCCTCACAAAGTATTATTTGTCAAATAATTTTTTTCTTAAACCTAGTTTAAATTCTTTTTTAACATAGGTTTATATACAGAACGTAGACTATCTTGCCCTTTAATCTGCAATCTGTCTTTATGTTATTGAAATGCAGGGTAAGAGAAAATCGTGTGAGTGACACACCATATTATTTAAATAGAGAAATTATTATCCTTAATTTATAAGAAAAATGTACTGAATTCGTAATACTTTTCAAATTCCGGCTTTCGAGGTATTTTTGAGACGTCCTATCGTGAACAAGATCCACCCATGTTTAGAAAATGACTGTCTCTCTGTCTATGTGGTGTGACAAATATTTTTTGACAACCCTAAATCAATCATTTATGCACAGAGTTTCATGTAACATTATATATTTAGCTGAACCTCGACATAAATTACTGTCTATAAAGTTTTAGCTGATATCGGCCGGTAGTTGACATCGTTATATTGCTATTTTCCCTATTTTCAGAAAGGCTATAATCTCTTCTTCTGTTAGTGCGTAAGTGTGTACTATATTTGTTATATGAGATGGCTGTTATGAATGATTATACTGATTCAAATTGATGCAGATTGGTGAAAGACGGCGCTTTTATGCTGTAATTTTCTCCATTTACCAGAAGACTGTATTTCAGTTTCTATTATGCATATGTGTACCAAATTTCCTTTATGGAAAACTTGAGTCAACTTAAGCGCATATCGGTCGATAGGTGGAGATGTTATCCAGCCTTTTTCAGTTTTTTTCTTGATGACGAAGAAAGTTTTATGATAGGCTCAGCATACTAGTTTTTATTTATTTTTAGTTTTGCTATATTTTCTTAGATGACTATGCGGTGAAGTGTAGAAACAGATTTTTCCTAACCAACTGCTTTAGCAATGCTTTTGAGACAAAATGAAATCATATGGCGATGTTTTGTCAATGGTTTCGTCGGGACGATGTTTCTACTGTACGTCGGTGATTTTATCGGCCATGTTTTTGGTGACGTTTTGACGCGATACCGCATATTTTTAAAAGGATAAAATCTTTCGTATTTAAAACTGCTAAAAATAAAAACTATTGGTGTTTATTAAGGGATTATTTCACGAAGTTAGAATATTTTAGACTATTACAATGATTCAAAAAGCGTGATGTTTAAAAGAAGACGCAGTATTAACGGCCATGCACCATTGAAGCGCAACTAATCCTGGAAATATATTATTCTCCCACACCTTGACTTCTTTTGTTATCTGTATTTTTAATAAATACGTTTGCCAACAAATTTGCGACTTTATGTAAAAAGAGGTTGCTTTAAGTAAGCTTTATCTCTTACTGCAATGCATTATATCATACAAAAGTTTTTATTTTTATTTCCATTACCCTACTACCGTAGATAATGGAAGTATTGTATTTGGTCCAAAAATTCGATATCGAGATTTCACGTGATTTACACGTTTTAAAATCCGGAGAAAAAAGTGTTTTTTGGCAATTGGTCAGTGTGTGTGTGTATGCATGTATGTATGTATGGAATCTTCTGGCTATCATATCTTCGAAACTAATAAAGATATAACTACAAAATTTCAGAATTGAGATAGGTCTGATGTACAAATGCTTTCCAAATTGTGGTGAAAATTGAAAAACCGGAAGTCCGTATCTCAAAAACGGCTCTAATAATTTTCTTCAAATTTGCTATATAAACACTATTAGGTGTCCTTTCGTATGATATAGTTGATTAGTGCAGGAAAATTGATAGGCGTCCTGTATAAATAGCTCAATTTCAAGTCTCGCAAGCGCGTTCCTTCAAAAACGGCTGCACGGATTTTTTTTTTCAAACTCGCCCTATTAAATCACTTTTACATATCCTTTTGTATGTAATTATTGTTTTCTGGTCAATAATTGAGTTTTGGTAAAAGTTGGTATTTCAAAAACGGCTCTAACGATTTTCTTGAAAATTGTTATATAAATCCATTCCTTTTGCATGTATTACGTGGTTATTAGAGGAAAATTAACAGTCATCCTGCTTATGTAGGTCAGTTTTAGATCTCGGAAATTGGTGTTTCAAAAAATAATTTTACCATTTTTTTTTTCTTTACCTCGCTATATGTAAGTTTTTTTTTATATACAGATGTGTATAAAGTTTCTCTTACCGGATAAATTTTAGGTTTCTACTTCTTTAGGTCACTTCTATGTCTTCTGATCGCATTATCTCCAAAAAATGCATATAATACGTGTAATAATGAGTAATGGAAGTCGAGTGGTTGTTTTACACCAGATTTTTTATATATGCATTTAGAACGTTATTTCATGTATTAAAAACATAAATATTGTTTTTCAATTTAAAATTGTTATATCTTGCAGTGAAAGAAATATTAAAGTTCTTCTTTTAGCTTATTTTTTGACTACATTAACTCTAAAACTTAAGTATCATAATTTTGAAGCATAAAGTCAAATTTACGCATTGAACCTTAGTTTAGTTATGAAATTTCATAAATCGAAATATTTCAACGTTCCAAAATTGGTTTACTTTTACTTTCCGAACATATATTACGTAAAGAAAGTATTGTAATCTTGAAAAAATTCAACTATGAGTTTTTGGTGTATCTATTTGCTTTATGTTCTCTTCAGTTAATTTTTGCTATTTTTATGGTGATGTATGTATACGTGTGTACCTGTGTATGTGCGTATATGTGTATCTGTGTATGTGTATAAGTCAACATGATAACGCGTGAACTCTTTGATCGACTGAGCTGAAAGTTGGCAGGCATATGTCATAGGTCACCGTCGTACGAACTGTAAATATTTTGATGAGCCTATAGCATTTGTAATTTGTATATATATGTATATATACATATATGTATTTTATTCTATAGAGAGGTCTAGAACATGATTCGACCATGTCTGTTTGTGTGTGTGATAAAAATTTTGTGGCAAAAGCATCTCAGAAGTTACTGCATAGAATTTCATGCAAATTGAAATAGTTTCACCTTGGCATATACAAGGGACGTTGTCATCCACTTAGTTTTTTTTTTTTTTTTTTTTTTTAAATATGGCAGTACAGGACAAAATTTCCTCTAAATGTGCACGATGAAAATAACTTTTAATGAATTACTGTGAAATTAATAGTAATAGTGAACTGCCAAAAAATTTTCAAAATACGTAGGAGCAACGCTTCCCTCCCTAGAGGTAAGTCCTTCCTCGAGTGGCGCAAGTTTTCAATATGGGTATCTTTCAGAAGAACGCGTCAATACCTTTAAAATATATGGTTGAACCATAGATCTGTGATAATTTAACACAAAGTTATCGATTTTTTTCATTTGTAACTGAAAAAAAAAAAAATAAATAAATAAATAAATAAAAATTAAAATTAAAATTAAAATTAAATAAATAAATAAATTTAGAAAAAAGCGCATTTTTAAAGATATTGTTAGTAAATGGTAAAATCGATTTTTTTCGGACATTTAGTGTTACACTTCTATAAGACAAAAATCGTCTGCATTCATTATGAAAAATCACGTTAATAAATAATAATTTTAATAAATTATTTGTAGTGAGTGAATTTGTACAGGAAAATATCTAAGAAAGTTTTATTATGGCTATAATATACCATTTTAGAGGGATACAACAAATAATTCTTTATCATTATGATTATGGACTCAAATTTTTTAAATTGTGATAGCGTCTATACGCCTTCCTCGATTGAGCTGAAAGTTGGTAGGAAAATTACAGGTCACTTCCGCACATTTCGCATAGGTTTTGATAAGTGCACTTATAATTCTTTTACAGGAACAACAACAACAACAACAACAAAATTCTTTATTATTTTGGCCAATTGGCTGAATTTATTTAAAGTGAAATAGCATGTAAACGCTTTACCTGATTGAGCTAAAAACTGGTAGGCATTTTATAGGTCACTGTCGCACGATTTCTGTAAATTTGGATGAGTGCAGGATTTATAGTCTTTTACAGGAACCAAAGAAGAAAACTTTCATCATTATGACCAATAGAATAGCGATTTATTTGAAGTATGATAGCCTCAAAATGCTTTATCGTTTTGAGTTAAAAATTGGTAGGTATGTTTTAGGTCACTTTTGCACAATTTTTATGAATGTTATATTTCATTTACAATGACACTGGTCTGTGGGCTTAAACTGTCTAAAGTTTGCTCTTGTAGTGTGAAATTGTTTAAAATAGGGTTGCTAACCAACAGTCTTTGGGCCGTATGTGATCTTCATGTATACTTTTGAGGTCCACGATAGAATATACGAGATTTATAAGTAGACATTTTCTATATTAACTTATTGAAAATTAACAAATCTGGTCTGACACTTCGAAATGAAAATACTATAAATGGGTATGATAGTTGTTCAAAAGAAACAGTGAAAATAAATAAATAAATAAATATTGCACTGATTATCGTAAATAAAGTATTTAACTGTCGTATTGATTATTAGAGTTATAATTATTTATATATTGTCACTATGTAATTATTATTGAACTGTTCTTTTTGTAATGAATGATTAAAAATTAAAAGTATATAAATATAACGTATTGTGTTTAAAATTTTTACTTAAAAAACCTTTTGTACATCATACATACATACATACATACGATGCGGCCTGTCAAAATATAAAGCATTTTCAAAACGGACCGACAAGGCATTTGGGTTGCACAAGTCTGGTTTAAAACATTAAAATATATATATATATCATTTGATACTGCGAGTTTACCATTTAAAGTTTTTTTTACAGGCACGTACAAAAGAATTTTTATATATTTCAATTCATTAAACGACATACAATTTGGGGGAAAATACTCAAACACGCTATGGACGCTACTATGACTTTACATTTTGTTTATTTAATCACGCCTTATATTTAAATTTACTTAAACAACCCTTAAGTATTAAGTATTTGGAGAGCGAAGTGGAGTCACTCCAGATTTTTTCTAGTGATTATCTGATTTCACGATTGAAAGAAATAATAAAAAAGCCGACAATTTTCAGAATTTCGGATACAATTTATATATTCTTATAATTAAGAAGTTAAGCCATTATTATAATCATAGTCAATATTTCTTATTAATTATTTAAGAAAGCGTAAAATATTGAATTTAATTCGTAATCAAATATACTCAGATTTAAAGGTAAGTGGTGATACCCTTGCGCTATATATTAAAAAAGAAAGTAAAAAACAACACTTGCACAAATGAAGAAAAATTTGTAAACTAATATACGGCCGTTTCGGAACTTCCAAAAGTTCAGTGTGAATGAAAATGAATTTAAAAACCTGATAAAAAGTAAAATAATCAAGAGAAAGGAAGCTAAAATATTAAAAACTCCGATTTTGCCAACAAGTATTGTTCAAGGCTTGGGCCAGAAAGGCAAATTGTTTAAACTGTCTCAGGTATCAACACGATACTCAATTTGCTTAGTTAATTCGTATTATGCCACCGATGACCTTACGAATTCAGTAGGCTTCCATTAATATGATTTCGTCTAATTTTGATCTTTTTCAATCTGTTAATATTTTGGTAGTTTTATATAAGTTTTCACACACACATATATAAATTTATTCTTTCTTTTTTTTTAAATAATTAAATGCTCTTCAAGTAATCAACCCCATAAGACGTAATAAATGTAAGTTCTTTCATGCTTTGTATCCCTGTTAAAAATCTATAATTCCTACACTCATGAAAATCCATATAATTTTTCTGACGGTGATTTAAAATATGCCTACTCAGTTTGATTCTGAATGGACGTTAAGTGCACTCGAAAAAAAGATGTATGTCCCTGTAAAATACATAAATATAAGTTCTACACTCTAGAAAATTTATATAGTTCGTACGATAATGATCTTTAAAATATCTATTAAATTTGAACTTCGTTGAATCCTGTTCACTCACACATATACACGCATACATTACCGGGAAAATAGGAAAAGAAAAAAAAATCGATTTCAGAAGGTTTCAAAGCGTAATATAGATGCATAAAAATTTTTCATGATTATAATATTATCAATATTCTCTATATGCTTAGAAGGAAAAAACATCGATTAAAATAACAAAAAAATCATAACTTAAATTGATGCTAATTCAAGTAAGCAAAGAGTATATTTTTTAGACGTCCAGAGAAATAAATTAGAAGAAAGAAGGCAAATATTATCTGAAGTTTTGAAATATTTATGCAAACTTGCGGTTGCAAGTATTACATTATTGTTATACAAATCGCCGATTGTTTCATTTTCAGAGCAACAAATTTAATTCAAAAAATTCAAAATGATTTAGAAAATGAAGGAAGAGTTCAAGGATTCGGACGTGCTTTGTTGGTTTTCTAATCTGCTTGTGAAAATTTCATTTACTTTCCAATCAACGAATGCATTTAGGACAATTAACAAAACAAAACGTTTTTTTCGTTTTGTTGCATAGGAATCCTTACATTTAAAATGAAGTAATGACATTTACACATATTACATATTTGTCCTTGGTGCAAGTATATTTTGCCTTAATATGAAATCTCTAATGACATTGAAACAGCTAAGTTTTGAAACAAACAAAAGTTCAAAATGTGAATAAGTAATACTTTTTACAGATAAAATAAAAGCAAAAGTTTTTAAGTTGGTACGGGACGTCAATAAACCAAAGCGGAGAAAAATAAAATATTTAAATAATTGAAATGTATTGAGAAAAGAGTTCCATTCTTTCTATTTATTTTATTTTGAATAAAAAACAAAATATATTGTATGAAGCCATGAAACAACTTTATATAAAAACATTTATAGTCAAAAATATCTGATTTAAGCTTATTTTAAAACATAGTTTTTCGTATTTAATCTGATAATGCTTTAAGATACCTACTATTTAACGGGGGAGAAGGATTTTATAAAAAAAATTTATGTTGTTCCCAGCTTGGGAAGTATAAAAAGTTAAATATTTACAGCAAGTGTACGTCTTATTAATATTATTATGTATGTGCACTATTAAGGGCGGGGTAAGGGTTTCAGCGTAAAAAAAAAAACACTTTTTTGCGATTTTTTTTTCTCAAATATGGATTGAGCAATTTCATTCGAACCTTTTGTACATTATTGAGCATACTTTTGACAATGTTGTGTAATTTTTTCATGCAGAATTATTGAATCATAAGCCGGTAACAGAGCTTCCCCCAGAACGTCTTGGGAAAAAAACAATTTGCGGTGTTCACCATAACTCGGCCGGAAATTATCTGAAAATAAAAAACCTTGAAAATTAGTTAAATTATAATCAAATCTTTCCCCCAACGTTCTATGATAATTTTTTTTTTTCATTTAAAAATTTTTGGCGGCCATCAAAAGTGTGAACTGTTATTTTCTACGAAAAATTCCGCAATTTTCTGGGTGGGAAACACCCTTAATGTAAAAAAAAAAAAAATTAAGTAAACGTTGGGGGGCGGTATTTTATATGTCAAAAATGTGTACAAAGTTTGAAATGTATCGGTCAAGTAGTTTTTAAATGGCAGTGAACACAGACTTTGAAAAAGTAGTTTTGAGAAAAACGCGTCTAAAGTTTATGAACTAAAAAAGTGAAGAATTTTTTTTTTCCAACTTACACAGAATCATCGATTCCAGCTCCATACAACAGACTTCCTGCGGCATTGTCGATGTCTTCAGCCTCTTTTCTCTCAAGTCTTTGTTTTATTCTGGCTTCTTTGCTCTGCTGCTCAGCTTGAATCTCAGCCCTGGCAATGCGATTGCTGTCCGCGAATGTCGCATAATCATGAGCGCTTGGGCCGACGCTGACGTTCATGTCAGACAGAAAAGTTAGGAAAGCACCAGCACCTTCATTGAAAGTGCATGCAGCTACATAAGATGCAAATTCAACAATTTGTCTGTTGCCAGATAATTTTTTTGGTGCAATTCTCCAAATCAGCTGGTTCAAACTTTCGTTGGCATTTTGAGTAAAGCCTCCAAGACACCTTTCTAGAAGTTCGTCTTTACTCAAATCTTCATAAATCGGCTTGATCGCTTGTATGACATCTTCTGGAAGTGGAGTGTAGTCATGTTTAAAATTTTCCACTCCTGTTGTGGTCAAAGCTTTTTGATATGGACACCACGAGTTCTCACCGCTCATGCACGTAGGGCGTTCAGGGTTGTCGTCTGTTGACTGCTGGTGGTAGAACGTTGCCCAGATTGCATTTTTCATTCCTTCCAGCGAATCACAACTATGCGCTGAACGTGTTAAAATATTGTAGTGTATAGTATACATACAACTATAAAATATATCTTTAAGGCTTTTATTACCTGCCCTTACTGAATAAAATATTTCTGAATTTGGATAATGGGTCAGGACAATAGCAATGACTAAACTGTATACCTGTTCGACAGCTGCACTGCTATCCCGACCGCCCGCAGCTGTTACAGTTATAGCGTTAAAGGCCAGGAGATTAATAAGACAATAACTTTAAGAATATTGCTTATATCGGCTTAAAATTTTAAGGACATATTCTTGAAATGTTAAACAATAAGATAAGACAAAAAAAAATTTCGATTTTTCGAAAGTGAAAACCCTTACCCCGCCCTTAATATCATTATAAAAATATGTTATTTTATAATATTATTATGTTGCTATAATCATATAGAAGAAAGTTTTGTGATGGCCACTGCCTACTAGTTTTTCTACAAAATTATTTTCAGAAATTCATGTTCATTGCACTTTGATATTTATGATGCAAACTGCTTACTTTCTGAGATTCTTCTAAACATATTATTTGCTTTTCAGTTTTGTATGAAATTCGAAAGCATTTTAATTTAAATATTTTTAAATAGAATTTTCCCTTTTTACTTTCTCTTACCCATAAGGTAGAGAAAGTATTGTTTTTGGGTAAAATTTTCGAAAGTGAGTTTTTGTTATATTTACACGTTTTGAGGTCCCCTGAAGAAGAATATCAGGTTTTTAGAGGTTGGTCTGTGTGTGTGTGTGTGTGTCTGTCTGTCTGTTATCAGCATATCTCAAGAACAAATGGCAGCAGAAAGTCCAAACTCGGTATTCTAAATGTGTATCATATAGAGATGCTACACTAAGCTTTTTGTTGAGATGAAGCAAATGGTGCGTGTACAGGGACACTAAAGAGTATTCAAATACATTACGTCTATGGGGGAAATTGCAGGTAAGTAGAGTTTAATATCTACAGACTACACTAAATCAAATGAAATTAATATGTATTTTTTATATGCGTAAAAGCATGTCTCCTGTAGAATATGGTAGGGAAATCATTCACTGTTCATTTACAGGGCTACACAAAAGAACGAGATTATAGTGCGGCAATAGCTGAAAATTGATGAAAGTGCATTTCAGGTTGTGCCATGCATCATTACTATAGGATTATATTTAGGTGCACTATATGGTTTGTACATAATCTTCAAAAGATATATAGGGCTGCAAATATTTAAGCGATAACATTCGTTTATTGTTAGTGGAAGTGCTTTACTATAATATTTTAGCCTGTCCAGGAAAGCTGCTCAGGAATGGAAATAAATTCTTCATACACATTTGTTAAATAATGTATGTTTTTAAGCTAAATTTTCATCGCTTGATTTTTGTATATTTGCACGTTTTGAGGCTTCCTGAATACCAAAATCAAGTTTTTTAATGTTTGCTCTTTGTCTGTGTCTCTTAGAGTAACTTAAAAACGAATAATTTCGGGAGATCTAAATGTTGTATTTTCAAATTAATATAAGTTTATTGCTGGAAAAGTTTGATCAAGACTGATAAGTTTCAAGGAATGTTGTGTATGAAAATTTTCTGCATAATTTTAAGTGAACTTTTAATTTTAATAATTGATTTAAATTTGATATAAATATAGGTGCAGCAATGAAACGGGAGATTGAGGGCCCCCCTCACTTAGAACTAATTATCATATAAATCTCTTCCGAAGCCTAATTTGAATTGTTTTAACACAGGTTTACATAATAGTACTCGTTATGTTACCTCTTGATCTCCAACCTGTATTTATAGTATTAAATTTCTGGGTAAGAGAAAGTCGTGTGAGTGGCACACCAGATTATTTTCTATAAAAGCAAAAGTATTTCAAGGAAATCGTCTGAAATTTATTATCATGAACCAGTTTGGAAGTATTGATGCACGGCACTCATATAAGACTCGTCATATAGGGTCAATCGGTTGCCATCTAAAATTTGTAACAGTTACAGGAAAATGAAAACATTATTAAGTTTCTAATGATTGCAATAATAGTGCCAGCGAATGTTATATAGTTCCATCTAAAAATGAAGCTATAATAGTGTCAGAGAGTTTTAAAATGATATACTTTTTATAACATTTTATTAATAAATTGCAGTTTCATGGGACCTACATCATATTCAGAAAAGCTAGAACGTGGACAGACGGGCAGATTAACAATCAGAAGAGCCATAAACATTTAATATATATACATATAGTGGAAATAATTTTGAAGGTGTAAGTCTGAAAATAAATAGTTTTTTTAAAGAAATGTTTTATGAAGGGAAATACTTTAATAGGATTAACATAGAGAAAAGAATATTAGAAAATTTATTGACTTATAGACTTAATAAATCATAACCAGAAGCAGAAGTAGTACAAATAGAATTTCTTAAATTATATCGTTATATTAAAGAACGCCCTGGCCCTAGGGAAATTTTTAAGAATTCGGCCATTCTGCTATATAAGAGATTTTCAAGTTTTAAGTTCTAACAAAATCTAAATGAATCATGAAATATTTTGTTTAAATGTAAAAGTATCTTGAAACTAGCTAAATAAAGCGACCATACAAATTTTTGATTAAAGATTTAACTTCAGTGAAATTTCAAGGAAAAATGTTTTTAAATAAAAATGCCCAAAGAAATTTTATCATAGTAATCTTATATATAAAAAAATATAACCTAGTATGACAATTTTGAGAGTTACAAGATTTTGATTTAGAATTTAACTTTCGGGAATTTTCATGTTAAAAGATTTGAAATAAAACGCTGGAAACAATTTGATGATAATCTACATTAATTCATGAAATAAATTACAATTTTAATACGAAACTTCTACAGTTTAGGAAAGTATGTATTTTGGATTTCTGTACATATTTAAAAGATGTATTTTTATGCTAAATTTAGTAAATAAAGTATTAGTGCAAAGATAATTTTGCAAAGCCTTAAAGTGAAAATTGCAAACACTATATAAGAAAATGCATTAAAACTGTCCAGATATATAGTTAATATAGGCTATAATAATATTTGTAACCATTTTTCCGAATTTTATAAGCAATTGATTCTTTTAATCAAATTGATATATATATATATATATATATATTGCATAAGTAAATTATATTACTAATATATACATGTGTTCGATAATATTAATGAAGTTTAACTAAGAAGTTTGAAATTAGAGATTTTAAATACTACGAAAATCTAAAATGTGTTTTAGCAAATAGTGTTTAAATGAAATATAACTTATATTAAATATTTTACAGAAATTAAAAACAATAAATTAATTAGATATACATTAACCCATTAACCGCCAAAACTAAAAATAATGATTTTTTTTCTAAATACAAACAGTAATACTCATTATGTTGATCATATATAACAATAATTTAAAATAAAATTATTAAAATTAGTCTTATCTTACTAAATACAGGGTGTTGTATTTGTACAACTTCAGTGGAATAAGAGTATAGAATGAATACAAATAAATGTTTACGAAAATTTCCCTGAGGGAGCATAAAACAACAAAAACTACAGAAGACTTCAAAAGTAATTATTTTATTATGAAACTTTTTTTTTTTTTTTTTACAAGTTATGTAAACTTATTCAAATATGAAGATTTTCAAAAGTTTTGGATTGGTTTGTGCTTCAAGTTTGAAATTTATTTTTAAATATAAAATTATTTTTCAGATCATTTTTTTTTTTTTTTTTTTTTTTTTTTTGTAATAAAATAAACATCTATCCTTTCCTTACTTAAAAATAATACTTACTATAAAATATCTTTTTTAGTTAACTGTTAAACGCAATTGCATCTGGTGTTGCTGAACGCAACATCAGCGAAAAATGGGTTAAATATACGTTTTAGTTAGAGGAATAGATATCAAAAATAATTCCTCAAAATTGTCCTAGAAAGTTTTTTTTTTTTTTTTTTTTTTTTTTTTTTTTTTTACAGTACTATGCTTTTCTTCTTTGTCGTAAAACACCAATATAATTTCTTGTAGGGAATCAGTAAATAATAGTGTTTTATTTTAAGAACGCTAAATGTTCATATAATTACTTAGCATAAGTTTTGTGATATATTTTTAAATAACAATGGATTGAACCATATTTTTGATTTCGAATCCAGAAAACTAACAAACTGAAAATTTTGCCGCTGCTTTGAAAGTAAGGGAGAAAAAAGAAAAAATGAAAATTACCAATTTTCTTCTGATAAAAACACTATTTGCTACTTTGACAATGATAACTAAATATTCTACTCATTCTTTTGAAAAGTGGTCACTTAAAGCCAATTTTCTTCACAAAAGTCTTTTCTTTTCAAAGAGTTAAATTTCTTACATAATGCTGCAAAACTTTTAAGAAGTTTTTCTAATTCTTCATAATTTTTAATGAGTTATACAAAAGTATAACTCATTAAGTATGGAATTGACACTATTCTTGAAGATATAATTAAATATTCAAAACACACGTTTTTAAGAATATTTCATACCTTTTACATCAAGTTGTTATTAAGAAAAGAGAACTTACCGGCTATTATCAAAATAAATCCGAAAATCATCATCATCTCCGTTTTATCCATTACACCAGTACTTTAAATGCAAATGAAATCTGTTATCTATCGATAGTCTTGTATTTATGAGCATCTAGGCGAGTCGTGGAATCTTGCTCAAGCTTCTCGTAATATGCCATTTCTTGTTTTCTATTTCTCTTTGACTCGGATGTTCGGTTTCAGCTAGCTCCCTCCCTACTAAATTTAGTTCCCTTGATTCTCTGCCACTGCGCGGGTGAAAGAAAGAAAAAAAAAATTTCAAACTTGGACAGAAAAAGTCGAGTTCAAAGAAATGAACAGACTTTTTGTCACGCTTTTTACTATAGTAGTATTTGCAGCAAGGTTAGAACGTGAATTTGCACATTGCAGCTGAAATAACTTACTGTCATCGACCACTAGAAGCGTGGCAGACGTACCATAAACATCACTAATGAGTATTTCGCTGATGCGTATTTATTTTATTTGAGAAAGTGCCATTTTACATGTGTATGAAATGTTTAATTTATATACCTAAGACCTGGTTGACCAAAAATTTCGGGAAGCAAGAGGAAAATTTATGAGGGTACCCCAAATGACTGAAAAGTAATGCCTCAAATTTTTTGCAACAGTTTTTCATATTGTTATTCAAGGGGAAAATAAAATTGGGAAAAATGTGCCTAAAACAAGAGAAAATACACATTATTTTGGGAAAGTTCACTCCACAACTAACAACTGATAATTTTGATGGCGGTAAACATATGCAGCAAGAAATATTACACACTACAGATGATGAATAGGAACTTTGAAAATAATAGCACGGTAAGCAGTGAATTTCTACAATTGTTTCGGCTTGAAATCATTTAGCTCAACACTTCCTTTTGTTAAACAAAGGTAAGCATGTGTGCAACGTGAGAGTAGAAAATGCTGCTGCACAATGCTTACCCCACTTTTTTTATCGGATGAAAATTTTGTCGAATAATTTCAACCCGAAATAAATATTGCTGAAAATTTGCTGTTCATGATTTTTATTTGTAGGTAAATTTAGCATGCAATATTTTTATATAATATTATATAAGAGGAAAATTAACTTAAATCTGAATTTGCTAAGTAACTTCTGAAAATAAAATTCATAGCATAAGTGAATTTCTTAATCTATGTATACAGAACTCCGAAAATTTCTTGCAAATGAAAGAGGAGCCCGAAATGATACTGATCTTCCCCTAGCTTCAGAGGTTAATCGAGTCTTGTATACCAAGTGTATTTCAATATAATGCAACTTAATTATTAATCATATATATAAGAATCAAAGTGTTATTTTGTAATAATAGTCTTGGTATAGTACTTTTCCGCAAATGATCGGACACTTTCGATTTCAGACATTTTGTCAAATATCTAGAAAAAATCTTGACGAATTATCTTGAAACTTTGGCTTGTAAAGAACCTGAAATACCTGATACGTATTTCCACAAATATTTTGCCCGAAAACAAAAAAGAAAACAGTAAAAAATTCATGAAAAAAAAACAAAAAAAACAAGTAATATAAAAGAAATTCTTTTAAGTCAATTCCTACTTACAAACACTATCGATTTTTTTTTTTTTTTTTTTTTTTGTAATTTTGAATTAGGAAATAAAAACCGAGCGTGAAAAATGAAATAGAAATAATTATAAGATTTAAAAAAAAAAAAAAAAAAAAAAAAAAAAAAACTTTTTATATGCTATGTTTTAAATTTTCTGATGAATCATAGAGCTCTTATCAATCTGCATAAAATTTTTAAATTGATAATGACGTCAATTTTTGTGAGATACATCATTTAACTTTTTATAATTTTTTAACGTTCACGTTTAATTAAATGTATTTATTTTTAGGTCGAAAGAAAATGAACTCGTAAATTCTTTTTGACAACAATTAAATTATAGCTAATATTTTAATGGCTCTTTTAACGCTATTAGGATGTTATTATTTTCATATTTTAATTAATTATGTGAAAACTAATAAAATTTCGAAAATCTGACTTCGAACAATTGTGTTGTCACCGTGTTCTGAGCAATCCTGAAAGTTTCAAATTTCTAGCTAGTCGGGAAGTTAGTTAAAAATCGATTGCAAGATTTGTACAAGAGGGAGAGTGTGAACTAATAGTAGGAATTGAATAAAATGTTTGGGATTACGTTGTAAAAAGAATTGCTTGAAATCCATTCTGGGCTGCAGCATTTGATTACGAGGCCTGTTCTTGTAACACAGGTCTGCGAAGTCTTACTTTTCAATTTTTACTTTCTTCTATATGTAATATAGAGAAAGTATTGGATTCGCGAAAATTTTCGACCTCCGTTTTTTGACGGATTTACACGTTTTGGGATGTCCTGAACACGAATTTATAGTTTTTAAAAAATGTCTGTCTGTCTGTCTGTGTGTCTGTCTGTCCGTCTGTGGTTTCGCGTTTTCACCGTATCTCACGAACCAATGAATGAAATTCAACCAAACTTGGTATATAGTTGGACTCTGGCGGGGCATTGTGCTGATTAGATTTGGGGATCAATAGCCCAGCAGGTGGCGCTGTGATCACATTTTATGTAAATTTTTAACATGGCAGTATAGGACAAAATTCCGTATTTTCCACCGTATCTGACGAACCAATGAATGAAATTCAACCAAACTTGGTATATAGTTGGAACCTGACGGGGCATGGTGCTGATTAGATTTGGGGATCAATCGTCCGGCAGGTGGCGCTGTGATCGCAAAATTTCGTATTTTTCACCGTATCTCACGAACCAATGAATGAAATTGAACCAAACTTGGTATATAGTTGGACCCTGGCATGGAATGGTGCTGATTAGATTTTGGAATCAATCGCCCCGCAGATGGCGCTGTGATCACATTTTATGTAAACTTTTAACATGGCAGTATAGGACAAAATTTCGTATAAATGTACATAACGAGCGTTATTTTAAACTTGTGATTGTAAAATTAATATGAATTATTGATAATAGTAGTAGTTAACTACGAAAAAAAAATTGTGCATGTGGGGGCACCGGTTCCTCCCTGGGGGGGGGGGTAAATTTTCAAGATGGGAATCTTTCGAAAGATCTCGTCAATACCTTTAAAACGAATGGTTGAACTATAAATCTGGGATAATTTAAAACAAAGTTATCGATTTTTTTTTACTTAAAAAAAAAACAAAAACAAAAAAAAAAATATCGTTTTTTTTTTAATATTGTTACTGATTGAATATGTATTACTTTTAACAAAAAAAGAACTCAGAAAAAAAAATCGTATTTTTTTTTTTTTTTTTTTTTAATATATTGTTACTGATTGAATATGTATATAGGGAAATATAGAAGAAAGTCTTGTGGTGGCCACAATATACTAGTTTTTTTTTTTTTTTTTTTTTTTTTTTTGCTTTGGATGTCTTTAATGTGTTTTGAGACACTCAATTCAGAAATGCTTGTCTTCAGGTAAGGGTTTTTCACACAGTAAGGATGAAGATCGGAAGAATTCACACAGAGGCTACAACAAATTCGAAACTATTTATGTATAAAATACAGTAAAATAGTATATTATTTACAAGTTATCTTTGGAATGTGTTTCTTTACATCAAAGTTTCGTTTAGAGCTTTTTCTCTAATGCTCGGCTTAACCCGTTAGCACCCAGTGTCTTCAATTGAAGAGAGCTAATAAAATAGCACGTATATTTTTTGTTGGTTTCTTGGAATGATTTCTGCTTTTTAGTGATAGTTTATAGTGTTACTCTAAATGATCCCTGAAAGTTTTATGTGCCTACTATTAATTATTATTTCATAATTTGTATAGTCATTTTGTGATTTTTCATTCGTCGCACATATCTTTGCTTTTTGCGCAGGTATATTAACTTAAATCAAGTTGAATAATAATATATATTATAGTACTTTACTTTCGAGATCTTTGTCAACATATAATAGGAAATTAATCTGTTATCTCAAAGTTTTACGATCTCGAAGTTTTCTCGCTAGAACACTTAACGTCGATAAATGAGGATAGGCTTTAAATTTAAAACTATCAGAAGAATTGTTTAAGTTAATATATTTTACTGTCAGTTGTCTATATTAATTTAGAAGTGAAATAACCAGCTAATAATATTTTGCAAAATTAATTCGGGCGTTAACGGGTTTAGAAGGAAGTAGGGAGGGGGGGGGGTGAGGTTCTTTTCCGCATCCAACAATTATCAGCTAACATGTTAACACTCCATTGGCTCTTTCTATTTCTTTCATGTCTTGATGAAATAACTCACTTTGCTTTACACTCACATCACTTAGATTTTCCAGGAAATAACTTATGTGGGAGTTAAGAAAGTGTTGTTTAAAGTTCATTTCTGTGAAAAGACCCCAATTTTTGTGAAAACTGTTCGTGATGGAAAAATTTGAATATTTCGAAAAACACATCGGAAAATACTATATCAACTTGCAGAAAAAAAAATTTCATCGCAGACTTGTATTATCAGTAATTATTCATATGAAAAGGGTACATGTATTCATGGAGATGTAAAATTTCCTTTAAAAATTGTAAAAACAGTTCCCACTTTTTTTATTATAATATAAAAGGTATTAAACCCGATTACATGCCATTTATATGAAACTTAACATACTATATTAAACACAACATACTGAAATAAGAATATAAAAATATTAATTATCTAATGGAATATGAGTATTTTTACCAAATAATTTTTAATTGCGTATGTGCAAGCTTTAACAAAATTACATTTGCAGAATTTATTAGCCAAATATATGGAACTACTTGTAAGAGGACCCCATGCAACTATCATGAAAATTCAAAAAGTTACCCTCTAGCAAGCCCGTGTGAAATTTTCGCACTTTACTTATCTCTTCGTTACCTTTAAAATTTAAAATTATTATTATTATTTTATAGACGTCAAATTTTCATATGCACGAGCAAATTTCCTATTATATATATATATATATATATATATAATTTTTTTTTTTTTTTTTTTCACGTGAAAGCATATTTAATTTTAGGCTTAAAGGGAAAAAAAAAATGGTAACAATTAAAATTTTAAATGTCTATTTTAAAGCTGTTATTTTCATATTTTAATTAACTTTAAAATATCTAATCAAAAATTCGTTACAAATAAGGTACCAAATAAAATGGGCGATTTTTCTGAATCCGTCGAATTAAACAGCTTACTGATCGGACAATTAGACTTTATAAAATTAACTAAAGCACGAAAATTCTTGCGTTTACACACGGAGTCCAAGTAAATCTCTCAAGCCTAAAGCGTGAAAGAGTCAGGCACTGATGAGCGTAACCATATATGCTGATAATGTGGAAAGCAGGAATTCAATAGAGATAAAAAAAAGATGAATTTTTAATTCAGAACAGTACCGGATACATATACTAAAACTCACAGCAGATTTGCGGCTGTTCTTTACATTCAAATCTTTAGAGCAACCACTATTTTTAACTAATTTCATCTCGCCCTTTTTCTTTAAAGTGTGTGCTTGAGATTGTAAATAATCTGGTGTGTCACTCACACGACTTTCTCTTACCCTAAACTTTAATACTATAAGTACGGAATGGAGATTAAGGGTTAAGCTAATGAGTACTGTCATGTATATCTATGTTAAAACAATTCAACTTAGGCTTCGTAACAGATTTATTTGACAAATAATTCTATGTGAGGGGGGATACCGCCCCCCTCAACCCCCCGTTTCATTATTGTACTTAAATTTATATAGAATACAAACCTATTAAGTTCAAAAGTCCAATTAAAATTATTCAGACAACTTTCAGATTTATCAATCCTGAACAAACTTTTCTAGTAACAAACGTATCCACTTCAAAATACATCATTTGGATCGCCTGAAATTATTTGTTTTTAATTTACTCTAACAGACACAGACAAAGATGAAACTATAAAACTTGACTTCGGTATTCAGGAAGTCTCAAAACGTATAAATATACAAGAAACTAATTATTGAATATATAGCTAAAAAAAAAAAAAAAAAAAAACTATTTATTATATGGCTTTGAGTAATTAATTTCAATTCCTGAGCAGCTTTCCTGGACATGGTAAAATATTACAGGATATAGTGTATTATAGTAAAGCATTTCCAGTAACAAATGAAAAAGAATGTTATGGTTTAAATATTGGCAGACCTGTATATCATCTGAAAGTTATGTATACATCACATGGTGCGCATAAATACAATCCTATATCAATAACACAAGTCACAACCTGAAATACACTTCCACCAATTTTCAAATATTGTCGCATTATAATCTAGTTCTTTTGTGTAGCCCTGTAAATGAATAGTGAATGATTTCTATACGCTATTCTACACAAAACATGTTTTTATACATATAAAAAATATATATTCTTTCGTTTCGTTTAGTGCAGTCTATAGGTGTTAAACTCTATTTACCTGTTATTTACCTCATAAACGCAATGTATTTGAATTCTCTTGGGTGTCCCTGTACACGAACCGTTTGCTTGATCTCAAGGAAAAGCTTAATGTAGCATCCCTATATGATACACATTTAGAATACCAAGTTTGAAATTTCTGCTATAATTTGTTCTTGAGATATGCTAATAACAGACAGACACACGCATACACCAACCGCTAAAAACATGATTTTTAGATTCAGGGGACCTCAAAACGTGTAAATGTAACAAAAAATTAATTTAGAAAATTTGACCCCAAAGCAATACTTTCTCTACCTTATGGGTAAGAGAAAGTAAAAAAAAAAAAAAAAAAAAAAAAAGTTCATAGTCACGGTAAAATTAAGTTCAGGAGTTTGTGCTTGTGTCCGTCTACTCCCACAGATCGGCCATCCTGACAGTTCTGTCGTCCTCGATTGAAATTTGGCTTGCTTGAATAAATAATCTGAAAATTTTGAAAAATACAAAGAAAGTAAAACAAATTTAAAATGAAGATGAAATAAAATCAGTTCAAGTTGATAGCTATTTAAGACGCCTTTCAACACAATCATTTGACCAGGGCTTCGTATATCCTGCAGCACTGGATGTTCGCCTAGTGTTACCTCCAATTTATCTCGCTTTTCAGCTAAATATTTTATGACAAGGTTGATCTCTGCCACTGATATCCAACGGCCATAAGCCGTATACATTTCGTAATTTTTTAAGTATATTTATGGAAATTAGAATGCGGACAGACAGACAAACAAAAATCATAAGCAATTTTCAATTTAGTAAAAAAGTGAAAATTGGCTTTTTCTTTTTTAATATGCCGAGGAAAATACTAGTTAGTAAATTTCGGAAATAATTTGGTAAAAATTTAAAATAACTTGGTAATTTTAAACCTTCCGTCTCCACCCGACCTCCAATAATAACTCATAGCGATGCCCTTGAACATGTAAAAGAAAAAAATAACTATGCCAATTTTTAAAGTTTTATTGCTAATACTTCTAACGTACCAGTGAAACAACAAAAAGTACAGTCGGCAGCAAAATTATCCGAGCACCAGTAAAATTTCCTATATAAAAAAAGTACACTTAATAAAGTTTTGTTAAATAAATCCTTGTCTTAGTCAGTCTAAGAACATGATTCAACAAGTATTTATTTAACAAAACAGTATTAAGTGTATTTTTTTTATATAGGAAATTTCACTAGTGATCGGATAATTTTGCTGCCGACTGTAACAATTTAAAACAAACACCATAAAAACTCGAAGCAAGACGTAGGCAAATTTTTCGATAAAATTTATCACGATGACACATATTAGATTCATTATAAATACAGAAGAAAATGATAGTGTGGTTATAAAAAAAAGTATAATAATTTGGTGTGTCACTCACACGACTTTCTGTTACCCAGAATTTGTAAGACAAATTATAGATTTTTATGGTAAGATAACAATGTATAAACTGCATAAGTGTACTTTAAAATAAGTTGAAAATAATTTTTGAAACAGTCCCTCTGTGTGTGTAGGCAGTCTAAAGGTGTTAAATTGTACCTACCAGAAATTTCCCTCATAGACTTAATATAGTTGAATTCTCTTGGTTATCCCTGTCCGCGGACCATTTTCTTGATCTCAACGAAACGTTTAGGGTAGCATCTCTATATGATATATAGATTTAGAATATTGAGTTTGAATTTCCTATCCTGCCCCTATATTTCTTTAATAGGCTCAAGTGAAATCCAGGACTCGGCCTAGCACATCCGCCGGAGAGCAGCTAGCTTGCTTGCGATTTTTGGGTCTTTCCTTCCCGCGGACTTTTCCGGGCCCGTGCCCCTGCCCGTGGGATCGCTGGAGAGTTAATGATGTCGTCCGTTGGGCGGGTACACTTTAAGTGTCCAAGCTCTAAACCGAAAGGTGAGTTGTCCGTTCCAGCTGTTTTCTGCCCCTATTTGTTCTTGAGATATGCTGATAACAGGCACACTTACACAGATGCATTACACATACACAAACTCAGATCAATTGTTGAAATTCATATTTTTTTATTCAGGGACTTCAAAACATGTAAATATAGAAAAAGCTCGAATTCGAAAACTTAATACCTTCTCTACTATTATACGGGTAAAAGAAAGTAATAATCACATTTCGCTAAAAATGATTTCAAATCATTAAAAAAAAAAAAAAAAAAAAAAAAAAAGAAAAAAAAAAAAAAAAAAAAAAAACTTTTGCTGTACAAAATGGGTTTATGAAAGACAATAGTTTCAACAATAATTAAATCTTTGGATAGGTGGCTAAGTTCAAGAAATGATTCCCACAAATTTACATAACATTTCAACTATAGGATTTTAAATTCAATATTTGAACGAGTGTTAGCGACGTTTACTGAATATTGAAGAAAGGATAAGACAAATATTGAGTACAGCACTCTAATATCATATAACAATAAAAAAAAAAAGGGGGGGGGGATCAGAAATAGTTATGTGTATTGGGAAGTTAAGAGATGCGGAGGAAGTATTGAATATATGTTGTCCAAACTCATCTGGTGATGCCCAAGCAACGATGGCAAAAGCTTTAATATAACCCGAGAACAATGAATTCTGATCTTATGTAGGCAAAACTTGTTTATGGATCCTAAAATATTATTGATAAATAAATTTAACTACTCTAAAGAAATACGTATAAGTAATATAGTAAAATAAAGTACAACATAAAGGTAAACATTTTTATTTATTTATTTATTACAAAGGAGAGGCGCGAGGCCTTTTGAAGCGCGAGGCCCTGTGTGACCGCACCTGTCGCACAAGGGTGGCTCTGAATATCAGTTAGCTATAGTGAATCGGCTAAAATTAGCTCATTCTAAACTCATGTAGGACTCTCATAAGTTTAATTTTGTCCCAAACACCTGTCTGTAAATCTTTTTGATTAGTTAGCTGCAGAGTTTACTAAAATATTTACAAAAAGAAAAATATTAATTACTTTCTTCTACATTCAATAGAAGAAAGTATCGGATGCGCAAAAATTCTCGACTTCAGGTTTTCGTCGGATTTACACGTTTTGAAAGGTCTGGAACACAATTCGACTATTTTTAGAAAATGTTTGTCTGTCCGTCTCTCTCTGTCTCTGTGCAACAAAAATCTTGTGTCTCAGGAACTATTACGTATTTGCACCGTGATATAAATTAGTGTTTATCAACTTTTGGTGCAACTTGCTCAACAAGTGAAACTGCTATACTGAGATTCCTCCTATTTAAAGGAAGGCTATGTCTCAGGATACATTATGTATAATAGAACAATATTTGAAATGTGAGAGGACCAATATGAAGCATTATGCTGATACAATTTGGGTGCACATCGGCTAATAGGTGGCGCTGCTGTACACCAATTTTCCCCGTGGACGAGAAGGTTATATCTTAGTTTCTAACATACATAATTGCACAAAACTTGGTGTATGAGAGTTCTATTATCAAACACAATGCTGATTCAATCTGAGTGCATAACGGCCGACAGGTTTTTCCTGCGTTTTTGAATTATAAACTTCTTTAAGCACACTAGATAAAGCATGAGTTTTATAAAAATGTACCTACATAATTGAAATAAGCGTAATAAATATCCAGTAATCAATTATAGTCATATCCAAATTTTCATGGCAAAGTAAACTTTATATCAGACGCATCAAATATCATAGGTCTCTATTTAATGGGACGTATTTTATTACTCTCTAGAGTAAATCATTTTTTATTCTTGTAATAATACTGAATGATTATTTATTTATTTATTTTCTGGGTCTCAGGTCGGGTTTGGGTCGGATTTAGGACAATGAAATTTTTTTGTGGTTTCAGGTTGACTTCAAATTTAGTTGTAGGGTTTTTGTCAAAGGAATATGGGTATTTTCTTTTCAGAGATGTAAAATAATTAATACACTATTACTATTCACTAGCACTTACTATTCAACTGCACCTTTAATATTTGATAAATAAGGGAAATTTCACGAAAAAGTATGTTAAATATGAAGTATAATTAAAAAGAAAATATTTTCGGCAAATCTGCCTCTCCCCCCCACACCTTTGGCTAGGGCTTCGATTTATACAGCAGAAAGGATTAAACGTATTAAATTTTAAATTTAATTAAAATTTATAACAATAATGTTTTTGTATAATTTTTATAATATAATTAATAGCAATTAAACTATAAATTTATCGTACCTATATAATTTTGCATTACAGAGCGAAGGTTAGAAAAAAAAAAAAAATAGTGATACTTGGTCTCACTAATACATAGTGCCAAAACTAAAATGTTTAATAGATGCTGAGATATAATCCTCTTTTCAGTAACAGCAGCGCAACCTGTCGTCTGAAAAATACACAGAATGAAGTGCCAGAGTAGGCATTATCGTAGGTAGAGGGAACCCGGACCCGACATAATAGAGACGTAGAAGACGTTGATGAAGGCTGCGGGCACACGAAACGATGCTCAAAATGATTTCAATGGATTATATATATATATATATATATACAGTATATATATATATATATATAAAGGAAATTAAAAATTGAGATTATTATTTTTTTTTGTTATTATTCTTTTAAACAATGTGATTAGCGAAAAGGGCAAAGCCTACTTACTCGTTGTAGAAATTCTAAAATGAATTTTCAATATTCAGCACATCCTTTACCGTAGTGGCGGTGCTGACGACTTCGAGATCATTCTGCGAAATATTTGAAAGCACCCTTCTCAAAAAATAATGTACGCCGGCTCGGTCCCCTGTCGGGGACATTTATGCATGGCAGGCATATTGTCCACACCGTTACCACTACAGTGTAACTACGTCTATATTGCTGCCAGTACTTTGCCTTGTAAATAGGACTGAAAGATTTATCTTTACAAAAAAAAAAAAAAAAAAAAAATAGACTGTATTTAGTGAGGCAGTAATATTTTCTTTAAAGACATTTCCTTTAAAAATGCATGAGATTTTTAGTTTTTAGTGCAAGAGAAAACTGCATAAAATATATATATATCATCGCCTTTTTACTAAAAAAAAAAAAAAAAAAAAAAAAAAAATTGGTGGCTCGATTTGAAGCGATTTTTTTCTTCTGTATAATATGATTGTACATAACTTTTATCTGGCAAAAAGTACATAAGAGAAGCAAGAATTTTAAAATAAACTGAAAAACCTTCTAAAATATTTACAAAATGACTTAAAATCTCATATGAAAAAGGAAAAAAAAAAAAGGAAGAAATCATTAAACGGGAACAGTTTAAATATACAACCTAAAATAAAAACGTGCAGTTAACAGGGAAAATGTACAATTTGGTAACCCTACTTGTAAGTATTATATCGACTTCTATAAATATTAAAATTCTGAAAATTTAAATGATTCAGATGAAGAATTTAAGTTTAGTCCAAGCACTTCTAAGAGATGGCGACACCACAAATCTCTCATTGCTTAGCTTTCCGTTTCGCAAGAAACCGAAACTAAAAGTATGTCGCTGTCCCCAAAACTTTGTTTATTGACTTTCATCTTGTGAAGAATAAACAATCTACTGAGAAAGTGATTTTTGACTTTTGTCACGTGTTCCTTAATCTAAAGGTTGTACTCTTTGCAACAGAAAAAGGGTGAGTAATAAGATTTATCTTCATTATGTTAAAAACGTGCTTGAAGTACAAAATAATAAATAAATAATGTTTTATAATATGCGTCATCAAATTAGAATTTGTGCAGTTTGAAAATAATGTAAAAAATTTTAATTATGTTCACCATTTCTTTTTTCATATGCTACGTGGGATTTAAAAAAAAAAAAAAAAATGAATAAAGATGAGACTCTCCCGCCCTCGCTCTCATCTACTGTGGAGGATTTTATACTCTCAAGAAAAGAAATTTGAGGAATAATTTACCATTTCAAACCATTAACATGCTAAAATAATAATAATAATAATAATAAAATAAAAAATTCATCTCCAATATATAAACATCAAAATGAAAGGGGTGGAAAATTGGTAAATCTAAATTGGCTGAAGTATCATCCTCAAGGATTTTATGTCATCTTTCCTGTATTTAAACTCCAAGCCTTACTGTTTTGAATGGATATTGTTTAGTGCTTTTTATGCGGAAGGCAGATTTGTTTAATTAGTATAAAGTGCATTTCTTTTTGATACTCAGCGGTGTAATTTTAATAATAAATCTATATCTTTTGATATTTCACAAGGGGAACAAGGGGAAATTTTGGGGATTCAACTCCTCCCAAATTTTGCAGACTTGTTGAATTTTTTTTCAGTTATACTACATTTCTAACATATTTTTTTTTGTAGAAATAGCCTTATGGCTCATCTAACAAATTTGAAGAAAATTAATGTTTAGGAGTAGTGGATAGTAATAGTTTTCGTGTTTATGAAAAGGAAATACTGAATAGTAATAGTTTTCGTGTTTATGAAAAAGGAAATCCTTATGCTCAACATAGAATCCTGTACCTGCACCTTCACTCGAACCCGACATTTAATTTGAAGTCAACCTGAACTTATACAAGAAATGTGTCCTGATTCTAAATAGCCAAATCCGTACCCTACCTGAAACGAGAGGTCCGATAGAGATGTTTCCTGTACTGTAATAATTTGGATATACTACGTATAATTAGTTATATTTAGTATGCTCTTATCAGATATGCACTTTAATTTCAATTAAACAAAATTTCCGTCTATTGGGATTTTTCTTTTACTTTTTTTTTACTGTTAATTTCAAATTGACTTGATTCATTAAAATTAAACTTAACCACATAAAAAAAAAAAAAGAAAAAAAAGAAAAGAAAGAAATATCAGTAAACATAACCCGAACACGAATCGCAAAAGAAGAAGGAAAAAAAATCGACACAAAAATAAATACAATTTAATCTCCCCTGTACTACAGTTCGACACCCCTCCCTCCCTCGAAAAAAATTTCCCCATTGCAAATTAACTTACACCAATTTTTCTTTTTTTTTTGTACTCAGTAGTAAAATTTTGTTAAAAAATCTAAATATGTTGATATTCTCTCTTATCTTTACCGAATTATTGAAAAGTAATCCGAAAGTAGATTCCACGGTTGCAACTAATAATAATGATGACGATGTATCGTATTTAATGCTGTTTTTACCTCTGAATTCTAAGATTGGAAATTAAAAAAAATTCTAAATGTTTTGTAATTTTGATGATTAAAAAAAAAAAAAAAATCGTAAATGATTTATGCGTGTAATTTTATTATAAAGAGATCATCTCCATAAGAAAATTTAATTTAATTTTTAAACACTCAGTAACAAGCCCATAACTTTGTACCATTTTTTAGTTGAGTAGATACAGATAAACCTTAAAGGCCAAATTTCATCATATATGAATTAATGAAATATAAACTATTAAAATACCATCATTGTTGAAGGTTAAAAAATGGTTATGTAAATAAAAAGAGGAATTTTTATATTTCATTGCATTTCTAATTGATATAATATTATTTTAAAATTCAACCGTAATTAATAATTATTTAATAATCCATTTAGTAAAAAATGTATAAATAACATTATTTTTATCATTATTAAGTTCAATATGGCAAATATTCTTTCTCTTTCAAAGTTATTAAAAGGATTTTTGATAACTTGATTGTCACACTATGAGAAAGTATCAATAGACGACAAGGATTTTTGACATTTTGACATCCGTATTCTACTTTAAATTGAAAACTCATTTCCTGTCATTTTAGATACGTTTTAGTAAACTGTATTATTATGGATTTCCTGCAAAAATAACTTTCTTTTTTCTGTTTCTCAATACTGTCATCGCCTATGTGTGTATTTTGGTCTGTATTCGATGTGTTTTTTCAAAATAAAGCAATAAATATATTTACATATAGGATAAATGATACTTTGCCAAATAGAATGAAAGCTCAAATATATATATTTGTATTTGTATTAACAGAAACAAGAGATATGAGACAAATTAATATGTAAACACTTTCTCAGTATTGGATAAATAAATAAATAATGTAAAAAATTTCATCACTACATTGCGAAGAAACCAGATACTGATCATGAATCATGATTAAAGTTATAAAGAATTTAAAGTACAACCATAACAACTGAAGGTATATAAATACACAGGCAACGTCATGTGCAAATAGATTATATAACAAAATATTATCCTTGATTTTTACGGAGTTATTAGGACTGAGGACTATTAGTCTCAATTTGGGATTTTTGACGTGTCATTTTTCGATAGTTGGACATTTATCGAAATCTAAAATTTATCGAAAATATAATTGAATAATTTGAAAGCGATGTTGTAATAATAATAATAAAAAAAAAAGGACTAATAGTCCTCCGTCCTAAACTAAATTTTGCATTTCATCAAAATCATTTTTTTTTTTTAAGAAAAAGAAAAGAAAATTAATAATAATCAGTATCGAAACAAACACTATCGAATAAGTTTTTTTAAATATAATTTTGAATTAGGAAATAAAAAGTGTCCGTGCAAAATGAAATAAAAATAAGTAAAAAAAATTATTTAATGATTAAATTTTTATATAAAACATGATCGCGTGCTATCTTAAAAAGTAGATGTAAAATTTAAAGTTTATGTGATGCGTGTGGCATCTATAAAAATTGTTTTAAGATATAGAATAGAATAAAGAAAGGAACGACGTTGGTTGCATTTTGTTATATAGTTTGAATTTTATAGAAGTAATATCTACCGTAGGAATAATTTCTTATGTTAAAACTATAGGGAATTGTTTTGCGAGCACAAGCGAGGCTACTTTATTTATTTATTTATTTTAATAAATAGTCAATTTCAGTTAATTGAAATGCATTATGTTTTAGTTTTAAAATATCTCTTCAAATTAGAGCTAACGTAGTAGATCACAAACAAACAAGCAAAAAATATATAAAGAAATAAAAATATATAAATAAATAAATTATATCTTAAATAAAGTAGTGAAAAAATAGAACTTCCATAAATCAAATCCTTTTTACTTTCCAAACATACATATGTAAGGAAAGTATTGTAATCATGTTAAAAATCCAAATTGGAGAATTTGATGTTTCTATACGTTTTGAGGTGCCCTGAGTCCGTTTTCACTATTTTTACGATGATGTATGTATGTGTGTAAGTGAACACGCTAGCGTCTAAACGCTTTCACGAATGAGCTGAAAGTTGGTACATATGTTGTAAGTCATCGTAGCACGAACCTTATTGATTTTGATGAATCCTAGCACTTATAGTTTTTTACAGGGACACCAAGAAAAATTCTTTATGATTATGGCCTATGGGGCCAAATTTTTAAAAGTGTGATAGTGTTTAAACATCTTATTAAACTTAGCAAAAAATTTATACACATGTTATAGGTCACAGTTGCACGCACTGAATAGATTTTGGTGAATTTAGCACTTACAGTTTTTTTACAGGGACACAAAGAAAAATTCTTTATCATTATGGCTTATGGGACCAAATTTTTAAGAGTGCGATAGCGTCTAAACGCCTTATTCAGTTGAGCTGAAAATTTATATGAATGTTATAAGACACAGTTAAACTAACTGTAACCATTTTGTTGAGTTATAGGTTTTTACTGAGACACAACGAAAAATTCTTTGTCATTATGATCTATGGGCCCAAAGTTCGGTAGCGTTAAATGAAACATCGTGTACTATATGGAGAAAAATACTCAAACACCCTATTATAATTTTCTCTTCTTTGTTTTACTTTTATGCAAATTTTTACAATAACCCCTCTTTTTTTTTCTTAAAGTTACTGCATTTAAAATTACAAACTCAAATAGCTCTTGACTTTCATATAACATGAATTGGAAGTTTGACAGCTCGCAAATTTTAACATGTCTGTGAAAAGTAGCCTAGGAAAAGAAAATAATCTGGTTTGCCACTCACACGACAGTCTCTTACCCTGCGTTTCTATACTATAAAGATCTTAAGATTAATAGCGTAAGATAATAAAAATTCAATGTACTTTTTAAATAATCTAAAATAGGTTTAGGAACAGTTTTATTTGGCATGCAATTCTGTGTGAGAGGACAACCTCCCGTTCAATTAAAATGCAAACAATTATTTAAAAAAAAATCAAAGCTATTATTAATTTGCTTTTAAACTAACCAATCTTGATCAAATTTTTAAGTGGCAACTTAATACGGACTTCAAAATATAAAATTTGAATTTCCTGAAGTTATTTGTTTTTAAGTAAACTGATAACATATATACATACAGATGAACAGCTAAAAGTTGGACTTTCGTAATTAGGGTACCTCAAAACATAATATTATACAAAAGATCAGAAATGAAAATTCAAAAACTAATTTGTTTACAGCATACGTATGAAAAATTAATTTTGCTTCCTGAGCAGTGGTTGTCGACATAGTAAAATGTAGCAAAGCGCTTCCAGCAATTACATTCAATAGAATAGAATGTTTAGTTTAATTTTAGGTAGTCCTGTATATTGTCTATAATCAATATGCACTACAAACAATATTGTGTACTTAAATTCAGTCTTAATTGAAAAACATCTAACACAAAAGGAATTTCAATTCTAGCAATTTCCAAGTATAGCCACAAAATATCTAAATACTTGGGTAGCCCTGTAAATGAATGATGAATGATTTGCATATCACAACCTACACAAAACATACTTATATAATATATATATATCTTATACTATTAAGTGAGCAATATTTGTAGATATATATATACATATGTATATTTCACTTTTCTCGAAAACGGTAGCTCGGTCAGTCACATGATTTAACACAAAGATGCCCTCCGTAGGGTCATTGTGTACATCGAAGTCAGATTTTCGAATTTTTGATTAGTTTTCTTTTAATTAATAAAAATATGAAAATAAAACATCCCATTTCTACAATGACGCAGAATAGAGAATCTTAGGAGAGATTTGATTGGTTTATTTGATTTTCATTGACTTGAGTGTATTTTACATTGAACTACAGCTACGTTATGAAGAATTACGAGAGATTTGATTTATTTGATTTTTATTGGTTTGAGCGTATTTTACGTTGAACTAGAGCTACGTTATGAGGAATTACGAGAGATTTCATTAGTTTATTTGATTTTCATTGATTTGAGTGTATTTTACGCTGAACTAGAGCTACGTTATGAGGAGTTGTGAGAGATTTTATTGGTTTATTTGATTTTCATTGGTTTGAGCGTATTTTACGTTGAACTAGAATTACATTATGAGGAATTATGAGAAATTTGATTGGTTTATTTGATTTTCATTGATTTGAGTGTATTTTACGTTGAACTAGAGCTACGTTATGAGGAATTACGAGAGATTTGATTGGTTTATTTGATTTTCATTGATTTGAGTGCATTTTACGTTGAACTAGAGCTACGTTAGGAGGAATTACGAAAGATTTTATTAGTTTGTTTGATTTTCATTGATTTGAGTGTATTTTACGTTGAACTAGAGCTACGTTTAGATTTTATTTAAAAATAGTTAAATTTTTAGTATTTTAATATTATGCGACTTTTACAGATAACAAATTACGATTGGCGCCGCAGGCGCCTGAGGGCATGGTTTTTGGTGAAAATTTTCATGGGCCTCTGGCCAGCTAGCTGGTGAAGCCAGCTAGTACATATAATATGTTCATTCTGTCTTGTTTAAGGCAGCTTATAGATCTTAAAGTGTACTTACCTGTAATTCCCCCATAGACGTAATGTATTTAAATTACCCCCTGTACACGAACCATTTCCTTGATCTCAACGAAAAGTTTAGTGTAGCATCCCTATATGATACATATTTAAAATACCGAGTTTGGACTTCCTGCTGATATTTGGTCTTGAGATATGCTGACACACACAGACCAATCACTAAAAACATGATTTTCGGATTCAGATTACCTCAAACCGTGTAAATATAATAAAAATTCAATTTCGAAAATTTGACCCAAAAGCAATACTTTCTATACCATATAGGCAAGAGATAGTTACAAAAAAAAAAAAAAAAAAAAGTAATTTAAAAAAATCTCTACATAGTTTTCCACCAAATTTCGACTGTGCTTTCATAATCACTATTTATAGACAATTTTTAAGTGACTGAAAAAACACATTTTAACTAATTTTAAAAAATGTATCAGATTTTGATGAAACATAGCTAAGAACCATCTCGATTAAATTAGCGTTCTTAAAAAAAAAAAAAAAAATTCAAAACGGTTTGTTTGTTTGGAAACTACAATGCCGCAGATAGACATACAGACAGCCAAAGGGTTCGCACTTGTAACACGCCTCTTTTTTAGTCAGGAGTTATTCTTTCTGAAAAGATAGAAAATACATTATGGAATAGTGCAGAAAGTATTGTTTTGGAAATGTTTCAGACGTCAGCATAGAAATTTATTAATTTATTGAAATATTTATAAATAGCAATTGTGATGTTAAAATAAAGAAGTTCCAAAGTAAAAATAAAGGGGAAAAAAATCTTCCACTACAAATTTTGTCGTAGTCTTCTTTAATACATAAAAATAGTAATAAAAATATAATAACCAAACATCATTTAAATAAAATTTTGATGATGTTTCAACGTTTGTAAAACCAGCTGTCTACCAGTACTCTTGATTGACAGAAATCGCTAGCGAAATACTAAATGCTGACAGATTTTAAATATTTTGTCATCAACAGTATTATTTTCTATTAAATGACATTGAAAACTGACATAACAAATGTTTTAAAATATATATTTTGAAAAATTCTTTTTACTATAATGAAAGCTGCTATTTGTTGATTAGATTTTTCTTAAAATATAATTCTGGAATTTTTTCACTTTGTATGATGGTTTCGGTATGTAAAGGTTTATTCAAAATCTTTAACTTGCACATTATTTTTAATTTTTATAATTTTCAATATTTTTTATTTTAAATGAGATCATGAAGGGGGAAAAAATCGATATATTAATTTAAAAGCTAAAAAAGAAAAAAGAGTGTATTTTTATCGTGTTAAACAATTCGACGTAAAAAACAAAAAGTGTAACGAAAAATTAGTAAAAATAAATGGAACGGTTTAGCAAAAATATCTTGAAAGTACATGAGAGAAATACCAATAACATTAATTAAATTGAGTAACGGGTAATTTATTTCATTTTACAAAGGGTATTGCGAGTTAAGGGCCCTCTTCACTCACCGCCGCTGGAAGCCGAAACTAATGTAATTCTATGGGGAAATTTTCTTTGCAAATAACTTATTAACTAATACATATTTTTAAATTCTGTTTTCACATTCAGAAAATTCCCAACTGTTAAATTGACGCACCTTTTTTAAAAATGTATTTTTTTAATTTTTAATATTTTATTTTGCAGCTGCAAAATACGAATTTTCAATATGTTAAATTTTTTCATTTTGCAGCTTCAAAATAAAATATTAAAAATTAAAAAAATACATTTTTAAAAAAGGTGCGTCAATTTAACAGTTGGGAATTTTCTGAATGTGAAAACAGAATTTAAAAATATGTATTAGTTAATAAGTTATTTGCAAAGAAAATTTCCCCATAGAATTACATTGGCTCGGGCTTCTGGCGACAGTAAGTGAAGAGGGCCGTTAAGCATATGAAAACTTCACCAGTGTCGAATGAAGAGTTCTTGCCTTCTATTTATTGTTCTTTATCGGAAACATCTTTTGCACATAATTTTAGACTTCTACCATCAACGATTTGTGAGTAATGGAGGTGGCAGCCTAAAACATTAAATTATTATTATTATTATTATTATTATTATTTTACACTATTCAGGATATCTTATCGAGGTTGAAACTATTTATAAATGTTTATGAAGCATATAATATATATATATATATATATATATATTTCAGAATTTTCATTTGATTTTAAACGGTAGAAAATGATAAGTTTATTTTTGATGGTCGATTTTTTATACTATCCACCAAAGTGACACCTACCAAAAAAATACAGTTTATTTTTTTATTAGTTAGCTATTACATATAAAAATTACAAAAGTGTCAAATTGCGGGAACGTAGTGAAAAAAATAATAATCACTTAATAATAATACCAATGATATAATATTTATTTTTAAAAACTACTTAATAAATAAACAATGCAAGCAAATATAAAAATGCTCTATTAACATTTGTTATTAAGACGTAACAATTAGCAATTAAATATATATATATATATATATTTATATTTATATATTCTATTTAATTATTATCAGGAATCTTACATCTCGCCTTTTTTTTCAAGACACTTTTAGGGATGAGGAATTTCCATAATTTTTGCTACCTTTATTTTTATATGATAGTCTATATTCTGTTTAATCAGGTCATAACACTGCAAAAATACTGATATAAAAATTTCTATATGAAAATAGCATAGATGGCAAAATGTAATTTATTCCGGAGTATTTTGTAGCCCCGCCTTTTTTCCATACCACTTATTTTTTAAGGATAAAATTGCCTGATTTTATCGAAGTTATATATTTGATAAATTTTTTTGTGTAAATAAAGTGGTGCTAAATAAAAGCGGGGCTAAAAGTACTAATGTTGGCGTCTATGCTATTTTCATACAGAAATCTTTATATCAGTATTTTCATAGTAATATGTCGTGACTAAACAGGATAGAGACTAGTGCATAAAAATAAAGGTAGCAAAAATTAGGGAAATTTCTCATCCCTAAAAGTGTCTTGAAAAAAAAAAAAAAAAAAAAGCGAGATGTAAGATTCCTGATAACAATTAAATAGAATATATTTTTTTATTGCTAATTGTTACTTTTTAATAACAAATGTTAATAGAGCGTTTTTATATTTGCTGGCATTGTTTATTTATTAATATTAAGTAATTTTTAAAAATAAATATTATATCATTGATATTATTACAGGAGTGCAAGAGTTTCCGTCTCAGGACGGAAAACTTACACCAGCGTATTTTAATCAATAATTTATATCATATTTGTGGTTTAATTTATTGCGATTGACCATAATAGAAATTATTGATAACAAGTGCTGGTGTGTCTTTTATTTTGAGAGTGAAACTCTTGCTCCCCTGTATTATTATTAAGTTATTATTATTTTTTTCACTACGTTCCCGCAATTTGACACTTCTGTAATTTTTATATGTAATAGCTGAGTAATAAACAAATAAACTGTTTTTTTTTTTTTTTTTTTTTTTTTTGTAGGTGTCACTTTGGTGGATAGTATAAAAAATCGCCCATCAAAAATATACTTATCATTTTCTACCGTTTAAAATCAAGTGAAAATTCTAAAAAAAAAAATATATATATATTATGTACTTCATAAACATTTATAAATAGTTTCAACCCCAATAAGATATCTTGAACAGTTAAAAAAAAAAAAAAAAAAAATTAACGTTTTAGGTTGCCACCCCCATTACTCCCTAATCGTTGAAGGTAGACGTCTAAAATTGTGTGCAAAAGATGTTTCAGATAAAGAACAATAAATAGAAGGCAAGAACTCTTCATGCGACGCTGGTGCCGTTTTCATATGCTTAACCCTTTAATATAGAGTGCAAGGCCTACGTATTTAAATTGGCAAAAACTTTGCTTGAGCAATTTTTTTTTCTTCAAACTTACATTGTTCTATGTTTTTAATAAAGTATACTTCTTCTCCCCTTTGAATGAAATTCTGTTTCTGAAATACTAATTTACTTTATAGTATGAGTTGTTATCCTTATATAGAAAACTGTATTTGTCTGTTGAATAAATAATAAACTTTCTTTAAGCATTTTATTTCTGACTGTTGATATCAATTGTTTGAGACGATATATTTAAATGGTTGAAAAGCATTTTTCTTCTCCACTTTTAACTAAATTTTATATCTAAAATATTAATTTTCTTTAAAATATACGAATTGTTTTCCATATATAGAAAACTGTATTTGTCTGTTGAATATTAACAAGGTTTCTTTAAACATTTTATTTCTGACGGTTGATATCAATTGTTTGATATGATATATTGAAATAGTTGATTTATATTTTACAAAAGTTGCCGCACCCACTCTTAAATGTACAAAAGAAAAATAAAATCAATATGTTGGAAACTTCATATTTGAATCTCTTTTTGTATGGTATTGTTCCATTGTTTCAGAAAGCATTATTTTTGCTTCTATTCAATGACATATTCCATTTCAAAAGTTTCTTCAAAAATTAATAAATCAGGATAAGAGGTTATTGTTTTCCAGAAAACAAATAAGTAAATACTACTTGTATATTCATAGGACTTGTGGATATTGAGCTTTAAAACTTTTTTTAAAACCAGGAAGTTGTTTTCATTGACGTCGATTTATTACGTTAAGTTCTGATGGAAGAAAAGTAACTAGTTTGGGGCTTAATTTGTAGCAAAAAGGTATGTTAGACTGTTGACAAATTGTTGGGACTTATATTTCAATATCCATCCCTAATATTTAATCGTAACTTTCATCTAATCGTGTATTACCTTACGTTTATTTAACTGTATATTTGTCTAATCGACTATCATGTATATCAAATATCATTCGTCAAAAGTAGTGGTAATTATTTAATAAAAAGCCCTTACAAGAGTTGGCAATACTGATGCTATCCCTAATATTTTTCATAATGGTTCAGGAGTGTTTTTTTTTTCTTTTTTTTCCTTACACGTCTATCGATTAATTTTCAAAAATATGGCTCCCAGTTTTCGAAGTCGTAACTCAAATCTTATACAAATAAGCCAGGCATAACTTAATTTTTTTTTTTTTTTTTTTTTTTTGGTTTAAAATTTCCTATTAAACTGATAGTTTTCTTCTCTGAAAATTAAATTATATACAACATATTCTTTTCTGACTTCATTTGATATTTAAAATTTAATATATGTAATTTGATCAATATTTTGGTTGTAGTGTCTGCACATTAAAGGCAAAAACAAGTTGTATTCAATAGATAGAAGTTAACTAATCTTGTAGATAATTTGAAATGTAACTTAAATATAATGACGGTCTTGTCTTCAAAATTGTACTAATTTGTTTATTACAACTTTGATGCTGCACTCCTGTCAATTTTTTTCCCCCACTGATGAAGAGTCATGCTATTATTTCGAACCCGAATCTTTATTGCAACTTTTTGCAATTTATGCTGTTTGTTTCTAAAAGTTTTTATTTATTACCTTTTAACGCTAGTATTTATCTGCATTTTATTGCTATACCAACTGTATTAATCTATTGTGTTTATTGTAATTGTGTCGTACTGAAATTTCTTTATATAATTTATATGTGTAAATACAATTTAAATTACTTAAATCTTTTTAGTTTATTTCATTATTTAAAATATTGGTTCTGCATAAATATTCAATTTCTGTATGAGGATTTAGGTTTTTCAAAAATAGTGTGTTGGTGGTTTCCGGGTTGCAGTATTAATGAACTGCTCTATGCTTTCTTTCGAATATGTGATACTGAAAATAAAAGTACGGGAACTGAATTGTTAGGAGTTCCCATGCAAAGTAAGCCTCAATATATTCACTACTCTTATGATGTTCCAAATATGTAAATTATTTAAGGTTAATCAGTGTCAAAGGTTTATTTTAGCCAATCTGCAATATAAGCGCTGTCTCCTATCTTGAGGACCACTTGCAATAAAGCATAAAAATTGCCAAAACGAGTTAAGAGTTCATTGTCTAGTTTTGGGAAGTAAAAATCTTCTGCTTTAGATAAACAATAGAGAGAAAAGTAAATGTGGTATTTATAAATTTGCAGACGATAATCTGCAAAGTTATATACTTAGTATAAACCGTATAATACTAAAGCATATGATCGCACCCAACTATATGTATTGATAAAAGAAACTGCATTTATAGCAATTTTGTTCACATCGTTTAAAAATGTCGCTGCTAAAACACATTTTCCCCCTTTTTACATGATAGCTATACCTCACATTTTATGGCATTAAAACTCAATATACTGAATAGATAACATGATTATTATGTGGTACTAAGCTTGTTCAGTTTTGTTTTAACACTTAACAGACGGCGCAGCTATGGTGTATAGAACCATGATGAGTGCCATGATGAATATTTAAGTTTTTGTAAGATTTATGTATGCTGATTATTATACCTATGATATTAATATTAATATGACTTTGTGTTGATATATCATAGCATGATGTAGAAGAAAAAATTCCGAATGCTTATAGCATACTAGTTTTTAAAAATATATTTTTTACTCTTTCATGATAAATTAAGTCATAAACATTGTGTCTTATTCATCTATAAGTTTTCATGAGAAGAAATTCAGGAAAGTAGTTTATATCAATGAGTATACGGAATTATTAGAGCCGGTAGAAGTACAATAAAACCACTATTTCACACTGAAAATAATTAAATCAGATGTAAAAAGTTGAAAGGTTAAAAACGTTTAAGCCTTTCTGGGCGGTGGCTATAAATAATTCCCACTAAAATTTTAGAATTTTTTAAATGTGCGGTATGTATATATTGAATTCATGTACATCACATGACAACCAATACTTATACCGCTCTACGAGCGGTGAGCGGGGGCTGCGCCCTGTTCAACCAGTACTTATAAAACATATTAACTGATATATGTACATTAAATATATATGGTAAAAAATTTCTAAAGTTGGTGGATGATGTTTTTAGCAATGCATTTCTTTTGTCAAAATCTCCGAGAAAAAGTTTTCTGAACATAAAAGTTAAGTTCGTGTTGTAACTTCTTTCTTTAGTTTTAAGTGATGGATTTATTCTTTTTCTACTAAACAGACCTAAGAAATTTACAGGAACTCAAAGCTGTAAATTCTTAACTAAACAGATTTCAATTTGTGCTAGCAAATTATACCTAGAAGAAGTGCAATTTTTCACTTTTAACGCAACAATACCACTAAATTACATCCACTTCGTTGTTCTCTGGAGAAATATGAGCTAATTTTGATTGTAGTTTGCTCTGCTCCGGCGATAGTGCTTCACTTTCCCTTTTGTTCTTCCATTTTAAGTGCATCAGAATTATGTGAGATTGGAAACTCGTTTAACTTCACACAAGAAAAACGCATGAATTATTTCACCACTTACGACAGAAGTTCTAAATGAGGAACGAGCAAGTCCGTTTACCTTCCTTAGTAGTAAACTGCAGATCTCAGACCTTTGTGTTATTTCTATAGAAGCTAGTGAAAAGAATCTTATAATATGACCCTGACTTACGGGGATGTTTGAATTAAATTTATATATATATTAAAAAAAAAAATACGTCTGAACTTCCAGGAAGTATGGAAACTATAACACATCGGTCAAATAGACCCTTGTCTAACTCACGGATGACTTCGCAAATGAAATATTTCTGTGTGGTTAAGGTAACAGTTACTAACCTTCAAATGATGCAAGTCAAAGTTTCATGATATTTCGACCAACCGAGATACTAAAGTTTTAGTAACTTTACTTTTGATATTTTTAAAACGATGGGCAAAGCTGAATTTCGTATGTTGATTAAACGTTCTTTTACGATGGGCGAAAATACTGTTTATTCCTTGTAACACTTTTTAGGCCATTGCTGAGTTTCAACAGTATTTTTGCCCATCCAAAAAAAACTTTTAATCAGCACACGGAACTCATCTTTGTTCATCGTTTTGAAAATATCAAAAGTAGAGTCACTAAAACTTTAATATCTCGGTAACAAGTGGTCAAAATATCATGAAACTTTACCTTACGCATATACAAATACTTTTTCGTTTTCGATGCCATCTGTGGGTTAGCCCCGGGGTTCTTGACCCAATGTGTTAATTAATATATTGACGTAAGATTAATGAATGTATGAACTGATCTGTGTCTGTAACCTTCCAAGTTTTGAAGCCTTACTTTTGTATATCTATTGTTACATTATATTGTAATACTATGCAATTGACATTTAGGCCGAAAAGTAAGCATGAGTGCAACGTAAAAAGCATCAAAGCGAAAAAAAAAAAAAAAAAAAAAAAGGCAAGATAAATTAAGACAATAAGAGATCTTTAAAAATACTAGTATGTGTTAAGATTAGTGTTTTAAATATTTAAAATAATAATTAAAAGTAAAGTAAAAGAAAACTAGTATGATGTGGCCACCACATGACTTTCTTCTATATAACTTTACACAAAATTTATTCAATACAAACTGTTTATTAAATTATCAAATTATTTTCCATTATAAATGTAGACGATTTTTATCTGACAGAATTATATCACAAATGCCGAAAGAAAGTCTTTTTTTTTTTTTTTTTTTTTTTTTTTTTTTGCAATTATCAGACGAAATGATATATATATTTATTTTTTCGTTAAAAGTAAAAAAAAATCGATAACTTTGTTTCAAATTATCTCAGATCTATAGTTCACCGATTCGTTTTAAAGGTATTGACGAGATCTTTCGAAAGATACCCATATTGTAAATTTACTCCCCGGGGAGAAGCGATGCCCCCACATGCACATTTTTCCCCCCTAGTTAACTACTACTGTTATCAATAATTCATATTAATTTTTCAATCACACGATTAAAATAACTCTCATTATGTACATTTATACAAAATTTTGTCCTATACTGCCATGTTAAAAATTTAGAAAAAATGCGATCACAACGCCACGAGCCATTGTTCCACAAATCTAATCAGCACCAGTTTATGTCAGGGTCCAACTAAATACTAAGTTTTGTTAAATTTAGTTCATTGGTTCGTGAGATGCAGCGTCCACAAAATTTGTGATACACACACACAGACACGCAGACAAACAGACATTTTCTAAAAACAGTCAACTCGTGTTCAGGACATCCCAAAACGTGTAAATCCATTGAAAACTGGAGTTCGAAAATTTTCACGAATCCAGTACTTTCTCAAAATACAGTGCGTATCGAAATGATAGGTCCACCCGCATTTTTCAAAATTTCGACTCTTAATTGAGAATAAGAATCACTTTTTTGGTAGAGATAATTAATCAGTAATTGTTATAACTATTTATGAAGAAATTTCTTAAAAATAAATAATTCCTTTTTATTTTATGCAAATTTTCATTTTCAGACCGTTTCGAAAAGATAGGTCCGCCTTCAGAAATTTTGCACCAATCACGTTTATTTCCAAAAAATTTGCATAAATATCGTTCTTAGTCTTACTGCGGGATTATGCTGGCTGCTGTGGAGGTATTTAAACAGATTTGAACATCATGTTGTAATCAAACGAAATGGGTCGTCGTTGCAGTCTTTCGCTGGTTGAGCAGGGGAAAATTGACGCATTTAGAACGTGTGGAAAATCGAATAGAGAAATAGGTAAACTTTTAAACAGATCACATAATGTTGTAAACAATTATTTGCGACTTAGAAATGCTTATGGCAGTAAAAATTCATCTGGTCGCCCATCAAAAGTGACATCCCGACAAAGAAGGACTATCATAAAGGAGTTAAAATCTGGAAATATGAGCTTATCCACTGTGGCCAGACAACAAAACCCTCCAATATCAAAATCTACAGTTCATAGAGTGGTAAAGAAGTTCGGCAATATAGTTTACGTGAAGAGGAAAGCGGCTCCGAAATTGACTAAAAAGCACAAAGAAAAGAGATTGAAATTCGCACATGAAGTGATGTCCTGGAAACAAGATTGGCATCGTGTGATATTCAGTGATGAAAAGAAATTCAACCTGGATGGTCCAGATGGCTGGCAGTACTACTGGCACGATCTGCGTAACGATAGACAGATATTCTCGAAGAGGCAAGCTGGTGGTGGTTCTTTTATGGTATGGGCCGGATTCGGAGGTGCAGGAAAAACTGATATATCATTTGTAGACAATCGTTTGAATGCTGCAGGCTATCAACAGCTGCTTGAACAATATTTTCTTCCACAAGCAGAGTACATTGGGGGCCCATTCTTCATGTTCCAACAGGATAATGCTCCTGTGCACACTGCAAAGTCCACTTTCGAATGGTTTCTGGATAATGGTGTGCATGTTATCGATTGGCCACCTTGCAGACCCGACCTGAATCCGGTAGAAAACATGTGGGGTATACTCGCAAGAGCTGTGTATGCAGGCGGAAGGCAGTACAATAGTACTGCAGACTTAAAAAAGGCTATTTCCTCTGAATGGTCAAAAATCGAGAAAAAGTGTTTGCAAAAACTTGTAGAAACCATGCTGAATAGGATTTATGAGCTTATTCTGAAACAAGGTGGAAAAATCTCTTATTAATTCAACATTAATTTGATGCTTGGTTCAGTGGACCTATCTTTTTGAAACAGCTTTTTCATGTAATTTTTGTTTTTTTTTATTATTCCTATTATTTGTATATTATTCATGCATTATTTTACATTGAATGAAGTAATGTAGTGTATAAAATAGTGCTTTGTACACAATAAAACCTTTTTTACCAACATAACTTTCGTTTTTACTGGTGGACCTATCATTTCGACACGCACTGTATACATATAGAAGAAAGTAAAAAGAGAGAGAGGGGGCAGAAAAATAAGGATAATAAAATAAAATTAAAGTAAAATAACTACTATTAAAATAAAATGTGACCGTAAATAAAAGTAAAGTAAATAAATAACAGCAACAGAGAAATAAAAAGATTATGTGAGTAATTTTCAGATATCAGATATAAAAAGCATTGAAGAGGGATCATTCACAAGATTTTTAGAATTATTGGAAGTGTCAAAAACTTCATAGAAATTTGAGTCAGAAGAAGAAATTGGCAAAGAAAATAATATTAAAAGGGTCAAAAATAATGTTTCATCATTTATTAAAGCGGTATATCATGAAAATTATATTAATAGTAATCAATGAAAGCATTGAAAGTTTTTTTTTCTTATAATTATTCAAAAATCATAAAAAAAGTATCTTCAATATTAAATTTTAAATTAATTTCTTTTTATTTTTCTCAAAATAAAGATTTGTGTACGAATGTAACATTTTGAATACCAATGTTACGTTAGTTAAAAATCTTTATTTTGTTAAAAACAATTAGAAATGAATGCACATTTTAATAATTAAGCTAATTTTTCTAATTTATGAACATATCATAACAAGAGAAGAATAATAAAGAAAAGAATTTTCAATATACAGCTTTAATGTGATTATTAGTAAAATAATTGCCTTAACTTATTGAGTTGGGTTGGGGTAGTTACTCTACGGACATTTTTTGTAAATTTAGGTTCATTAGACCGAGACCTACTGTTGTTGTTGTTGTAGGGGTATGCATTGAGACCTATAGCTGCTGGGCTGTTGTCTCAACTGCTCCATAACCAAGACCTACTGTTTAAAGTGGATTTCGAATCACAACAAACATCCATGTCTAAACCGGGATTAGAACTCGGCACCTGTGAACTCTGAGTCCGAGCACGAACCATTCCTACATCAGGTGGGCTTTAACTTACTATAAATATTAGATTGGTCCAATGATGACACTTTACTAAAAATGCTAACCAATATACACTGGTCAAAAAAATTTAAGGATCAGCCCGTTTTCTCTTTCTCTTCTTTTGCACATAATTTTTAAACAAATAAACATATGAACATAAAATTTGGATGGCCTGTTCATTATCATATTATTAACCGAATCTTATGTAATTTTAGCATAAGAATAATTTTTAAGCTAATAAATATTCAGTTTTCTCGCAAAAGTAAGCTTTGGAAAAAATGAAAAATTTCAACAAATTTAGGAAAGAACACATTATGAAAAGTGGTGTTAAGGATGCATTAGAGATAGGTAAAGACGCTCATACCTTGAAATGTTAAACTAAATCTCGATTTTTCTTTTTCTATTAACTTTTCTTTTACTTTTATAATGAACTTTTTAAAAATATATAATTACTAATTTGTAAACTATACTCAGCACTAGAATAATAATGATGTCGAAAAATAATTGTATAATGAACATCTTATCCAATTTTCATGTTTGTATGCATATTTTTTAAAAAGTTATTCACATGCGAAAAGAAGAAGAAAAAAGAAGAAACAGAAAATGAATGCAGGTAGAAAGATTTGGTTGTAATCTAACATAGGAACGCGTGTGCGTCTTTACCTATCTGTAAGGCATCCTTATGACCATTTTTCATTAAGTGTTCTTTCCTAAAATTATTGAAATTTTTCATTTTTTTTAAAGCTTACTTTTGAGAGAAAACTGAGTATTTATTAGCTTAAAAATTATTCTTATGCTAAAATTACATAAGATTCGGTTAATAATATGATAATGAACAGGCCATCCAAATTTTATGTTCATATGTTTATTTGTTTAAAAATTATGGGCAAAAAAAGAGAAAGAGAAAACGGGCTGATCCTTAAATTTTTTTGACCAGTGTATTTAATTAATACACTGCATTACTTGATTTTCCCTTCGATATATAGAAATAATAGCGCTAATCATTATACAGTTATTATAGTGTAATGTATTTTTTATGATAAATGTTAGTATTTTAACACAACATATTTTCTTGAGAAATTTATATGTTGTATTTTTTTTTTTTTAATTAATAGATTTCACTGTACTGGTTTCAAGCACTATTTCATTTTTTAAAGAGTGTAATGAAAAAAAAAAAAATGTTATTTTAAGTATTAATTTATAGTTTTATTTTATAAATATTTCAAAAGCATAAAAAGTGCTTATCATTATGATGCAGGAAAAACGGCCTAAAAGAATATTAGAGAACGCGGAAATCTAAATAGAAAATTAAGAAATGCTTTGCACGTTTATTGCATTAAATTAACCCGTTAGTAGTCGCTAGTTGGTCGATTTGCCGCCCATCCTTAAGTGTTGGCAGATTTTTTTATTCGATAGCCACCAAAAATTTTTAGAAGTGGATTTTTACATACATAAAACGCGAATAAACTCGAAGAAACGTCGATCACATCACTTTTTAAAATTATTGGTGGCAGTTAAATAAAAAGTGCGCAATCTGTAATAGGTGGCGCTGCCTATAGCGACTACTAACGGGTTAAGTATCATTTCTTTATTTTTCATTAAATGACATTGAAACAGCAAAATTTGACAAGTAGATGCAAACAAATATCGCACAGTCATGCAAAAATAAGTATTTTAATGAATGTATACGTTTTATAGATAAGACAGGCTTAATATTAAGATATGCAGCTTCATATTTAATGCAAGTGAATACCAATAAATGAAAAATAACTGTGACTCATTATAAAATACTTGAATGTTTCCTTACGCATGAAAATAATATGTACACTCATAATAAATTGCAAAAAACTCAAAACACGTGTCTTGGGTCGAAATAATAGCACGACTTTTCATCAGGCGGATAAGCCGACAAGAGTTGCAGCATCAAAGCGGCAACGCTTTGTGTTGAACCTGTGTTTAACCAGTATTTGTATGTTTAAATGCTGAAATTTCATGTAAATTTCAGATTTTTTGGACATTTAATTTAATTTTTTTTTTTTAATCGAAATGCACATGTAATCTAAAATAGATAGACAGATTTATTTGTATATTTATCAGGAGTCTTAACTAAAAGTTCTATAGGATTTCTTTTGAAATTAATATGCAAGGAGCATTTTGAAGACAAAGTGATTCTAAAAAATTACTCGTTTTGTGAAAAAGCTATTTTTACATTTACTACTACTGTTCAGCGCTATAAAGTTGTACCATTATTTAATTGAACGCATTTTAAAGATAATTTTTTGAAACATCAATGTAATTTAATGGTCGATTTTTGGTAACTTCAGCGTGTACTTACTATCCGTTTAAAAACGAATTTAGTGACAAAAGATTCTCAAAGTTATCAACACTGTAATTCTATTGTTAATGATATCACAGATATATGTACGAATCTGAAGGCGAACGAAGTAGGCACGAGTGGTGCAGACAAAGATGCGTTAGTCGTTTTGTTTGCAGCACTCATGTCTTCTTTATTCGTCTGACGAAGGGTCGTGTTTTCTTTCGACCCGAAACAATTGTTGCGAATTTTTGCATTTTACAGTGTTTATTCAAAGTAAAAGAATATGTCGACTAAAATGTGTTTTTATGAAAATTAGCACGCTTCTTCTTATTCTTTTATTTAAGTTATTGATAATTTGAGCAATGCTTACACAATTTGCTTCAAGTTAAGAAGAATATGTTGCACAAGAACTGTTTAATGAAAAGTGCTTCCTCCCTTCTTCTCCTTTATAAGTTACTGATAATTTGAGCAATACCTATACCTATGTAATTTGCCTTTTATGTTAAGAAGAATGCGGGTATGTTGAGGAAGAAACGTTTATATGAGAATTACATTTTCCTTCTTCTTCTTTTTTCTATGAGTTATTGATAATTTGTGAAATACTAAGTTAAGAGAATATGTTCAGCGAAAAGTTAGTTATAAAAACTGTCCCCCCCCCTTCCCTCGTTTCTCCACTTAAGTTACTGATAAGTGATAATTTGTGCAAATTTTATGCAATTTGCTTTTTAAGTGAAGGAGAATATATAGAGTAAGACGTATTTTTATGAAAATAACCCCATTCTTTTACTCGCTCTCTATAAATTATTGAATTTGTGAAAAGTTTAAAAAATTTGTTTCAAATGAAGATGCTGAGCAAGGAGGTATTTTATTGAAAACTGCCCCTTCCCTTTTTCCTCCTATAAGTTAATGATGTCTATGCTATTTGCTATTTAAGCGAAGAAAAATATGTTGAATAAGAAGTTATCAAAGTTACCCCCAATCCTTTTTCTTTTTACTTTATCTTACCCATAGGGTCGAGAAAGTATTGTTTTAGGGTCAAATGTTCGAACGTGTGTTTTTGTTATATTTACATGTTCTGAGGTCCCCTGAATACGAAAATCAGGTTTTTAGCGAATGGTCTGTGTGTCTGTGTGGATGTCTGTCTGTCTGTTATCAGCATATCTTAAGAACAAATAGTAGCAGGAAATTCCAACTCAGTATTCTAAATGTGTATCATATAGGGATGTTACAGTAAGATTTTCGTTGAGATGAAGCCAATGGTTCGTGTACAGGGACACTCAAAAGTATTCAAATACATTACGTCTATGGGGGAAATTGCAGGTAAGTAGAGTTTAACATCTATAGACTGCACTAAACCAAATGAAACGAATATATATTTTTTGTAATAGAGATAGTCAACTGGGGAAAAAAAATTGTGCATGTTGGAGCCTCGCCTCCCCCCCCTGTGGGGGGTAGTCCCCCCTCGTGGTGAGTAAATTTTCATGTTGGGTATCTTTCAAAAGAGCTCGCCAATACCTTTAAAACGAATGGTTGAATTATCGATCTGCGGTAATTTAAAATAAAGTTATCGATTTTTTTCATTTTTAACAATATATATATATATTTTAAATGTAATATTGAGAATAAATTCAACTTTTTTTTTGGATATTTAGTGTTACACTACTTCTCTAATATGGAAACAGTGTGCATTATCGTGGAAGATAATTTTTTTAAATAATAATTTTAAAAAATTATTTTTACTGAGGGAATTTGTATAGGAAAATATAGAAGAAAGTCGTGTGGTGGCCCCAACATACTAGTTATTTGTTGTTAGTGGATGTGCTTTACTAATAATATTTTACCATTTCTAGGAAAGATGTTCGGGAATAGAAATAAATTCCTCATAGAGATATGGTAATTAATGTATGTTTTAAGCTAAATATTCATCGCTTGTTTTTTGTACATTAATGAAACGGGGTTTGAGGTGAGCGGTAGCCCCCCTTACACAGAACTAATTATGATATAAAACTCTTCCTAAGCCTAATTTGAATTGTTTAACATAGGTTTACATTAAAGTACTCGTTATCTTACCTCTTAATCTCCAACCTGTATTTATAGTATTAAATTTCAGGGTAAGAGAAAGTAGTGTGAGTGACACACCGGATTATTTATAAGTTATTGATAATTTGATCAATGCCTTTAGAATTTTATTTTAAATTTTGTTTGATTGACAAAATTGCGGCGTTAATTGTCAGTATTTTAAATTTTTTTTTTTTTTTGCTTTCTTTGCTTTTTCGGAAAAAAAAAAATAAATAAATAAAAGAAAAGAAAAAGAAAAATAAATAAATAAAATAAAATAAAACTACTATAAAAATATTTAATATTTTTGTAGTAGTTTTATTTTATTTTATTTATTTATTTTTTTCATATCGCTATAATCAAGTTTTTTTTTTTTTTTTTTTTTTTTTTTTTAGAAAATTAGTAACTTTAGGAACAAATAAAAAAACGGGAGAATATCTATTATGTTAATTTTGCTTTAGGGTGCAAAATAAACATTTCAAATTTGTAACTTTTTGAAAAAGAATGCTAAGACTCTGTTGCTAATACAATAAATATATTGCTCAATAATACTATTTTATTTTTAACGAATTTGCAATTCATATTACCTAATAATTAAATAATAATAATAATAAATAAAATAAAATAAAATAAAATAAAATAAAATAAAGCACAATTCAAACTTTTTCAGACATTTTCAGAGCTAGGGGCTAGTTGAAAAAGGGGTAGGATGTAACATGCTATTTATGCAATAGTTTGCAACATTTTTTATTAGATATTTCGATAAACATAATTCTTATGACGCGTCTTATTATGTAAGCACAATCAGTGTACCGCAAAAATAGCTAATGAGAGGATCTGTACGTGTACATGTGCTTCGTTTCAGTTAGTTAGTGGAAAAAACACATTTCGTAAATTTTGATTAAAGGTTAATTTATATTTTAAAGAAATGTTTATAGCTATTTATTTTATCTGTGTGTTAAGTTATAAAATGCGTGTTTAATTTTTTTGTATAAATCGATATATATATATATATATATATATATATATATATATATATATAAGGCAATGTCTCTCTCTGTGTGTGTGTCTGCGGACAGCGTAGCGCAAAGACGATAGCTGGGACAGTCACGGCATTCGACACGAAGGTACCCCCCGAGAGGTCCTAATGTACCTCGAAGCCCGTTTTTCGAATTTTGATTATGTTTCTTTAAATTAATTAAAATGTGAAAATAATATATAACTTTAAAATTAGCCGTTTAAATTTCATCCATAATTTAATTGCTGCCAAAAAAACTCACGAGTTCTTTTTTTTTTTTTTTTTAAACAGGAAAATAAATACATTTACTTAAACGTGAAGGAAAAAAAAATTATGCATCTCACAAAAATTGGTGTCATTATCCCTTTAAAAATTTTATACACATTGATAAAGTGCTAAAATTGTTTATGATGCAAACATATGTTATTCTAAAATGTCTTTTTTTAACAATTATTTTTTATATTCTTACTGTCAAGCTGTTATTAAAAAAAAAAAAAAAAAGAAAAAGAAAAAAAAAAAAAAAGAAAACTGCCCATGACGCCGCATTCGATTGCCTAGTGAATGATATAATTCATTGATATAATTCATTGATATTCTTTGATATAATTCCTTGTTACTATACCAAGAAGGTATAATTTGATATTAGTTATTAATTGCCTTCTTTTTTATTAAATTAATAAATAATTGATAACAAAAACATTTTGAAATATTGTCGCTTTTATTGTTAATATTTCCTTCATATCTGTTACAATTTGCCCCAGATCCGAGGCAAATTGTAACAGGAAAATTTTTTTGAAAAATTATTTTTTTGTACGAATGTCACAAAAATTAATGAATATTTTTTTTCATGAATATTATACAGGAATGTGTATTCTATGCAAAACAGCAACTATAAACAAGAAAACGTAAATACAATAAAAAATATATTTAGTCTTCTAAAAATTGTTACAATTAGCCCCTAGCTTCCCTACTATGTGTTGGCAATGTAAAATTAAATCCCAGATTCTTAAATGGATGGAATTGTAAAAATTTTAATAAGTATTATTTCAAATAATGAAAAATATCAATTGTGATATATACATTGTAGTTTTATCCAAAACTGAATAAAATAAAATACATTGAATGAGAAATATTCTTATGAATATTTCGCATCAACTTTTCGATCAAAAAGGAAAAGTAAAAGAAAAGAAAGAGAATCAGATACAGGAACTTTTTATTAGATGGTTGTTACTTTTGCCTTTCCTTTAGATCTTTTGTCTATCGTCAAATGCTTGTTTTTTAAAGAAAAAAAAAAAAAAAAAAAAAAAAAAAGAAAAAAAAGAAAGAAAGAAAAAAGTCATCGTGATCAAAGATTGAAATTCAATACAAAATCCATCTGTAAAATTCAAGATTAAGATACATCAGCCGAATTTTTCTTTCTTCAATTTTATAGTTTCACTCATGTGTGCAAGCCAGATGTGCTTCAACGGAGCAAGTGGTGATGCTCAAGCGATATCCCCCTTCACGTTGCTGACACTGAAGGAAATATCGAATCGGGAAATTAGCATCGGAACATCAGGTCACGGGAAATAGCATCATCATGGCGTGCGAACCCGCTACCCAAACGGTACTTGCTTTTCATATCATCATTTGCATCATCGCCGGTGTGGAACTGCTCCAGCAACTCGTGATCTGAGGATGTTGCTATCCAATTTTCAATCAGATAAAGATCGGGAAAAAGATCTCAAGAGGATTAAAAAAAAAAAAGTGAAAACGGGAAATTTCAGTGTCTTAGAGAATTTTTTTTAATTTAATTTTCAATCATTTATTTCTATGCAGTAAAAATTCTTCACATTGTCATAAAAATCGTTATGTAAAAGCATAGATTTTACGATCATAAGAAAACAATAAAACAACAAATATATCGTTAAGTAATTATAAGAAAACAAAAATTCTTATGTGTTGCAGTGATGCAGTACTACAGTCGGTAACAAACGTACCCGAACACTAGCAAAAATTACTATGTAAAAAAAAAAGTAGAGTTAATACTGTTTTGTTAAATAAATCCTTGTCGAATCATGTTCTTAGTCAGTGTAAGAACATAATTCGACAAGGATTTATTTAACAAAACAGTTTTAAGTGTACTTTTTTTATATAGGAATTTTTGCTAGTGTTCGGATACTTTTGTTACCGACTGTACGATTAAAAATAGACTTGAAAGCGTTCAATTCACGTTTATTAAGGATTTCGTAAGGAACATCTTTACTCGAATTGAAACACTGAGATATTTGATCCGTTAGTTACTTAGTAGAATATACCAAGGTAGACCTGAAAATATACAATTTTTTAAGAAATGTCTGTGTGACTCTATCAATTTTTTTGGGCACTGTCTATTAAGAATTAATATACTGTATCTCATGAAATTTAATATACTATTTCACGTAAATAGATGGAGATTAGATTTTTGTGCATATTTTTCAGTAACTAGCTCTATTATGCTGGATTTTTTATGATAACGAGACGGCTTTAGTTTTCTACCTACTTAATACAATTATACTAAATTTAACACACAACATACTTATTAAAGAATATATACCATGCTAATTTAGTTCAATGTATAACGCTTGAACGATGGCGCTACGCAGCTGCGATATTCAATATTAGTAAAATAAGTATTTCAGACTCAATGGTACCGAATAAATTAATTTTATTTATAGCTGGATAGTTATACTACATTGATTTCGTTTAGGTTATTCGGCAATTGGGGTTGCTATTATTTGTATCGATTGTTACAGTGGTATTTCTGATTCCATCGGATAGAAGTAGATAAAATTTATATCTGAAACCCAGAATATTGTGATTAGAATTGAATTACTATTGGATATTTCTACCAGAGTATTATTTTATTCTCACATTATTATTGAAATACATTACTATGATATTATAGAAGTTTTGTGATGTCTTTTATATACTAGTTTACATTGAGTTTAGTTCAATACAGTGAGTGCACAAATATTGCAAAGTAATGAAAAATAATTATTATTTGTGTCTGTTGTCATTAAAGAAATTGCTTTCGTCTCATAGAAAAAATAACGTGTCCAGTATAAATCTATGTCATTGCGAACATAAAATTTAACAGCTGTTTAATTTAATAAGTGCATCGGTGCAGCAGGGTAAAAACGAGACAGTTTTAAAATTGCGCCGTCTGAAATGAGAGACTATCTCATAAAAATAAAGAACTCGAATTTTCTCCGTGTCTAGCCATGTCTGGGTGAGTGGGTAGAGGGAATTTGAAATTTCGGTATTCATTATACTTAAGTGGTATTAGTTTCTTGTTGAGGGTAATTAGGGTGGTTATCGAAGCTATTTCATTATATGAGAAACATGGCAGCCAAACTAATTCAGTAGCTCTAAAAATAATTTTCTGAATTTTTGTTTCGATTGGAAGAGTAATAAACAAATAGCATGGTAATTTTATAGGGTTAAAGTTAAATTATCTTAGTATTAAAATTGAAATAAAAAGAATTAAACAAGCAAAGAGTAGTAAATATGCGTATATAAATGATATCTACGTTTCCATATGAAAATATAAGAAAATATGTCGTAGTAGTTCCCCGCCATCCTTTTTAAAAATATCTTCCGATAATATTATCGGTTATATTAACTTTCATAATTAGAGTATTTTATTATACATTTTTTGTTGTTGTTGTTTGTTTGTTTGTTTAATAATACAAATATCTCCCTTTTTAGCCAATCTCAATAAATATCTGCTTTCTTCTTTTTTTGAGGTTAGTCATTTTGCATCGTATATTACAAGCAGATTACAAGTTTGGGCTAAATTTTGTAAAGAGCCAATTTTTATTACTTGTTCTTTGGCCAAGCAATGGACCAAAAAAAAAAAAAAAAAAAAAAAAACCCAAAATCTGAGTATAATGTTAAATTTAATATACTACATACAATACACATACATGAACATACATGGACATACATATATATATTATACGCATGCGATTTTCATGGTATTGAAGCTATTTTTTACACGTTTTCATTCCGAATCTAATTAGAAGCAAGCTATAATTTTTTTTCTATTTTATTTAATTTTTATTTCTTTGATTTGCAAAAAATTTACAACAGTGCTGTAAATTTGCAGCAAATTTTCTGGTACCTAAATCACCAAAATCTTATACTGTAAAATTATAAGGGCTTTTTTTTTACGGGTACCTCAAGGCATCAAATGAACTGATAAAGTAACCCACGAACAGAACAAGACACCGATTTTGTAATTTTTTGGTTCTTCTGCCTTGAAAACATAAAAAAATTTAACATTTTCTTGTTTTTAATTTTATACAAATACAAAATTTTTCCATATATAGTCTGATATAAGCAGCAAATTTTCAGTTAAGAGTTTTTTATTTTATTTTAATGTTTTAACGGTGATAATTCCAAAAATTGTTAATGGTGCTCGACTGTAATTTTACTAAATTCGGTCCAAGTTTCACATACAGTCGACAGCAAAATTATTCGAGCACTAGCAATAATTCCTGTGCAAAAAACACACTTAATACTGTTTTGTTAAACAAATCCTTGTTGAATCATGTTTTTAGACATGACAAGGATTTATTTAACGAAGCAGTATTTAGTGTACCTTTTTTATACAGGAATTATTACTAGCGCTCGAATAATTTTGCCGCCGACTGTATGTCCTTCACCAGTAATTAAAAAAATGATGTTCTGCTATTTTGGTTTTATGAAAAGATAATAATTTTGTGATAAAGATCTATGATTTTAAAAATGGTAAATTACCATTTTCAAAAAAACAACTGTTTTATTATATTAAAAATGGTTTAAAGTAAGTGCGTGACTACGAATATTAAAGGATTAATTTAACGGGAATAAAAATACTATTTTCCCAGGTAACTCATTTTTTCTTTTTTATTCTTATATTAGTTCACCACCATTTATTCTTAAAATAGTCGTCAAGGATTAAAACCTTTAATAGCTAATCACAACAAAGGTTACGTAATTTTACTAATGTTTATTTCTTATTTTACGAGCCGGAAGCTCAAAATCTTGCTGCGTGCTTCCGGCCACAAATAACATGCTGCTATTTTGTACTACCTTAATACCCATTGAAATCGAATCTAAATTCGACCTTGTTTTCCGATTAAAGATAACTCTCTTTAATAACTTGAAGGATTTTAAATTATCTTTATTTTAATCTCTCACTTGAAATGATTGTATAGAAAAGGTAGTGAAAGAATGAAAAAGGTTTTGAACTAGAATTTTTAATTTCTCTAATCCTTCTCTAATCTGAATGAAATAAATTATCCTGATGAAGTAATGCGAACTTTAAAATACCGTAACCTTGATTTGACTAATGCTAATAATGTCATTTATATGCGATTATCCCATACTTTCTGATGTAAATCTTGTGTGTATAATTCTGTCGGCAGTAAAATTCAATTTTCATCTGAGATGAGAACTTCATTAGATAGTCGAAAATTAAATTCAAAATTTTAATCACGAAATATTGTTAATGTTTTTATATTAAAAAGTTTAATTAATTATAAAAAAATATGTAAGAACATTTAATGTTTGAATAAAAAAATTAAATAATCATTAAATAATCTGCGATTGTAAAGAAATGCTCGCCCTCTGGTGGGCTAAGGTGAAATTACAATTAACATGAATAGCTTTCGGCTTTTGTCGAGACACCATTGCTTGCCGATGTTTAGTTTCACATATATTTATTGAATAAAAATGAATAAATCCGGTAAAAAAAGATAACACATACTGTTGTGTGCTACAGTGTAACTCCAAAGGATCAAGAAATCCAGAATTAAGCTTCCGTTTATTTCCAAATGACAAATTTAAAATTTCAGTTGCTTCGGCTAATGGAAGTAAAAAATTAATAAGATGATTTGAAACTAATATTTGTTCAGCTTCAGTTAAAAATCTTCTTCCGATCGCACTTTGAATAAACTGAAATATTTTTTTCCAAAAGCAATCAATTTTCCATGATGTAATGGCGGAGAAATTATAGCACGAATATTAAGTAGTAACACAAATCGAACAATAATAAATATAAACTAACAACAAAAGCTGAAAAAGCGCCATCTATCGATCATTACAAACGCGGATACATTTATAGTTTTTCTCAAATAAAGTTCTTGATGACTTTAAAAATGCGAAGTTGAATAAGCAGTAAAGTTGTAGTACGACTTGACAAGTTGTAGCGATATATATATATTTTTTTTTTTGTTGAGCTATGAGAGAACAAGATTTGATAGAGTACAGGGTTTAAAATTTTATCGGAATTTTTAAGCTATTTGCTTTTAACTATCAAGTGAATGAGACCTGACTTATTGAAGAATTAAAATGGTGAATTATATATCTTTGAGATAAAGGCGTATAAGACTAGATTTATTGAAGAAATGAATTGTTTAACTATATACTTAAGTAAGACAATAATGAAATAAATTGTTGACCCATCTGCTTTTAATCGCTAAGTTAAAAAGGTTTGACACATTAAAGGAAGAAATTATTAAACCATGTGTTTTTAAGTTAAAAGTATATGAGACCTGATCTGTTGAAGAAATGCATTATTGAGTTATATGTGTCTGAGTTAAAGGTCTATGAAATTAGATCTATTGAAGAAGTGATTTGTTAAAATTATGTGTTATTAAGTGAAAGATGTACAACACTTGGTCGGTTGAAGGAGTAAATGTTCAAACTATATGCTTTTAAATGATAGGTGTATAACATTTGATTTATTCAAGAAATGCGTTTGAAGCTATATAATTTTAAGTGAAAAGTTTTACACCTTTATAAAGGTTTTTTATTGTTAGTTATTATTATTATTTATTTATTTTTTACTGCTGCCTTCATTCTCAAGACACATAGTAAATGAAAGTTCATCTCATCTCATGTCAAGCGCAGAAAGTTAAGATTATTTCGTCTCGATGAGTTATAAATTTGATTCTTCTGTAAATTAATTTCCATTTTTACTTAAAGAGAAAGTCTAAACATATATTGTCTGTTACGGATAATTTTGTGAAAATTCATAACATTCCTATGAAATATTTAACGGTCAATTTAGCTACATTCGGTCGCCAATAACGTTTCAAATAAAAGTATATAAGATGTTACTTTGGCTGGAATTGTTGGGGATTTATTAAGTGTGCAAAATGTTCCCCACCAAGAGATAAGAACACTTTTCTTGCTTGGCTTTGAGCTGAAAAGTTCTCAGTAGCATTGCTTCTGTTATCTCCCCCTGTTCCCTTTTGATCATTCATATGAATTTTTTTGTACTTTGTATTTTCATTAAAGGATATAAAATGAAATGAAAATTATTATTTGAAACATGAAGATAATGAAGAAGATGACTAAATGAATTTGTTTTTCAGTGCCTTTTTCAGGCCTGGATTTTGCAAATGCAAGCAAAAAGAAAGTTTTGAAAGTAAAGCAACTATTAAAGTATGAATTAAAGCAATTATAAATATTCGAAAAGAAAAATACGTGTTATTAAAATTAACGACCAACCGTGGTTAACAAAAACAGGCATGAGAAATTAAGTGACATAATAAAACGTTCATGAATTTACCCTGGCTGGTATGCCAAAAAATGAGTTAAAGAATTTACAGACGGATGCTTTTATTAAAGTGAGAACGAAATTAAAATTTAGGAGAACGAAATAAAGATGTTTTCTTTTTTTTTTTTCTTCTATTATTTATTTGGAGAGGAGAATGACAAATTAAGACGATGTACTGAAAAAAAAAATAAAAAAAAAAAAAAAATGTTTCATAAAATTTAAAATGAAGTGCAATTTAAAATCAAAGAAAAAAAAAAAATTAATATATTCCACACAGCCACTTACATCCATCAGATATCTAAATTACATCCATTGATCCGTAAAAGGTACAGAATATCTTAAGAATATTCATTAAATGTCCTGGATATCCTGTACGAATTATAGATATCTATTAGATATTTAAATGTACACGAAATATAGACGTGCCTTTTTCGATGTGTAATAGACGTAACATGTTAGATCAAAATAAGATTTAGATATTTTCGATATTTATTAGATGTAACAAGTCCAATTATTGGGTTTTTGGAGATTTAACAGACATCTAATGGATGTAAACAAGAGGGAAATTTGTCGTACGAATAGATATCTGTAGAATTTTTATAGAAGTTTAATGGATCATTTTAAAACTTTTATATCTGTCTTACGAACGTAAGTAGCTGTATAGGATGTGATTACGACATTAGAATAAATACAGAGAAATTTAATGAAATGTAAAATCACAGCTACACCAATATTTTTTATATACTTACATAATATGCACAAACTAAATCAAAATTTCTATTCTAGTTATGTACAAGAGGAAATATTAGTACAAAGTGATATTATGAAAAATGGATAGATCCAAACTGAATTAAAGACATAGTGGAATTCGATATAAAGCGATTCAGTATAAATTAGACTAAGTTATAATGCGGTAATTTAATGTATATACCTGCATTTGAATTCTCTGGTATGTTCCTGTTTTCAAACCATTTGCTTGTTCTCAATGAAAAGTTTAGTGTAGTCCCTCTATGATACACTGCAAAAAATAAATCTGTAAAAGTACAGGAAAAATCTGGCAGCTGGGGTGCCAGTATTTCTCCGTGAAATGTACAGTTTAAAACCGCAAAATTGTATCACTGACATATATTTTACGCAGAAATCCTTTAAATTAAACAGGTTTTTTTGTTAAAAATACAGGTATGTTCTGTATATTTGACGGAGAAATACTGACACCCCAGCTGCCATATTTTCCCTGTACTTTTAACAGATATTTTTTACAGTGTACAGATTAAGAATACTGAGTTTGGATTTCCTGATACTATTGTTTGTTCTTGAAATACATTGTTAACAAACACATAGATTAGGCGCTAAAATATAATTTTCGGATTGAGGAGACCTCAAATCGTGTAAATATAACAAAATCTAAAATCTGAAAATTTAACCTAAAAACAATATTTTTACTATTATTATATGGGTAAGAAAAAGTCAAAAAATGAATGATAAATTATATCAAAAAGTGAAAATATTATTATTATTATTATTATTATTTGCAATTATTATAAGCGTAAAAAATATTAATAAAAAAATTACGAATTCACAATTATTCTAATAATTTTCACCTGTCTGCATATACAACTTATTCATTATTGCTATATTTTTGTTACAAAATTTGTTTAGTACTTGATTGTGATTATGATCAAGAATTATAAATTTATATGATAGTTTTGGCATTTTCACCTTGAGACAAAAATATTAAAACCCATAATATTTTATTCTGTGACCAAATCCAATTCTTCTGCTTTTCCTCCCGTATTTTTAATTAGATAAACAGTTTTGTTGATGTCATGTGTGTAACGTCCGCTTCGATTTATTGTAACACTCATTGTTTTCTGGGAATGTGAGAAATAGGTATCAAGGTGAAACCAGCATTATACCTAGTGTCTAATTACAACAGTTATTCTTTTCCCCTTTAGTCCTTTCTTTTAGTTTGACCTTAATCCATTGGCGTATTTGTAATTTTTTTCCTGTTGACCTTGTATCTTTTTGTCTTCTCAGAATGTAATTGCCACTTCTCTAAAAATCAAGCATTGTTAAAAAAAAACCTTTTTTTTTTTTCTTTTTTAAAGATAAATGTAACAATACAATGTACCCCAAGGCATATAAATGAATGAAAATACTTTCATGTATATGCTTTTCTTTCTTTCTTTCTTTTCTTTTCTTTTTTTTTTTTTTTTTTTTTTTTTTTAGTGGGGGAAAAAAAATCGGCAATTTTGAACCATATGAAAACGGTTTACTTTGTGAAGTTAGTATGAATAATTTACAACGGAATTGAGGATTCCAGGAAATAGTACACCCGTTACAAAATTTAAAAAAGTAATTTTAGAAATTAAATAGTAGAATTGTTTTGTTACTGGTATAGTATATAATATAGGGAGCTACAACGAAAAAAAAAAAAGTTAGGTAAGCCAAATTTATTAACGAAACCAACCTGTGGAAAGATTGACCGAAAAAGAAAAAGAAAGCACAAGCAGAAATTAGGGGAAAAAAAGGGAAGAAAGAACTAGAATAAAATTACTGTAGAAAGAACCGGATGTGCCCATTATTGGGCTCTAGCGTTTTCACTACTGGCGCATTTTAAGTTCTCCGAAAAAAAAAAAAAAAAAAAAAAAAAAAAACTGCTACAATTTTGTAGTACAGTCGTGTAAAGGAAAAGTTCACTGAGCTGCGAAACACTAATTAATTCTACAGTCTCTAAATTCAAGAATAGTACACGTAAAAAAAAAAAAAAAGAAAGAAAAAAATAGCTCTTTAAAGCGTCTACTACTGTTGCAGTCCTTCTAAATATTTTTAATGGTTATAAAAACAGATGTTGCTAACGTATTTTACATTGATGTTGAGTGTGGCGATATGGATAATACGACGAAAATCTTCTCACTTACATCTTATTTATCAGTCAGTAAAGACCCAATTTTTCCCTGCTTCTAATGTTATTTCTTTCCTCGTACTCATTCCGAACTTATTAGACTCTTGCAAAAATTCTATGTCTTTAATGATACACAATAAAAATGAGTTCATACATATTTTCAAGTTGCTGATGCTCACTGTGTTTGACTTCAAATTATGATAGAATATTCATCATTTTCCTTTTAATTAGTATATTTGTTGGATATTTATTGTGTAAGTATCCCCCTTTCAAATGAAATGTTTATGTTTACATTCAAAAATGGAAGTTTGCCATTTTTTTTTTTTTTTTTTACAAAAAATCCAATGGACGATTAACATAGGAAATCTTTTGCTAGGACCCGCGGACAGCCAGTGATGTCATCACTTCGCTTGCATATAGATTTATCCTTTATTTTGTATAAGATCACGTGCTGAACAAGAAGTAAAAAATCTGGTGTGAAACAACCACACGACTTCCATTACCCACTATTACACGTATTATATGCATTTTTTGGAGATGTGATCAGAAGACTTAAAACTGACCTAACGAAGTAGAAACCTAATATTTTTTCCGGTATGAGAAACTTAATATACGTGTAAAGACACAAAAAACAAAGTTTACATAGCAAGTTAAAAATAAGAAAAAAACGGTAGAGTTATTTTTTGAAACACCAATTTCCGAAATCTAAAATTAACCTACCTAAGCAGGATGACTGTTAATTTTCCTGTAACAACCACGTAATATATAAGAAAGGATATCTAAAATGGATTTATGTAACAATTCTCAAGAAAATCGTTAGAGCGGTTTTTGGGATACCAGCTTTTACCAAAACTTGGCATATTCAGTTATTGACCGGAAAAAAATAATTACATACAAAAGTACATTTAAAAGGGAGTTAATATGGCGAGTTTGAAAAAAATCCATACAGCCATTTTTAAAGGAACGTACTTGCGAGACCTAAAATTGAGTTATTTATACAGAACGCCTGTAAATTTTTCTAAACTAACCAACTATATCATTCGAAAGGACATTTAATAGAGTGTTTATATAGCAAATTTGAAGAAAATCGTTCGAGCCGTTTTAGAGATACGGACTTACGGTTCCACTTTCGGTTTCCGATGACCCACTTCTGGTTTTCCTATTTACATCAAAATTCGCAAAATTCATCTGTACATCAGACCTGTGTCAGTTATGAAGTTTTGTAGTTCTATCTTTATTAGTTTCGGAGATATGATAGCCTGAAGATTCTGCACATACATACACACACACTGACCAGTTGCCAAAAACTCCTTTTTTTGGACTCAGCAAGCCTTAAAACGTGTAAATAAGGTGAAAACTCTATATCGAATTTTTGGACCAAATACAAAACTTCATTACCTACGGCAGTAGGGTAATGGAAGTAAAAAAAGTTAAATGAATTTAATGTTTTGATTTTTATGTAAAAACATGATCGCGTGCTATCTTTTAAAAAGTGTAAAAATTAAAAGTTTGTGCGATGCGTGTGGCAGCTGTATAAAATTTTTATAAGAAAGTAAATGGAATGAAATAAGTGGAAGACATCTATGTTGATTGCATTTTGTTTTACATTGTGTTTTGAGTTTTATTTTAAGTATTATCTACCGTAGGAATAGTTTTTTTTTTTTTTTTTAATTAAATGTGTAGGGAATTGTTAGGGGAGAACAAATCGATGCTACTTATTGATCTGAAAGTGTGAATAATACTTAGTGGGGTCCACTTTTATTTAACTACAAATTTATATCAGTGAGAGAAAAGTCAGGAATTTGCGTTGTCTATTCCGTGACTTTACACACTCAAGACGTCCTTAAATTTAAATTTTTCTTTTATGGTTTTAAACTTAATTATGAAAATGTCAAAATGTTGGAAAGTGTCATATTTAAATATTAAATTAGAGAAAAAGAGAACACGTCTCTACTGCATTATAATTACAGAATTTTCCTTTAATTAGTGCGTAAATAACATGCAGTTCATTAGTAACGGTAATTTTGTTTAAATCTCACGTAATGAACTTGTAAGAGTTTTCTTTAAAAATTTCCCAATTATAATGAATGTGTGCAACGAGACATAAGGTAATTCCTCATTATGTGTCTTTTAAAATTGTGTAACTGGGCGATGCATTTATTGATTGTATTTAGATGTCTTAAAGGATAAAGTTTAACAAAAGATTTCGTTTTAGTTGATGATTACAGCAATTTCACTTGTTATTTACGCATTAAATGTATTTAAAGTTAATTTTAAATTATACAAAATTCGTAGGTTTATAGTAGTTGAACTTATTTTTCAATTAGCGTCAATTAGCAAAGAAAAATATACATTAAAAATGTCGAATTCATATTTGCACCAGTCTGAATCTACACTATAAAAAATAATCCACCTCGAATTACGGGTCTTCCTCGTAGCAAAAATGCCTGAGATGCCCAATGCATATTTACGAATGACGTGATAACTCGTCAGATAAACTATCTGAGGTCATAAATACTTTTTAACTATGTTAGAAAGTACAGAATTAAAACTTTATAACAAGCACTGTATAATGGAAAAACTGGTGCAATTGTTTCATGTTGAAAAAAATTAAACATGACATTTCATTAGACAGCATGCACTTAAAATATCTAATGATGGTTTTAATATTAGAGTTTTCTTTTTGTGATTTTTGGCTTATTAATGACAATTACGCTTCACTTATTGACACGAGTACACTCGCGTGACACGTACGCATTTGATTTAGGGTAAGTAAACGTCGGACAGGGCATGCGGCTTCTCGTCTATTTTATCATTAGACATAATTGGTCCATAATACATTAATTATGATCAATAATCGAAATTAATTATAATAATTGCAAAAAACAAAATAAGTATTTAGGATTGAAGTAATTAGACAAGCTTCTTTACCATCGAAAATACATGCATAAATAAATAAAATAAAAAATAAAATAAATGCGTGAGGACTGAGTGAAAGCGGCAACGCACGTTATATTTAATGTTTAACTTATAACGTAAAAATATATACACACACACATATATATATATATATATATATATATATGTATAATATTTTAAAATATGAAAATATAATGTTTAAAAACTGTTTTTATTTATTTATTCTCACGTTTTTTCTAAAAATGTACGATAAAATTTCAAGCTGACGTGAAAAAGAAAACATAATATTTCAAAATTGATAGTCTAATATTTAAAAAATGTTTTTATTTATTTATTTTCATTTTCTCTAAAAATCTACAATAAACTATTTAAACTATTTTTTCTTATTGTTTAACATTTATTAATACCCAATTAAAAAAAAAAAAAAACTATTTTTGTGTGGAAAATTTATTATTAAAAAGTTATATTTTCGTGTTTTAAAATCTCTTCTAAAATTTTGCGTTATGAGCTGTGGAAATATTTTTTACTTGTTTGTTCAAACTACTGCTACACAATAAAGAATTATTTTTGGTAAGTACTCTTTTATTATTAAAATACCCAAATAAAAACATTGGTATTAAAAAAAGAAAAAAAAAAGAAAAAGAAAAGAAAAGAAAGAAAGAAAAAGAAAAAAATATCTGGATTGCACCTTTTGATCTCACTTTTTTATTTGTAATGCTTCAATAATCTAAACATTACGCTTCATCGCTAAACAGTGGTTTTTAGAGCACAACATTTTTACAATCTTTTATTTGTTTCTATAAATAGGTTTTTCAGTTCCGAACGTAAATAAATTAAAAATAAATAAATGAAAAGATAGATAAATTTAAGTTCAAAAAACAGTTTTTATTCTTAAAATATCAAAAACCCAAGATTTCAAGATAGAGTATCACTTTTGTTATGTTGTTCCGCTTCTGTGATGTCATTTCCGAGATATTTCTTAACTTAAAAATTTTGCATTACTTTGTTAAAAATAAGTACTTCTCACTGCAAACATGCAGTATTGTGTGCAAAATTACATGTAACGCAATTTCTTTTTTTAATTAAAGATTAAGAAGTATGTATGAAAAAAAAAAAAAAAAAAAAAAAGAAAGAAAAGAAAAAGAAAGATAAAAGAGAACTTTCGTTCATACCATACTCGTTTAAATCCAGTTAAAATGAGCTCTCAAAGAATTAATTTAAGTTTTTTGAGATTTTTGTGCAAGTTAATCAAATGAGTTTTTTTTTTTTTTTCTCTTCTCTTCTTCTTCTTCTTCTTCTTTTTTTTTATATGAGTATGGGAATTGCAGCAAGCAATCCGAAGAAATTTATTATTTTTTTTAGAAATGTCTTTTATTAAAATCCCTTTTACATTATACAGTTAATGTTTCTGTACCCGTAGAGGATACATGCAAATTTAACCTATAAATGTACGCTTTCTAAGTGGTGCGTATTAATTAAAGGCTGGTATTAATTCCTTATCTTAATGTCTCAAACTATGAAGATTTTAAGCCATCAGTTATAGAAATGACTCAATTTTACTCAAACAGAACGAACATTTTAACATTTTTTTCTTTATTTCCTGTTATTTTGAATATGGGAAGACAAATTTGCTTCGTATTCGCCATTTGGAACGAATTGCTTGTACACTTTGCTTTCATGTAACTAAAATAAGTGTAAGATTTTGATTTTCTTATAGAATATAATGTTTTTATGGCTATCCACTACTTATAACGAAAATTTCACCATTGCCAGCACTAAACAGCCATGCCAACGACTGGGTCACTTGATTTTGATTGAGGGGGGGGGGGGGGAACTAGTAGAGGGCACATAGTCCTATTCTGCCAAATTTCGGTATGAGGAACGAAATCTAAATTCATTTTACTCAAAATAAAATCGGAATACTTCAATATTTTCGCAAGAATTTATTTTCCTCCACATTTTGAATAGTGACTGCATTTTTTCGAACTCACATTCAGAATTCCAACAATTACTTCAAACCAAGTCTTACTAGATGTTGAATGTATAAGATTATTACACAAAAGGTTTTAAAATGTTTTTATAAATTAAGACTTATTTTATGTAAGTCAGTGTGTCATAGAAATCGCTACATTTTTAGAGGCAATGTCTTTCAACTTATGATACAAATATGTATTAACCTATTAACAATTCATTAATATACTAGAAAATAGCTCTTGTTGATTAAACATATATCTTTAATTAGTTTGCATTTTATTTTGCGTTTTCTGAAAACATTCACGAATATACACCATTAAAACAGAAAATAAAAGTGTCTATAGATAAATTTCCACTCCTGGTGCATTTTGGACTGCCTGTAAAAATACTTTTATTTTTAGTATAAAATTACTTCAACTAGCATTTTTCTCAGTGCAGTCATGTCGAAAAGAGTTAATTTAAAAATTGATCAATTAAACACACACACACAAAATAAATAAATAAATAAATAAATAAAAGACCAGACAAATGCCTTTTAAGTATCCACTACTCTGGTACAATTATCCTAATTAGATTATTATTATTATTATTATTATTATTATTATTATTTTAATCGGATGGTTTTACTCTGTTTCCTCATTTGGTCAGTTTTCTGTGTGCTCTAGAAAACGTATTTAATTTTAATATCATAATTATCAAAATTACATGCTGAAATCTCAAAGAATTGAAACAATCCAAATATATGTAATGTTCAGCAATTTTTCCCAATTTTTTGGGAAAATCCTAAACTCTGATTTCGGAATAGTGTGTAGTTATTTCGCAGTGAGTTACGAAAAACTGAATGATATATTAAAAAAAAAAAATACTGCTTTCCTTATTCTTCATTTTCCTGTATTTATACAGGCAGAGTGCTGAAATTTGCTCTGGTAATTTTCTTGCAGTTAAAATCGTTTGAAAAGTTGTAATTAAAATATGGAATGGACAATTATAATATTTTTAGGACAATAACCAATAATATATCATAAAAAATTCAAAAATTTTCAGTAATGGTTATTAATCGTTTGTTATTTGTGGAATTTGCTTTATTTAAACAAATAGAGTTTGCCTATTATAAAAAAATGTCTATTGATGTCTAAATGTTGTATTCTTACCTTACGTAATCTAGTATATTAATATTTAATTATATAGGCATGATAAACAGTTTTATTTTTATAACATATCTCTTCATTTAGAGACGAAATAATACAAGCCTGGCTTTTAAAAATTATCCTCTTCCATTATAATAATGAATGACATATCTATAATTTTATGTCATTCATTACTGCATCAATAGTTACTGCATACTGCATAATTAATGCATACTGCATCATTCTGCATCAATAATTACTGAAAGGAAAAGGTAAAAGTTTTTCATATCCCCGCATTTTTATTTAAAAGGTTTAGTATAGTAAAAATAGCATTATTGCTATTATTATTATTATTCAAAGTATTTGTATTTTCTTTCTTTCTTTTTAAGCACTTTTCAACAAAGTTTGAAAGTGTTTATGATTTCTATTTGTTTGTCTTTCCGTCTGTCTGTCTGCCTGCCCGCGCTCTAACTCACGGAAATATTCGTGGAATTTCTTGAAACCTATATATTTTATTCAAATTCACAATGGGACGTTCCCTATCCAAAATGGAGTAAATACTACCAATGGTTTATGCACAGAGATAAACAAAATAACACCAAAGCATTATGTTCTGAGGGAGTTATTTCCATAAATCTTATTTTATTTTAATACCTTTATTTTGCCCAAATTATAATGAAATTGACATTTAATCTATTTGCTTGTCTATCGCTCTGTTCACCTCCATAAGTATTTTCAGGAATTCTTCAAAATGATGTAAGTTATTTATTAACGCATCTTCCCTATTTAAAATGGTATTAATAGCACAACCGGCTTGTGTTTAGGGACACCCAAAAGAATACCAACACGCAACGAGTTTTATGAGAGGCATTTTTATAAATCAGATTTGACTGACTTTTTACTTTACAAAACAGAATGAAATTGATATTTATTATTCATATGCTAAGATAATAATAATAATAATAATAATAATACTAAAATGTTTTCTATATAGTTGGTATGTTTAGCGTTAAGCTAATCTGAATATTTTAGTGTAGCCTTATAAACAAGGCTACACTAAAATATTCAGATACATTAAGATCTACAATTGGAAATTACTTTAATTGCATTTTTGTTCATGTTAAGAGTTTTTAACACTTTCCAACAATGTTAAAGAGTGACTGTGAACTAAATTATTCTATCTGCCTGTATTTCTGTCATTCTGCCTGTCCGCAGTGCGATTACGTAAGCAAAGTAAACATTGAAGGTTAAACGATGCACGAGTACGTACAGTTAGAAAATGTTAATAATCTATGATAATCGCATGTTTTTTCATTCTTGTTTTTTCTCAATTTAGTAATATATCAGGGTTACAAGCAGATGACTTTTTTATATATTTTTTCTTTTCTTACCATTATTTCCAAAAAATAAAATTTATAATATATTTTTGGAGGCAAATCTACACATTGCCTGCATAAATTTTTTATAAATTTTATGTTATGCAAACAGTGGTACGAAAACAATAATTATAAAAAACAGTCGTCTGTGGCAGCCCTGTATATGGATATGATGTTTGGAAATCGATAATATCTGTTTAAGTCTGATCAATATTTATGTAACTCTTATTTAATCGTGACTATTTTGCTTCGAGTTTCTGTTTCCAGAAATTTAATTTTCTTGAAAACTTTTTAAAAAGAACTCTTAGAAAAATCGGAGAGATATTGTTGTTCAGATTCATTTGAAACATAAAAACGTTTCGTTTTCTGAAATTACAAAAGTGTTAAATGCCTAATTTAAATGTCATGAAATTTGTTTAAATTAATTTGTTTAATAGTAAAGAAGTTAGCAAAATTACATCTAATTCATAATCATAAGCAGAAACTAATCTACTCTTAATGTATTTTTCGTTTTCGTTTTATAAATAATTTCCCACATAATGGAAATTAGTTTGAAAATCATTTTAACCATTTACATTCCGTATACGAAAATATTCTAAATTTAGTTTTATGATAGAAAATAAACCAAGCGCTTTAATTTACTTCACATGATTATAAAATATGCTTCTAAACGCAAAAATGCATAACTTATTAATAAGTAATCTAATTCATATTATATATAGAAAAAATAAATAGTTCCATATAAATTTAAAAAGAACTCATAATGTGACGCTAATACATTTTGGCTAGTTGCCCAATTTGTTAGCAAATAATATACGAAGAAATATTCGAGGAACAGTTTCAAGAAAATGACTTAAAGAATTTATAAAAAATGACGAAATCTTACTTTATGAGTTATTAAACATGAAATTAAAGTAAGTCGTAACAGATGAAGTAATGTCTTCAACTTAGTTATAAGAAATTACTTTAATAACTTAATATATATGATGTTAAATATCTTAAACATTTCGTAGAATAAAAATTTATTTGGCATCAACGCTCTTCATGGAAGTTATTTATAGCGAATAGAAATATGATAAACGAATTGCAGTTCAAATTATTTATGCCAGATTTATTTGATAAACAGCAAAAAATATGAAGAGTATAATCTGTAATTTTCCAGTTGTAAATGACTTTTAAAAAATATTGAAAATATTTTATTATTTTAACAGATAATATACAAGCTTTTAAATTTATGCTTAAAATTAATATTTTAAATATATTTTTTTTACATAGAATATTACTCAGTGCTTCCTAAATCAAAGTGAATTTATAATTTCCAATAAAAACAACAAACTGAAAACAGTGGCAATATGAATCTGTAGTATCTTGATATAAATAAAAGTCATTGCATGTGGATGTGTAAGTTTGTGGGTACGACCTTCCAAACCACTGACTTGATTTTAACCAAACTTGATACAGTTGCTGCTTATGACCAGGGTTGAAGTACTGTGGGTGTTTGGCATTTTTAGCGCATTCATAATAGAAGGGAATAAGGAAAAAACCGTCTCGAAAATGATATTTTTTGTATGATTTCTATAGACATAATGCTGCTAGAAACTTCAAGTTTGATATGTAGGCTGCTGTTGGAGTGAAATTTGGCTCTCCTATAATTCACAGTCAACATATAAATCAATAGCGTTGTTTCTGCTAATCTCTATTTTCATTTATTTATTTATTATTATTATTATTATTTTAAAGGTTACCCAGGTTCTAGATTAATTTTTAACGGATCTTCATATGCACCTCATATCTCCATAGTCAATTTAATTTAAAATAAATTCTACATTTATTCTCTTTTATTCTTTTTATCTCTACAAAACAGCAAGAGATATGCCATAACACCGGTTTTGAAATTTAACTAATTGCTTTGTTTGCAGCACTCGTCTCACTTTATTCGCCTGACGAAAGGTTGTGTTTTCTTTCAACCAGAAACAACTGTTGCGAGTTCTTATATTTTATAGTGTTTATTCAAAGTTTTGTACCAATTACTGATATATGTTATTCAAGTTCACTACGTATTAACCCATTACCCACTGGTGTTGCGTTCACGCAACATCAGAAATAATCGCGTTTAACAGTTAACTAAAAAAGGTTTTTTATATTAAGTATTGTTTTTTTCAAGTAAAAAAAAAAAGATAGACGTTTATCTTATTACAAAAAAGTTTTATTTGAAAAAAAGTTTTAAGTTTAAAAATGGATTTCAAACTTGAAACACATTTCAAGTGAAAAGTTTTGAAAATCTTCATATTTGAATGAGTTTACATAACTTGTAAAAAAATGTTTTCGCAATAAAATAATTCCTTTTGTAGTTATCTGTAGTTTATTCTGTTTTATGCTCCCTCAAGAAAATTTCCGAAAAAATTTATTTGTATTAATTCTACACTCTATTCCACTGAAGTTGTACAAATACAACACCCTGCATTTAGTAAGATAAGACTAATTATAATAATTTTATTTTAAGTTATTGTTATATATGATAAAAAAAATGAGTATTACTGTTTGTACTCGTATTTAGAAAAAAATCATTATTTCGAGTTTTGGCGGTTAATGGGTTAATAAAGTTCACCATGTATTATTCACTAAAACATTCAGATAAAGATCTACAACTGGAAATTACTTTAATTGCACTTTTGTGTATATTAAACGTTGTTAAGCGTTCCCTATTGAAAATGGAGTAAATACTACCAATGGTGTGTGTACAGCGACACCCGAAATAATACCCAAACATTACGTTCTATGAGAAATATTTCCATAAATCTTATTTTAATACATTTATTTTGCCCAAATTAGTATAATGAAATAGACATTTATTATTCATATGCATAAAAAAAAAGTTTTCTGTAGAATAAAGTATTATTAGCGTTGCAATTTATAGGGCCACACAAAAAGCACTATAATTAGAAATTGCTGCAATTGCTTTTTAATTTCCATTATGCATTCTTAACATCTTCTAACGATGTTTAGGAGTGATTATGATTTGAATTAATTTGTTTGTCTATCTGTCCTCCTCCATAAATATTTTCAAAATTTCTTCAAAATGATGCACTGCACAAATTTTTACTTCACAAATCATAATGAAATTGATATTTATTATTCATATGCTAAAATAATAATAATAATAATAATAATAATAAAATATTTTCTGAATAGTATGGATATTATCGCATGTTCCCTATTTAAAATGGTATTAATAGTACAACTGGTTTGTGTTTAGGGACGCCCAAAAGAATGCCAATGCATTGAGTTTTATGAGAGGCATTTTCATAAATCACTTTTAACTAACACTTTACTACACAAATTATAATGAAACTGATATTTATTATTCATATGCTAAAACAATAATAATAATATATATATATATATATATATTGTATAGTATGGTATGCTTAGCGTTAACCTTCATAAGGCAACACTAAAATATTCAAATATATTAAGATCTACAATTAGAAATTGCTACAATTGCACTTCTGTTTATGTTAAGCATTTTTAACACTTTCCAACAAGAGTGACTATGAACTCACTTATTCTATCTGCCTGTCTTTCTGTTCGCAGTGTGATCACGTAAGCAAAGTAGACATTGAAGGAGTACGTACAGTTAGAAAATGTTAATAATCTACGCGAATTGCATAATTTTTCACTCTTGTTTTTTTTCTCAATTCAGTAAAATATCAGGGTTACCACAAGCGACTTTTTTTTATATTCTTTTCGTACCATTATTTCCAAAAAATAAAATTTATAATATATTTTTGAAGGCAAATCTGCACTTTGCCTGCATATATTTATTATAAATTTTATGTTATGCAAATAGTGGTACGAAAACAATAATTATAAAAAACAGTCGTCTGTGGTAACCCTGTATATAGATATGGTGTTTGGAAATCGATAAGATCTGGTTGTGTACTAACAAGGGAAGGCCACCAACTGCTCAAAAGGTATTTTACATGCTAATGATAAAAATATCCATCTTGTCGGCAAAATTGCCCCCTAGCGTGAGTTATTCTCAATTAAAGTTTGTAAATTACGTAATGTACTTTGAAGAATTTCTACCATTAGAATCAGTTTTTTAACAGATTCTCATGCTAATGATGACTATTTATATTGTTAGTAAAGTATTTTATTGTTTAATAATTATTTGGTGGCAGCATTAAATTTATAAATCCATTATTTATATATGTAGTTATGTTTAAAGTATTTACTATCAGAAAGATTTTCTTGTACATTGACATAATCGATATTTTGGTTAACATTGCATGGGGGAACAATAATAATAAAAAAAAAAATTAATACTAATATAGTAATGGGGGGGGGGGGGGAGATAAGCGGAAAAATAAATTTCTAGTTTTTAAAACTTAATAATTATATTATTACCTACAATATAATATTTTGATGAAAATGAATATATAAAGTAATAGTTTTCTTCGTTACTGTAAAAGTTACAAGTGCTTCTTTTTTACTTTTATTGCTTTTTTTCTTTTTAATACTTTTTATACAGTTTAGCATATATAAATTTATTGTTCACGCAATATAATTATTAAACAGTAAAATACTTTATATGTAGTAATAATGAATAATGAATAATATTATATTATGTATTTATTTATTTTTCAATGGCGCGGTACTTGCGAATGAGCATTGACTTGGTGGTCGCCGAACTGATGAGCGTTTGTGAAGGAGCACCCAATGGGCGGCCATCTCCACCAGTAACAGGGATAACAAATCCATGCTTTGTACAGCATTCGAACCCGGCCCTACCGTGAGGGTGTCAGGGACGCTAACCACCTCAATGTTCAGGCGGCCTTTACTAGTAATATAAACAATGATTTTTAGAATGAGAATCTTTTACAAAACTGATTATAATGATAGAAACTATACAAAGTACATTGTTAAAGATTCTGTAACTTAAAGAGTTTAATTGAGAAAAACTCATGCTAGGGGGCGCATTTGCCTATACGATCGATATTTTCGTTGTCAGACCAGTAAGACTTTTAAGATATATAATATGTATGAATACCGTTTGAACAGTTGGTGACCCTTCCTTGTAAGTCTCACCAATATTTATGCACTCTTATTCAATCGGGACTATTATATTTCCCGTTTCTGTCTTTAATTTTCTTGAAAGCATTTTAAAAAGAACTTTAAGAATACTCGCAGAGATATTGTTGCTCAAATTCATTTGAAAGAGAAAAACGTATCGTTTTATGAAACTATAAAAGTGTTAAATGCCTAATTTAAATGTCATGAAATTTTTTAAAAGTTAATTTGTTTAATAATAAAGAAGTTAGCAAAGTTGCACCTAATTCATAAGCAGAAACTAATCTACTCTTTATGTATTTTTCGTTTCGTTTTATAAATAATTTCCCGCAAAATGGAAATTAGTTTGAAAATCATTTTAACCATTTACACTCAGTACGAAAATATTCTAAATTTAGTTTTATGATAGAAAATAACCCAAGCGCTTTGATTTATTTCACATGATTATAAAATATGCTTCTGAATGCAAAAATGCATAGCTTATTATTATTAAGTAATCTAATTATATATAGGATATATTATGTATAGAAAAAATACCTAGTACCATATAAATTTAAAAAGAACTCGTAATGTGACGCTAATACTTTTTGGCTAGTAGCCCAATTTGTTAGCAAATAATTGACGAAGAAATATTCGAGGAACACTAAGAAAGAACAGTATGACTTGAAGAATTTACAAAAAATGACGAAATCTTACTTTATGAGTTATTAAACATAAAATTAAAATAAGTCGTGACAGATGAAGTTCTGAAGGTGTTAGTTCGGGAATGTAAATTAGTCGATATCTTTTACTCTCAAGGACCGTAAAAGTGGCGTTGAATAAATTTAAGAAAAGATGCCGTATATCCAGATTCTTTGAAAATCCAGAGGACTGAAGAAAAAAATATAAACAGCAAAGTAATGAATGGAAAGTAAACAACAAATAGTATAAAACGGAACAACTTTTAAGATACATTATACTTTAATCAAGATAATAATTTTGAATACACAGAGCAGGATTGTCATTATAGTAACCCTTCAATTTCTCCAAACTTTCGTGATGAGAAATGAGAAACCACAACGGACAGATACATAAAAAAAGAGATATAGTTTAATTCTGTTCAAGGATATTATGACTAACTGAATAAAATTACGTTAGTGTTCAGACTATGATTTAGGAGGATCATAAAAATGAAATAAGCCATGTGTTGTTCTTTATGAGATGAAATGGTATTATGAGATTTTGCTTACAGAGTGATTTTCTTTTACATTTCTTTTTTATTTACTTTATTGACTGAGTAACAATTCGGCGGTTATTAAAGATTAATATTGAATACACGAGTAAATTATTCTAAAAAACGTTAAAATAGATTTGAATTAAAATTAAATAGAAAATATTAAAAATGTACGTGATTTCTACATCGCAGAAGTAATGTCTTCAACTCAGTTGTAAGAAATTACTCTAATAATTTAATATATGATGCCAAATATCTTAAAAATTTCGTAGAATAAGAATTTATTTGGCATCAACGCTGTTCAAGGAAGTTATTAATATTGCGAATAGAAAATGATAAACGAATTGCTTTTCGAATTATTTATGCGAGATTTATCCGCGATTGTAATGAAATGCTCGCCCTCTGGTGGGCTAAGGTGAAATTACAATAAACATGGTTTAATTCGAATTCCATACAGCCGCCATTGCTTGCCGATATTTAGTTTCACATATATTTATTGAATAAAAATGAATAAATACGGTAAAAAAGATAACACATACTTTTGTGTGCCACAGTGTAACTCCAAAGGATCAAGAAATCCAGAATTGAGCTTCCATTTATTTCCAAATGACAAATTTAAAATTTCAGTTGCTTCGGTTAATGGAAGTAAAGAATTAATCAGATGATTTGAAATTAATATTTGTTCAACTTCAGTTAAAAATCTACTTCCGATCGAACTTTGAATAAACTGAAGTATTTTTTCCAAAAGCAATCAATTTTCCATAATGTAATGGCGGAGAAATTATAGTACGAATATTAAGTAGAATAACAAAAATAACATTAATGGAACACACGTGGCTAATGTTTACTAACAACTGCAGTGTTCACAAAGCGCCGTCTATCGATCATTACAAACGCGGATTTGACAAACAGTTAAAAATATGAAGAGTATAATCTGTAATTTTCCAGTGTAAATGACTTAAAAAAAATATTGAAAAATATTTATTATTGCAACAGATAATATACAAATTCTTAAATTTATGCTTAAAATTAATGTTTTAAATATGTTTTTACCGTTTTACCAACGAAATAAATAAAGTTATAAATGGCAACCCTTGACATGGTCCAACATGAGTCATGCGATGTGAACCATCTATGTGTTTATGTCCTCCTTGGTTATAGCTTATTTTCATTAAATTTCTATGGTAACTATTTGAAGATTGCACTTGCCGAAGGTTATAACCGCCAATATTTTTGTTTATTTACATAATTTAACTTTTTTTTTTGTTCTAAATCATTTGCGTTTTTATTTTACTTCTTTTTAATTTCGTGCAGTCAAAATTTAGCCAACAAAATATTTCAAAATAGTTGGGGAATTATTAATTTTTGTTAAATTTAGTGTGATATATAGATTATCACATATTAGAAAATTTATATTTTTCTTTTTAAAGGATAAATAAATTCTCTAAATAAATAAAATTGTAAATTAAATTCTTTAATTTTAAACAACTGCTTAAATTATAACGATATAACGATTTTTATCCTATAAATAATAAATTTTACAATATACGTTTTCTAATTTTTATATCTTCCCTTTCATATCTTTTTCAATGTAACTGAAACATTTTTTTTGATCAATTCCCAGTATTCTATTAGCAAGCTTAACGTGATGGAAAATCTTTTCGCTCTGTTAATGATAATGTTTTGACTTATTTCTATCCTTGTGTTTTGTGAAACCAGAAAATAATTAGTTCGGTTTCTTTTAATATTATATTGAAATGTAACTCATGCACCCTCTTGTCGCCTAATTTACATCAACGGTTAGATAAAATATTTGCGTAGCTAGTTATTTTCCCAGGATCTAAATATTGGCAAAATCATGCCAACTTTCTATAATTACACAGTCATTGAAGTACTTGTCGCCTTTTTAAATTATGCATGTGAATATTCCTAACGTAACCGCAACCATCCTCTATCTTAAACTTTGAACTTGGCATCTACATTATAACGCCAAATGCATTGTCATTTTTTTTAAACTTCAGTTCTGGAGTACATTTTTATTTTTGATTATCGACCATGTAAGACCTGCAGGGAGATTCGGGCCTGGGGCCCGGCCTGATCCTCGCGACTTTTCCCCCACTCCATGCTGTAAGCTTCGTACTATTATCCCATCTATGGGATACTATTATCCCATAGATGCTTTGGAATATTTAATATATTTACCTTAACGAATATACTGCCTCTTAGATGCGTTCTTGGGTAATCAGTTTTCATCTATAATTTTTAATTTGTTTTCTTATAGCTTATCCTATGCGGCCAACGCAATAATATTTTTTTGTCGACAGATAATAAACTTCATCAGATACTGTGTTAAATCAACAACACATTTAGCAGTTTTAAGAGTATATTAAACTAGTAGATCTTCAGTTTAATGTTCCATTTCCATTACTAATAAACGACAGTTCATTTTTATTAACGTTTTTCAACAAACTTAAAAGTAGTTAATATTTATTTCGGTCACAGCACTGTTGTATTAATAATAATGATAATTTGCTGAGCTGAAAATTTAAATGCCAAAATAGTGATTAAGGGCCAAACTTAGAAGCCAATTTGGTTCATATCATGAAGGCGCCACCGAGAGGGAGTTTCGTACGGTCGAATTTTTCAAAAATCGCGAACCATTTGGTCGCTGAAGGTGGCTAGTAAGAAATAATAACCTTAGCATCAAATTATAATATAATATAATATCAGAAGGCTTTTGCATGTTACAGGTAAATATTTTATTTGTCTGCGTAACAAAATCAAGCTTTTTTCTTAGAACAACGATTATTATTATTATTTTTTTCTAAGAAGGTTGCCATTCCAGGGTTTTATAAATGAATTATTTAAAAAATAGTTAATGTGTAGTAAATGATAACTGTTCATGTTTTCGAGGCTTACTAATAAGTATAGAAATTAAAAAATTGTGAAATTTTATGAAAGTGATTCATTTAAACGCAGTGGCCAGAAAAGAGAGCAATGTATATTTTAATTGTGTCACTATCATATTTAACCAAATTTCAAAACAAGTGTTCAAAAATCTACCTATCTATCTATATGTTATAGTTTTGCTTCGAACAGCAGCCACAATAATACCATAGCCTCCTTAACTAGATGCCTGTCGCGTAGCTCAGAAACTAGGCAACAGTTGAAGTAGGGACCCTATATAGAGAGAGACTGGACATTGACCGAAAGTCGGCCATTTTAGTGCCTATTCGGAGTGATCCCCGTAGAACGTAATGCTTTTTTCTTCGCGATTGACGCTTTACTATACAACATAAATGAAAGGAAATTGTGCTAAATTTGTGCAGAAAGTAATGCTGAATATAAATATGTAACTTTTTTTTTTTTTTTTTGTCTTAGAGAAAAAAAATTTGAAGAAAAACGAATTTTGTTTTAACCTTCGACATGGTTACTTTTTCAATTCCTATCGGCAAACAGAGGAATTTTTTGTTGTATATTTCTATATTAAGCCAAATACGTTGATTGTGAAAACAATTCTACCTCAGTGAAAGTAATTCTACCTTATTTTTTCTGAGGACATACATTCTATACTCCGTTTCACCTTAAGTTGGCAGCATTGAGGAAGGTAGGGAATGTAATATTGCGCGCTAAGAAGTAGTTCTAAAGTTATTTTACGTTTTTAAGTTGATAAATTTGATAAATATATGCTATAAAATAAGGAAATTCAGCTTACGCAAGAAATGTTTGATTTTTTTCTTATTTTAAAAGTATTTAAATAATAAACATCTTTTTAGCAAAGCGAACGCGTAGTGACGAAACAACGGCATTTCTGAGTTTCATTTTGGCTCAAATCGGTTTCAAGGTTAAACATCTGGCGCGCTATTTAAAATTTCTTCGCCAGTTCTCTCTGAGACTCTCCCTACTTTTATTTTCTTTCTCTTGGTTACAATAAAAAAAGAATTTATCAGTTTTATAGGAAAATTTGCGATTCCTGTCATACTTCCTTTGAAAATATATATGGGATATATAAATTTATATCTGCATATGGGAATTCATATATATTCTATACTTTTAATAAAAAATAGCCTTGTTTAATAAACCTATTTAAGTTAGCAAATAAATATAGTAAGTGTGATTTATTCAACTACCTTGGAAAAACATTTTCTAATTGGAAGTTTAAAACTGAAAAATTATATTTAAAGAAAGTTTCAAAATACCACTAGTAGCTTGATTCTATTCCGCTAATTAATAATTTAATAGCTTCATATTTTACTATTTATTTATTCGTTTAAATCTTCGTTTAATAAATAACTTCTTAAAAAGAAAAAAAAAAAAAAAAAAAAAAAAAAAACGTAAAATGGAAAATGGAAAATGGAAAATACTCGTAACAATTTTAATAAAAAAGCACCACAAAACTGGCGTTCTAAAGCGGCAACGTTGCCGCTTTGACTGCAGCACTCGTGCTTACTTTATTCGCCTGATGAAGGGTCGTGTGTTTTTTCGACCCGAAACAATTGTTGCGAGTTTATTGCATTTTATGGTGTTTATTCAAAGTTTCTAAGTAAATACTCGTAACAATTGTTTAGGATCGAAATAAAACGCACTTTCTTTGTAGCACTCGTACCTTCTTTGTTCGCCTGATGAAGGAACGTGTTTTATTTCGACCCGAAACAATTGTTTCAAGTTTTTAGCATTGTATGGCTTTTATTTTTATTTTTATTTTTTTTTTATTTTTTAAGATTTTAAATTAATATTTTCCCACGCCAATCAATATAAAATATCCGTGCACCAACAACAGCAGGCACTAGTGCATTCTCAAAGCAGCAAGGTACACTCATACCTGTTAAGAAATTTAAAATGACTTCTGCATATTTCTGCCTTCGAAATATCATGTGTTAAATTTCAGAATAATGCAGTTAGTTAAAGAACAGAAAAGGAACAAAAGTTTAAAAATCCATTAAAACAAGGTGAAAAAATATTGAAAAATTGTTGCATGAAAAATAAATAAATAAATAAATACGTTTCGTTCCTGTGTGGAAAAAAAAAAAAAAAAAAAAAAAAACGAGTTGTAAAGGGTTAAATAATTCAACTGCAATTTCATAAATTATCTTATGCTTTAAAATATTATATCTGAAACCCTTTTATGAAATGTTAAGTGTAATATTTATTATTTTTATTTTATTTTTGTAATAAAAATCGACCGCTGCGTTTTATTCGTCCTCATTGTAACCAAATTAAATAGTATTTCAAATAAAACATCCAACTAATTAATTAATAATATTTAAATTGAGAAGGAAAAACACTTTTTCCAATAAACTATTGTATAGTATTATGAAATAAAAAGTACTCATGAACACCAACAGGAAATGTAAAATAGGATAGATAAAATGACTCTTCCAGGATTTTGAAATTTTAAGCTTTTATCTAAATATTTTCTTATTTTTATTTATTTATTTATTCATGACAGTGGCGGATCCAGAACTTAACTTTTGGGGGGGGGGCTAAGATTTTTCAAGATGCTATTTCAGATCAATGAAAAATTTACCATTGTAATATTCAATTGTGAATGTCAGTCGTTTTTTTTTTGGGGGGGGGGGGGGGCTTGAGCCCCCTAGCCCCCCCCCCTTAAATTCGCCACTGATCCATGAACGAAACAAAAAATTATATATATACTTTTTTTCATGTAACTTTACATAGTTAAAAATTAATAATATATATATATATATATATATATATGAAAAAGACTTTTTTTTATCATTAAAAATATTAATTATTGCAAAATTTCACTCAAAATTTCTTTCCCTTTCTGAGTTTCGCTAAAACTCATAATATGTAATAATTATTACTAAGCAGATTTTCTTTTTTCTTTTTTTTTTTCGCCAAAATTACAGCTTTCATTGTTTGCTAACAACCTCACCTGCTTTAATAGTAACCCTGTTACTATGACAACAGGTGTGATTAGGTCACTGTAGCCTTTTCTCTACTGCCAACTTAAGGTGAAACGGAGTATATATATAAAAAGTTAGAAAAATTTTAACAAAAATAAGGTAATCTTAGTTTTTGTCAAGTAATTCATGAATAAAAGCAGAATTACGGCAGAAGAACAGAAATTATTTTTTATTATTTTATAAAAATATTTACGTAATATTTTTACAAGCTAAAAATACATATTTTATTTATTTCAATTACGCATTATTAATAACAATGACTTAGTTAAACATTTAAAATAAAAATTGTATTAATAATAATTTGCAAAAAAATATTAACTAATAACTTTAGAAATTAAAAAATATTTTAATTTTATTTTTATTAACATTTGCTTATTTCATTGATTTTTTTTTTTTTTTTTTTTTTTTTTTTTAAGTTTTTTTTAAATATTATGTAAATAAAAATAATTACATATTTAAATATTATTTATAAAATTGATTAAGGCAATTATTATTTAAAAGAAATTTATATTTCATATGTTAGCAAATAATATACACCTTATTTTCTTTATTTTTATTAATTTATTTTAAGAAATCTGATACATTTTGCGTACTAGCAAAAAATCAAAAAATGTATTTTTACATAGTTATTTTAAATCTGTATTTTGAAAAATACATTGAGATCTAACATATTAAATATATTGCACAACAGAACTTAAAAACTAATAGCTAGCAAGTAAATAATGTAATTATCTCATATGTTAGGAAATAAATACGCAAAACAGCATGCAATAAGAGAATTCAAAGTATTTAAAGCATGATTTAAAATAAATAATTATGCATTTTCATATTTTAAAAGTATTCCAAAATTAAAGCAATTTGTCTCCCAACAAAGTAAAAATGTAATAAATAAGTTCTTTTTGGATTATGACGTAAAATAATCAAAATTTCTTCTCGGCGTAATGGTAAGCAATGGAGCAACTGGCACTAAAATGAAGATTTTCGTCAAAAAGCCGGCGCGCCAATGTCCAGTCTCTCTCTATCGAGGGTCCCTAAGTTGAAGCAGTAGACAGCGCCACCTAGTACAGATTGCGCCACTTTTTTATTCAACAGCCACCAAAAATATTTAAAAGTGGGATATAATATACATAAAAGGCGAATAGAATCGAAGAAACGTCGATTATATGTATCATGTATCACTAATTTAAGTTATTGGTGACAGTTGAATAAACAAGTCACATAATCTGTACTAGGTGGCGTTGTCTACCGCTTCAACTGTTGCCTAGTTTCCGAGCTACGCGACAGGCATCTAGTTAAGGAGGCTATGATAATACAGTTCATAGGAGTCATCCCCACCCCATTTTCACGAGATAATGTGAGCAAAGATTATTACGTAAAATATTTTTTTTTTTTTTTCGTGTGTGTGTGAAAGAGGGTTAACTTCGGATTTAGATGTTGAATTGGACGCTTTGCTAAATTGTGCATTGTCCCTTATATGTATCCCGCCTTTAAAATTTCTTATTAGGTATACTTAAAAAAAAAAAAAAAAAAAAAAAAAAAAAAAGAAATAATAATAATAATTTGGAGTGTCATTCACACGACTTTCTCTTACCCTGAAATTTAATACAATAAATACAGGTTTGAGATTAAGAGGTAAGATAACGAGTACTGTTATGTAAACCTATGTTAAACAATTCAAATTAGGCTTCGGGAGAGTTTTATATGATAATTAGTTCTGTGTGAGGGGGGGCCCCGTTTCATTAATGCACCTACATTTATATAGAATTTAATTCTGTTATTAAAATTAAAAGTTTACTTAAAATTATACAGACAATTTTCACACTCAACATTCATTGAAACTTATCAATCTTGATCAACTTTTCCAACAACAAACTTATATTAACTTCAAAATACAACATTTGGATCTCCTAAAATTATTCGTTTTTAACCTACTCTAAGAGACAAAGACAAAGATCAAACGTTAAAAAACTTGACTACGGTAATCAGGAAGCCTCAAAACCTGTAAATATACAGAAAACAAGCGATGAATATTTAGCTTAAAACATACATTATTTACCATATCTCTATGAGGAATTTATTTCAGTTCCCGAACAGCTTTCCTGGAAATGGTAAAATATTGTTAGTAAAGCACATCCACTAACAACAAATAACTAGTGTGCTATGGCCACCACACGACTTTCTTCTATATTTTTCTATACAAATTCACTCAGTAAAAATAATTTATTAAAACTGTTATTTAAAAAATTATCTCCCATGATAATGGCGACGATTTCCATATCAGAGAAGTAGTATAACACTAAATATCCAAAGAATGTTGAATTTATTCTCAATATTACATAATAAATAAAAAAAAAATTGTTAAAAATGAAAAAAAATCAACTTTATTTTAAATTATCGCAGATAGATGGTTCAACCATTCGTTTTAAAGGTATTGGCGAGCTCTTTTGAAATATACCCATCATGAAAATTTACTCCCCTCGAGGGGGGGGGTGGGGGGAGGCGAGGCTCCTACACACACAATTTTTTTTTCCCCAGTTGACTATCTCTATTACAAACTAGTATGTTGTGGCCACCACGAGATTTTCTTCTATATTTTCCTATACAAATTCACTCAGTAACAATAATTAAAAAAAAAAAAAAAAAAAAAAAAAAAAAGTGGGACTTTGACAAAATTTTGGGTAAAATGTGAAAATTATTCTAAGTTTGTCAAAACACGGAAACCGTGGGACTTTGACAAAATTGGAGGAAAAATGCAAAAATTTGTTTAAGTTTGTCAGAACATGGAAACCGTGGGAGTTTGATAGAATTAAGGGGAGCGAAAAAAAAAAAAAAAAAAAAAAAAAAAGTGGGACTTTGACAAAATTTTGGGTAAAATGTGAAAATTTGTTAAGGTTTGTCAAAACACGGAAACCGTGGGACTTTGACAAAATTGGAGGAAAAATGCAAAAATTTGTTTAAGTTTGTCAGAACATGGAAACCGTGGGAGTTTGATAGAATTAAGGGGAGCGAAAAAAAAAAAAAAAAAAAGTGGGACTTTGACAAAATTTTGGGTAAAATGTGAAAATTTGTTAAGGTTTGTCAAAACACGGAAACCGTGGGACTTTGACAAAATTGGAGGAAAAATGCAAAAATTTGTTTAAGTTTGTCAGAACATGGAAACCGTGGGAGTTTGATAGAATTAAGGGGAGCGAAAAAAAAAAAAAAAAAAAAAAGTGGGACTTTGACAAAATTTTGGGTAAAATGTGAAAATTTGTTAAGGTTTGTCAAAACACGGAAACCGTGGGACTTTGACAAAATTGGAGGAAAAATGCAAAAATTTGTTTAAGTTTGTCAGAACATGGAAACCGTGGGAGTTTGATAGAATTAAGGGGAGCGAAAAAAAAAAAAAAAAGTGGGACTTTGACAAAATTTTGGGTAAAATGTGAAAATTTGTTAAGGTTTGTCAAAACACGGAAACCGTGGGACTTTGACAAAATTAGGGGAAAAATGCAAAAATGCAAAACAATACTTTCTCGATCCTATGGGTAAGAGAGAGTAAAAAAAAAAAAAAAAAACATGTATATCTTGAATACTGGGATCTACAGGTTGGACCTGAATGGTACTTTAAACGAGGCTTTGAGCGACTTCAACTCTTTTATATATATATTTAAGTTTTGTTGATAAAGTAATGTAAAATATAGTGAATATTATTATTATTATTTGAAAATTCCTTCAAATATAGTGACCAGCAAAGCTTGCTAGTTACGAATAGAAACGTAAATTAGACTAATTTTCTAATTTATATTTATTGTTAGGTATTGATAAAATATTTTTTCATTGAAAAAAATTCCGGATTTTTTTTTTTTTTTTTTTTTTTCCAAATTTTGATGGCAGCTTAGTGCTTTGAGGCAATTGGGTCAGTATTTTAAGCCTGTTATAATTAGTTCCGTACTAATGGATAAATACTCGCAATGATTTATCAGAAAATAGAATAATTATGTAAAAATGTAGTATTAAGTTTGCTTCGCGAATTTCTCCGTAACTCTACGCGTGATTATTGAATTCATATGAGCAGGTTTTCTAGGGCAAATTGATGCTAAGTTTTTTAGTCGTTCTGCTGTTTTTTATTTTTTATTTTTATTTATTTTTTTTTAATTATCAGTTTGTGCGTAATAAACTTTATATGGATTTGATGACATGAATCCTCATCTAAAGCATATCAACAGAAGGGAAATATATTTTAGAAGATCATTAAAAGATGTTCTACACATTTCCTTACATTAACATAATGTTTATGAAATATTTTTCAGTCACGTTGCATTCAAATAATTGTAAACGTGCTGCTACAGTTGTATTTGCATAAGTATTGATATCAAACGTTTAGTCATTCGATGGTTCTTCCGTAATTGGTTTTCTGGAATACCTGCTTTAGATTAGCTTTGTCGACCCCAAGTCAGTTTAAACATTTATATGAAGTAATCATCACTGATTTTTTTTTTTTTTTTTTTTTTTTTTTTGCTTTGCAGTATATTTATTTCATGTTATTTCTAGACCTTGAAAATGACTTTGATTTATGATGTCTTTGAAATAACTGATCTTGAGAGTGAAACTGTTTATCTTTCTATATGAGCATTTTAAATGCGACTTAAAATTTATAAATATATTCTTTTGTTTGTAGTATACTGACTTAATTTAATGAAGTCAGAATTTCAAAATAATTTAAGGATAATTACTTTTGAAACAACAAGTATTTGTTTTAACCAGAATATTCAAATTTTATTTACATAAGGGATCATCACATGTTTATATTTATATCAGCTTCCCCCCCCCCCCCCCCCTTTTTTTTTTTTTTTTTTTTTTTTTTTCTCTCCGATACCATCGCTCCCAAATTCTTATTTTAAATATATTCAACATTTTTTCTTCATCGAAATACAAAATTTCTGACAAACATACGTGTATGAAAAAATACATAAGGTAATTATATTTTGACATTATGGTATAGTATACATGGTAATTATGTAAATATCTTAAGTTATAGTAAGAAAATGTTGTTCGTTTTGTAAATTATATATATTTGTGTTTGTAAGCTGTATGCAATATAAATATGCGATATGTCTCATTATTATACATTATTAGACATATACACGTGTATATACAATACATGTACTGTAAAATGTATGCAAGTATATAAGACGTATAGAAGATTAATGTTGTTGTATATTCGGGGTTCGTGAATTGTTCGTGAATGAATGACAGATCTTGCGGAGGCTTAAAAGTTTATTTACAGAATATTCCAGAAGATTACAGGTTTGCAAGCAAGTATCAACTTCAGTTTCACCTGGAAACACAGCTTAAATAACAGCTGAAAATATAAAAATCACAGCATAAACTGTACAATAAGCATAACACAGCATATGAGCTGTAATCGATAGCAGGGGCTTGGCCAAACAGAGTTCTTTATACCGCAATTTCTTGACGAAAACCGACTGGATGGTCGGAAATTTATTTTTTTATTATTTTTATTATTTATTTTTTCCCCTCAACTCCTGGTGTTTCACTCCGAATAATTTCTTCCAACGCGGAGATTGGTTCAGAGACACCCCCCCCCCCCCCCAAAAAAAAAAAAAAAAAAAAAAAAAAAAAAAAAAAAAATCGAAATTTAATCTTTTTTGACTTTTCTTTCATTTTCGAAAAATTATTTTTATTTATTCATTTATTATTTTTTTTTCATTTTTCGTTGGATGTAAGCATTGGTTGTGACGAAATGCAGTACTCCGAAACACCTCGTTGACTTGATAGAAGCCGATAGTTCTAATTATGCTATTTTCAATAGGAAGCAGGCAGTAGTCAACTTGAGTAACATTATTATGAATTTCAAGGCATTCTAAAAATATTTACGAAAAGGAAAGTGTAGACGTGTGAACAAGCAGACAAAGTGAAATGATAAACACTATTCAAATTTCTTGAAAAATGTTAAAAATGGCGTTTTAAAATAAATATTATAAATAATAATAGTAATAATAATGTACTAAAGCAAAATACTAAAAAATTCAAACAAAATTTTCATTATCTCTTAAGATTCTTGACAAAAAATTTAAATTTTTTTTTTTTTTTTTTCAATTTAAATCCAGAAAAAAAAAATATTCCAGGGAAACCTCTCTAAAATTCTACCTCTATTGAAGAGCCTGCTTCCTTTAGGGCCAACTTTTTATGGCTCCAAATTTCTCTCTTTGAATTTCATATTAATTAACCTCTATTATAGACCCATGCATTGTAGACCTCTCTTAAGAATTTTGTTAGAGAAGATAATTCTACTTTTCTTTAACTTGAATTTTATAATTGAAACATTTTATAATTGATATTAATCGCCATATGTTATAACAGTATGTGTGTAGAAAAAATCTTTTTGTAAAAAAATAGAACTGACTCCAAAAAGCAACTACTATTCAAACAACTAAAAATAAAATGACATTGTAAATTGCGCTTAAAAGTATAAAATAAGTTTCTTTGCCAAACAACATAAATACTACAATTAATAATAACTTTTGAGGTCGGCGCAAAATTAAATAAAATTTCTTCCCTTACAGATTTGTTTTTAGACCTATCATTACAAACGCTGTTGTCTCTAATAGCCATTTTCATAGTTTTCGTTATTACTTTATCACTGTATATAGTTGTTTCATACGTAACATTTACACAGAATAATAAACATTCTTTGAAATGCAGTATCTCCGTTTCTACAAAGTTATTAGGGTTTTCTTTGCAAACTTGGTAAGCTGTGATATCTGTCATCTTTGGTGGTTTTTGGATTTGGCGATCAAATTGTAATACAAAAAATATACACGTGAGATGTATATTTTCGTAATATATATTGTACAAAATATTGTTTCATATTCTTGATTGGAGATAATATTTTTTTTTTTTTTTTTTTTTTTTTTATTGTCCAGGATGACAGGTACCTAGTCAACTCCGAAAAATTTTGTATTTTAGAAAATCTTAATTGTTTATTGAAATCAAAGTAGTTTTCTGCTGTGTTTTGCAGATGCCAAAATAAGATGTATATTTTGAATAGAATACGTTTTTTCTATTGAATAAAAGTATCAATTTTTATTTCATTTTGCGCCGACTTCAAAAGTTATAGTAAATCGTAGTGTTTATGTTGTTTGGCGAAGAAATTTATTTTACACTTCTAAACGCAATGTACAGTGAATCTATTTTGAAATTTGCCATATTCACCAACTCAAAAACAGCCAAATGTCGTGATAAATAGCCAATAATGAATAATAATAATAATAATAATAAATAAATAAATAAATTTGTGTGTGTGTGTGTGTGTTTAATCAAAATAATTGAATTAGAGTCATGAAATGTAATTTGAAATTAAAGATTTATGAGAAAATTAACTTTAGTGCAAATTCACCAAAATCATCAGTAGTACACTTATCGAAGAGATGGTACCGAATTACCTCAAATTTACGGCTTTTTTTTTTTTAATTACTCTACCTAAATTCGATGCTGATAACAGAAAAGTGACAGATTTTTTTTTTTTTTTTTTTTTTTTTTTTTTCCGGTTTGAATTTATTATCATGTATAGTATTATTTTTAATATTATTAATATCATTAAAATATTTATTACTAGCAGGCTACGCCCGCTTCGCTGGTCACTATATTTAAATGAATTTTCGAAAGAATTGAATTAATATTTATTTTTTTACGCCGCATTATAGACAAAAAAAAAAAAAAAAAAAAGAAAAGAAAGAAACTGAAATTGCACCAAACCTTGCTTCGGGTACCCGCTGTCTACGGCAGCTCTTTTCCCGCCCGCACTGCATCAGGTCTAGGTCTCCTATGCCTGCAGGGAGATCTTTCCCGGGCACTTCAATCTGGATATTTATCGATGACAGGGGGGATCTGCTACTATTTAAGAACTATGATTTTAAAGATGACTGTATCTCAGCAGCTATTATATATTTTAGTTTTGAACCATGTATTATAGCCCATGTTATTTACACTATATTACGATTTGATTCCGACCAATGTAATAAAATAAAATAAAAAGTAGATTAATATATATATATATATAAACAAATTTTAAGCAATTTAATACTTTTTACTATGCATCATATACCATTTTCTCCGATAAATACAGTAAATAAAAAAAAATGAATAAATAAAAGTTTTTTCTTTTAAAAGAATTAATTAAAAAATTAAAAAAAAGAAGTTCTATTATAAAAAATTAAACATAACTGTTATAAATACGTTTTTAAATTTAAAACTCATTATACTTAATTTTTTCTACTGCATTACGATTTTATTTTCAATAAATATAACAAAAAAAAAAAAAAAAAAAAAAAAATCGCTTTTAAATGAACGTATTAAATAAAAATAAGTTGCGTAATTGCCGTTGCTAAGATACGCAGACGGTTGAACAGAAGAATAAATCTATGAAAAATGAAACAAAGAAGCCAATATTTAAAATCGGAAAAACATTAATTATAAAAATTCAAATTCGAAATTCGAAAAAAATCTCGATGAGGTGCACATCTGCAGGGTCCCAGGTACCTATATGCCAAATTTGGTAGCTCTGCGATCAGTAGTGTGAGCACCAGAGCGCAGACAGACATACACACACAGAGACACTTCTCTTTATTTATATAGATGAATGAAAAATCTAAATAAACATATATATATATATATATATATATATAATTTTGGCTTTAAAAAATTTGTATCATAATATGATGATTTCTGTTTTGATCAATAGATGGCGCCACCATCCCTCTGCCGAATATCCAACAAATAATAGTGAGGTTTAACTGACTTTAAATTCTTCCAAATATGAAATTTTGAGCATATGTTTCAACCATGGTAATCTCTTACCTTCATGGTTTCAACACAAATGTTAATATTTTTCAATTCCTTTAAGAAAATGTGCATTTCAAGGGTATTAAATTAAATTTTTGCAGACGAAATCTCAGGCAGCCGAACTTTCGCTTTAAACAATCCGATCTGGATTGATCAATCAGATAGCACCTTACGTCACTATCGAATCGTTTCAACGAAATTTAATCGTAACTAGTTCACGTTAGAGAAATATTATACAGATATTTATTTTAATTCCAAAGGAATCTATTAAAATTGATAAATTAATTGTCAGTGGAAAATACGAGAAAACTTCTTCTACATTTATTGTTTTTAATTTCAAAGTTTAAATGCTTTGATGTTTATGTAATAGGGGAGAGTAGGGAGAGATGGGACATCTAAAATTATTCTTAAAATAAACATTGTTTTTAATTTTTGACACTTCCACCAGGTGAAGTAACTACAGCCCCATATTTATTGTTATGTATCATTTTAGTTGGAGAACTCTGTAAGTTTATGTAACAAAAAAAAAAAACTATTTTATAACGTCAAAAGTAAACAATTGCTTAATTTTCAAGGCAAGTTTTCAACGTCACTCACTGATGTTAGCATAATTTCTTTTCATATTTTATATACCTAATAATATAACTTTTATCAATTAGTAGCTAAATTAAGCCTAAAAGTAGCATGTGTCTAATAATAATTTTTTTTTTTTTTTTGAAAAAATAATGAAAAGGGAGGGATGGGACATGCAAGAGAAGGAAGAAGAATGAAGATTGTGATACTTCTTAAACAGAAAATATCAAGAGGCAAATGAATGAATAGGTGGAAGAAAAAATGCATGAAACAAATTCAAAATCATGGAAAATAATTAGTGTGGCACCCACACGACTTTTGTTTACCCTTTTAACTTTTAAAAATATTTTATTTACCATATATGTATGAGGAATTAATTTTCATTCCTGAGCAGTTTTCCTGGACATGGTAAAATATACAAAAGAAATTAGATTCACCAATTAAAGTTAGGATTTCTTGGTAATATTTGTTCTTGAGATATGCTGATAACACACACAGACTAGCCACTAAAAACCTTATTAATATTCAGGGATCCACAAAACATGTAAATATAACAAAAACTTAATTTTGAGTATTTGAACTAAAAAACAGTACTTTCTCTGCTAGAAGTTAAAAAAAAAAAAAAAAAATTAAGGTGAACTGATTGAGCATTTGAAAATTTTTATATAAGTGGTATGTTATACTCTAATGTTGGATAAAATATATGTTATTAGTAATTAATTAACATTACATACATCGTGTCCCACTGTTTTTGTCATTTTTCATAGTATGTCTGTATATTATTTATTTATTTATTTTAACTTAAAAAACACGTCCCATCCCTCCCTCATATAAGGGTGGGATGGGACATTTTTATGACTATGTTAATTGGCTTTTGAAATTAATATTTTAACAATTATCACCAAATTTATATTTTTAAAAGATGTTAAAAAGTTTCAATTTGTTTCTCTGAAACTTACAGTGTTGTACCAGTAAAAATAAATTTGTAAAAAATATTTTTGTCAAAACTGTCCCATCCCTCCCTACTCTCCTCTACTTATATTCTTGTATAATGTAAATAATTTTGATCTATCTTATACAATTTGATGAACAAAAACTTGTATTGAGGAAATATTGTTCAATTAGTGTCAAACTCTCAGAGTGGATCACGTAATAGTCATGTAATAGTTCAATTATTTTGAGATGGAAACCTGCAGAGAGGCCTTGACATATTCTTTCTAGACATGGCATGGCTCGTTATGTTTCATATTATTATAAGCATTTTAAGTGCCTTTTTACTGTGTTTACAGGATAACATTCGGAAAAGAAGTCGAGTTTGAAGGTAATCAGTAGAGGTTAATAATGTTCTGACATTACTTATTGTTCGCTTTCCGTTCTACGTGCATTTATTTTATATAACATAATTTACATGAATGTTCAAAATTAAAAAATAAAATAAAAACACTGTTTGTAAATGTTTTGAAATTGAACGCAGTGTGTCTTATACTGAAGAAATGAAACTTTTAATTTATTTTAATTGAAATATATCCGTATGTGTTTACAAATGAGCACACATAAAGTTTAACCATCTGGTATGATTTTGATAAAATAGGTTTCATGAAAGTAATAACTGCTATAACTTATTTTTATATATGATCACTAAAATTTGTAATATTTTATTTAAATATCAATATTTAATTTGTTAATTATATTAATTATGATAAAAAATAATCACTTATTAATATAGCTCTGTATGTAAAATGTGCAATAGTAAAAACTTATAAAATATGAATAACATTTTATGCGGACAGTTTGTAATGAAAAAAAAAAAAAAAAAAAAAAAAAAAAAAAAGAGAAGCCTTTTATTACAATTTTAATAAAAATTATTAATTTTTATCAAATAAAGATTTCATGGACTAAATGTTCTATTTTACGTTATTGAAATTCATCATATATAAATTTCATCTTACTTGAAAAACAGTTTACAAATAGACAAAAATAATATTTCCATTTGCAACAACTTTTCATAAATCAGTTTATCAGTTAGAAAAATCTAAGAATTTAATTTTAAAAAATTTCATCCTTTTTTTTAAACCCGAATATTTTACTGAAGTTAAATTACGATTGAATCAAATATTCGAGATTATAAATGGATTTTTACTCGGCTAAAATTTTCAATGAATAAATAAACGAATAGAGGGCAGACTTTTAACATAAATTATTAATTTTTATCAGATTACAATTTCACGGATTGAATATTCTATTTTATGTTACTGAAATTCATCATATATAAATTTCATTTTGTTTGAAAAGAAGTTTACAAATAGACAAAAGTAATATTTCCATTTACGGCAATTTTAAATTAATCAGCTTTTCGATTGGAGGCATTTAAAAAAAAAAAAAAGAAAAAAAAGAACTTAATAAAAGAAAATAATTCAATAAAAAAAAGAACATTTTAATCAGAATATTTTTCTGAAATTAAATTATGATTGGATCGAATAATCGAGATTATAAATAGATATTCGCTTGACAAAAATTCTCAAAAACGAGAGAGAGAGAGAGGAAAAAAAAAAAGTGTGTGTGTGTGTGTGTGTGTGTGGGTGGGGGGATTGAGATAGCCAATTGAGGTTTTTTTTTAATTATTATTATGGATTTTTTATAATAACAAATTATTTCCTAATGATTGCATTGCTCTGGGAATACCCAGATAAAAATGAACTGCAATAAATCTACAAAGAAACTGATGTGATTTGTCCAATTCCACTGCAGTTTTTTTGCAGTTGATGCGACTATTGCATTACTCCTCCATAGAAAACTTTTACTTAGATAACAATTTTAAATAATTCATTTTAAATGTAGAAATGTCTCATTATTTTTTTTTATTTATGATTATAAAGTAACTTTAAGTAAACTACAATATTTTTTAAGATAATAGCTCACAATGGTTTTGAAATAATTCACTGAAAAATTACTTGACATTTACTGCAAAATAATTCAAGTATTTTTACAGTTGAGATTGAACTATAGAAAATCTACAATTGACTGTAGAAAAACATCAAAAATACTTCAGTTCTGCAAAAAATATACAATGAAATTAGCCAAATCACTGCAGTTTTTTTTTGTTGTTGTTGATTTACTGCAGTTAATTTTTAGCTGGGTATTGGTAAATGAAAAATTAATTAAGGTATTATCTTAAATGTGGATAGCCAGAAATGATTAGATTTCATACTGCACCATCATACGTGTTTGTTCGTGTACGTAGAATTCAGAAAATTACACATTCGAAAAGTTATAGTGCTTGATTTCAGAAATTGGCTAATGTAGCAAATATTTGCAAACGTTTCTATAGAAATTTACGACAAACTAGTATGCTGTGGCCATAACAAATTATTTTTCTACATTATTCTCTATAACAGCGCCAGCAAAATTAATACAACTATATATAGAATATATAATTAATATAGATAATCCCAGTGGCAGAAAGTTTTGAAGCTGTCTGCGACAGGCTTTTAAAATTTCGGAAACTGTCTGCAAAATTTGCGTGTAATCAGGGGTGAAAGTGGCTTACACTCAAAAAGCCTGAAAGCTGATGGGAACGGGGGTGGGGGGGGGGGTGTTAACATCAGTGGTGATCGTGTGTAACAATACACGAATACAATTTTACTACAAAACGATACAGTATAAACAATTGTATTCATTCAACTCATCTCATCCAATTAAATATTTTATAGCAATGTTTCACACAACACAATATAAATAATTATAAATAATACAAGTATTAGTTTTAGTTTTGATACAGAAATTTTTATAAGTGAATTGTTATCCGAAAGTTGCGGACAAAATTTTTTCTCGGTGCAGACAAAAACTGTCCGCAAGCCGTTTTTCTGTGTCCGCGACTATGTCGCGGTGTTTCTGCCACTGGGTAGATAATAATATTAATTACAAATAATAATATTAATTAAGATTAATATAGATATGTATAATTAATATGTATATATATATATAGAAATTTAATCATAGCTCCTCACAATAAGCATTTACATATGCAGTTTTGGGCAGTTTTAACCAAGAGATGCTGAGATGTAGCCATAGGAAAAATCGCAGAAATTAGTAATAGCAGCACATCTTTTGACTAATGTACACCCAAATTAAGTCAGCATTCTTTTTCAAAATACCCCCTCACATATCAAGTTCGGAATATTTATACGTTATAGAAGGTGGGAAATAGTCTTCTCGTACTCGGGAAAAATTGTGCGGAGACATTTGTTTGTTGGCATGCAATCAAATTAAATCAGTATAGTTTCTCATAATCGTTCGCTTAACTTATAAAATGTTATGCAATTATACACAATAAAAGCTAAGATATAGATTTCCAGTAAATGGGGAAAATCGTAACATACCAGCGCCACCTGCTGGATGATATCCTCCAAAATATGATAGGCATCAATTTATGTCAAGGTGGGGCTAAATATAAAGACTTGTGAAAATTTGTGTATTCGATCTTGATCTACAACCGCCACAAACACGCAGACAGACATGTGGACATTTTCTAACAATGTTCAAATCACGTTCAGGAAATCTCAAAAACGTTTAATTTGTCAAAAATTGGAAGTTGAAAATTTGTACAAATTCAATATTTTCTTCTTTGGGTATACAGAAGAAAGTAAAAAGTTAAAGGAATTATGTTTAACAAGCAATTTCGTTAATGTTCTTAGAATGTTTCTTGGAAATAGCAATAAAATTTCACTTCATGGCATTAAGATATTTAAACGGAATAGTTGGTTGATATCTCAACTTTTGATATGACCTTAAATGAAAGGAATACTTTTTTGAGCTTTATTTCTTTTTTAATCTAGTTACAGTTCACTGCCCAAGAACAAAATAAAGCTGGAACACATTGTCTGTTTTATCGATTTCGCCTTATTAAATAAGGTTTTCAGATTTATTAATCGATTATCCTCTTATTACTTTAAAGAATGCGCATTTTTTATTACTGGAATGTTTGATATTGCAAAGTGTATTGCATAGTAATAAACAGGATAAAACAAGAACGAGTAATCATGCGCTTTGCATTGATTATTAACACTTTCCAACTGTACATACTCTTTGCATCGTTTAAACAAACTTCAATGACTTTTGTCTACGTTATCACACAACAGACAGACAGAAGCACAGTAAGGCAGACAGACAGACTAATTGAATTCTTAATCGCTCTTAAACATTGATGGAAATTGTTAAAAATGCTTAATACAAACCGAAATGCAATTCCAGAAATTTTCTAGTTTCGTTATGATTTATGCAGTAGAAAGTTATTTAAAATGGGATTTATACAAATGTTTGTCCTAAAATAAAAAGCATTGACATTTTTTTGGAGTGTCCCTGCGTATAAACCAGTTGTACAAGACCTATTAATGTCATTTTAACCCTTAAATGCCGAGTGTTGCCGTTCGGCAACATACACAATTTTGTCTTCTAAGGTATTGTTAGAATAATATTGAAGCTTTAAAGTCTCATATTTTCCAATTGGCAACAAATTACTTTTTAGCTGTAAACCATAGTTAATATAAAGTGTGATTTTTTAAGTATTTTCCCAGTTATATATTTAATAGAGGAAAGAAGTAAAACATTTTTAAATTAATGATAAAATAATCAGGCATTTAAGGGTTAAATAGGGAACATTCCATAGTGAATTTAAATAACATATATCATTTTTAAGAAATTCTAAAAATATTTACGGATGCAGGAGGCGGGCAGACGAACAGATACACAGACAGACAAACTAATTCAAATCATATATCCATTCTTAAACATTGTTATAAAGTATTAAAATGCTCAAGAAAAATGAAAGTGCAATTCCAGCTATTTCCTCATACAGCCTTTCATATTTCTGATTTTTTTTTTTTTTTTTTTTTTTTTTTTGCGGCCCTGTAAATCTGAACTCATTGTACTATATACTATGGAAAGCATTAATATGTGCGTATGAATAATATATCCCCACTTCATTAATATTTGTACAGAGTGAAATTATTAAAATATGGTTTGTAGAAATATCTCTCATAGTACACAATGATTTGGAATACTTATGGGTGTTCATTTACACAAACCAGTGGTAGTATTTACTCTATTTTTAATAGGGAACATCCGATAGTAAATTTTAATAATATATTTCAATTTAATAAGGATATGTGTAAAGTAAAGGTATTAATATATGCTTTATAGAAATACCTCTCTTAGAACCGAATACTTTTGAATACTTTCGGGTGTCCCTGTACACAAACCAGTAGTGGTGTTTAATTCATTTTCAATAGGAAACATCCAGTAGTGGACTTGAGTGACATATATATGTTTCAAGAAATTCCATTAATATTTACAGGAGTTAGAGCGCGGACAGGCAAACGGACAGACAAACTGAAGTCATAAACACTTTTCAACTTTGTTGGAAAGTGTTAAAATTAATAATAATAATAATAATAATAATTTTTAATAGCAATTTTCGTATTATTCAAACTAAGAAATGCACTGAAAACGATTATTGAAGTTTACTAATAAAAAAAAGTGGTATTAACACGCCAGTGCACGGGTTGGGTCTGGGAGACCCAGTTTATTTATTAGAATGCAATGTAAGAGAAACATTTTATATATTCTGTGAAAAAAAAAAAAAAAAAAATTATAAGAAACGTAAAATTTATACTTCGTATTTTTTTATTGTATGATTTTATTTTGTGGGTGTTATATTGTAACCATTCAAATACTGAAAGAAAATTGTGTCTTTTTCGCAACCGTGCACTGGCGGGTTAAATTTTGGGATCGCTAAAAGCCCTGCTATGTCCATATATATATAATGAAAAATTTGTCATCACCATAACTTTCGAAATACTCAACCAAATTCGAACCAAATTTGGACAGTGGACTTGTCTTGATTGAGTTGCTGGGGAATTTAATTCACCTTCTTGTATCAAAATAACAGTCATCTGAAAATTTCAAGCTCTTACAAAAAATTATTTATGAGACAATTTGTTGGAAACTTGTTATACTATACATAGCATATATCGATATAGCAATCAAATTTAATCAGTTGGATCTGCCATCTTGTTTCAAAATGACGATACATATTAATGACGAAACGTAAAACGTATTTATGAACCGATTTGTATGAAACTGGGTATGTACATAGCCCATATCAGGTTCTCATCAAAATTTATTAATGGATTCAATAATATAAGAGATTTCAACCTCCTTCTTGTTTCAAAATAACATTAAAAAAAAAGCAGAGATGATATCAACCTATTCTTCCGAATGAGCATTAAGAACTTTTTTTTTCTTTTCAGTTAATGGTTGATGTTGATCGTGCATGATTTAACCAGGCTGCTGCATTACATTTTTTCTTCTAGTTAGTTTTTACGGTTAATTTCCTTTTATTAAGAAGCTAAAATGTGAACTTCAATTAATTTTCCTTTCTTTTTTGGATAATTTAAATATTTGCAGTTCACTTCTTTATTTATTATGTGATTATTAAAATATTTCTTCTCGTGAATGTACAACGAAAGATTAAGGACGAAAATGTTAATTAAAGGAAAACGAATGGACCAGTTTGTTAAAATTATTCATTTCATTTGACATTCCATTACTTTCTTATGTCTAGAAGAGCTTTAACTGTATAAAATTATTCTCTTATAAATAACTTTATTCTGCTCTGTAATTAAGATTTATTATCTTATAGGAACATCACAAATTCTCCCTAAATTAAGCAATGAATCTCAACTAACTGAGTGATCGTTAGCTTGTCTGAATCATAGTAGATATTATTAAATTATTTCGTAACAGAAAAGGCTGAAAAAAGTTTATTTCTACATTAAAAAAAAATTTGGAGTGACTCCGCTCAACTTTCCGAACCTTAAGTAATTAACAGTAGTATAAATAAATTAAAGTGTGAGAAGTCGTTAAATAAATAAAAGTTAAAGTTAAAATAGGGTGTTTAAGTATTTTTTACCAAACAATATGTTGTTTAATTTAACGCTATTAACTTAAGATAATTTGAGCCCATACGTCATAATGATAATGAATTTTTAGCCGTGTCCCTGTAAAATTCTATAAGTACTCGATTCATCGAAACCCCATACAGTTTGTGCGACGGTAACCTATAACATGTATATAAATGTAAAGCTCAATCGAATGAGGAATTTAGATGCTAATAATTTCAGCCCATAAGCCATAATGATAGAAAAAACTTTTCGTTGTGTCCCTGTAAAAATCTATAAGGGCTAGACTCACCAAAATCTATACAGTTTGTGCGACGGTGACCTATAGCATGTATATAAATTTTCAGTTCATTCAAATAAGGCGTTTAGATCTTATCCGCTTCAAATAATTTGAGCCCAAAGGCCTTTATGATAAAGAATTTTTCTTTGTGTCTCTGTAAAAAAACTATAGGCATTTCACCACTTATATATATATATATATATATATATATATATATAAACTCTTTTTTTCATAAATTTTGTTGTGAAGCATGTAAACGTAATTATTACATTATTACTTTTATTTTTATCGCATTGTTTAAAAAAGTTTACAGGAGAAAAATTTGGACGTCGACGTTTCTTTTCTTTCTTTCTTTCTTTCTTTTTTTTTTTTTTTTTTATAAATATAGAAACAGAAAGCATAATTGCACCAAATTAAGTCAATACTATTGGCACTTTCTTTGACCATTGACATAGACCTGCGCTGGTGCTATTTTTCCATTTTATGTGTTACATGATTTTTCGAAAACGCATATAATATTATCTTATTGCTTTATGCTTATAATATTCAGTTATTTAATAAGCGTAAAAAATGTGTATGCAAAACCAGAATAATTAGTTGATTACTGAGAGAGAAAAAGAAAGATTGAGATTAGATAGTGTTAAAGTAAGTTTTAAAAAATTACAACAATTATTCTGAAATATATCTTGTCTAAATGCAATATTTTTAACCTCCGACCAAAAAAGAGAATTGTTAAAAGTCTTTATCTATCTGTGTAAATATCTGTTTGTATGTCTGTGGCACTGTTTCCAAATAAAAGACCGATTTCATTTTTTTTTTTTTTTTTTTTTTAGAATACTGATTTAATCGGGATATTATTAACACGCTTTTATTAGCTTCACCTGTATTTATGTTTGTTTGTATGTAAGTTTGTATGTATGTTTTTACGTTTGTAACCACTCTGGGAGCAAACAAAAAAATTATATTGTAAAAAAAAAACTTTCCCTACGTGAATGGCGTGGTGTTGACGTATAGCTCCGCGTTACGAACCTACAGGTCTAGCGTTCGATCCCAGTCAGGGGAGATTTTTTAAAAATGGTTTTTGTTTAATTCTAAATTATTCTAATTAAAGATTTAAATGTATGTAAATATTATGGTGTGTCACTCACACGATTTTCTCTTACCCTGCATTTTAATACTAAGATAGATATTTTGTGCTTTTTAGTTCACATTTCTATAAAAGCGTGTTCTTTAATTTTTTAAAACTATAATATTATTTTTACTTTCTTCTATATGTAATATAGAGAAAGTATTGGATTCGCGAAAATTTTCGACCTCCGTTTTTTGACGGATCTACACGTTTTGGGATGTCCTGAACACGAATTGATAGTTTTTAAAAAATGTCTGTCTGTGTGTCTGTCTGTCTGTGTGTCTGTCTGTCTGTCTGTCTGTCTGTCTGTATCATTTTTTTGTGGACGCTGTATCTCACGAACCAATGAATGAAATTTAACCAAACTTGGTATTTAGTTGCACCCTGACATGAACTGGTGCCCATTAGATTTGGGGATCAATAGCTCAACAGGTGGCGCTGTGATCGCATTTTATAGGACAAAATTCCGTATAAATGGGCATAATGAGAGTTATTTTAAACTTGTGATTGTAAAATTAATATGACTTATTGATAATAGTAGTAGTTAACTAGGAAAAAAAATTTGTGCATGGGGGGGCATCGGTTCCCCCCCTGGGGGGGAAGTACCCCCCCGGGAGGGTTAAATTTTGAAGATGGGTATCATTCGAAAGATCTCGTCAATACCTTTAAAACGAATGGTTGAACCATAAATCTGTGATAATTTAAAACAAAGTTATTGATTTTTTTTACTTTTAACAAAAAAAAAAAAACTTAGAAAAAAAAATCTTTTTTTTTTTTTTTTTTTTTTTTTTTTAATATTGTTACTGATTGAATATGTATAGGAAAATATAGAAGAAAGTCTTGTGGTGGCCACAACATACTAGTTTAGTTATATTTTTTGAAAATCTATTTGATAGTTTTTACTTTCTTCTATATGTAATACAGAGAAAGTATTGGATTCGCGAAAATTTTCGACCTCCGTTTTTTGACGGATCTACACGTTTTGGGATGTCCTGAACACGAATTGATAGTTTTTAAAAAATGTCTGTCTGTGTGTCTGTCTGTCTGTGTGTGTGTGTCTGTGTGTGTGTGTCTGTCTGTCTGTGGTTTAGTGTTTTCACCGTATCTCACGAACCAATGAATGAAATTCAACAAAACTTGGTATATAGTTGGACCCTGGCGGGGCATTGTGCTGATTAGATTTGGGGATCAATAGCCCACCAGGTGGCGCTGTGATCGCATTTTATGTAAATTTTTAACATGGCAGTATAGGACAAATTTTCGTATTTTCACCGTATCTCACGAACTAATGAATGAAATTCAACCAAACTTGGTATATAGTTGGAACCTGACGGGGCATGGTGCTGATTAGATTTGGGGATCAATCGTCCAGCAGGTGGTGCTGTGATCGCAAAATTTCGTATGTTTCACCGTATCTCACGAACCGATGAATGAAATTGAACCAAACTTGGTGTATAGTTGGACCCTGACATGGAAAGGGTCTGATTAGATTTTGGGATCAATCGCCCAGCAGATGGCGCTGTGATCACATTTTATGTAAACTTTTAACATGGCAGCATAGGACAAAATTTCGTATAAATGTACATAATGAGCGTTATTTTAAACTTGTGATTGTAAAATTAATATGAATTATTGATAATAGTAGTAGTTAACTACGAAAAAAAATTTGTGCATGTGGGGGCACCGGTTCCCCCCTGGGGGGGGGAAGTACCCCCCCCCCCCGGGAGGGGTAAATTTTCAAGATGGGTATCTTTCGAAAGGTCTCGTCAATACCTTTAAAACGAATGGTTGAACTATAAATCTGTGACAATTTGAAACAAAGTTATCGATTTTTTTTACTTTTAACAAAAAAAAAAAAAAAAACTTAGAAAAAAAAATCGTTTTTTTTTTTTTTTTTTTTTATCGAAACTTAACCAAACTTGGTATTTAGTTGGTCCCCGACATAATTTGGTGCTGATTACATTTAGGGATCAATAGCTCAACAGGTGGCGCTGTGATCGCATTTTTCTAAATTTTTAACATGGCAGCATAGGACAAAATTTCGTATAAATGTACATAATGAGCGTTATTTTAAACTTGTGATTGTAAAATTAATATGAATTATTGATAATAGTAGTAGTTAACTACGAAAAAAATTTTGTGCATGTGGGGGCACCGGTTCCCACCCTGGGGGGGAAGTACCCCCCCGGGGGGGGGGTAAATTTTCAAGATGGGTATCTTTCGAAAGATCTCGTCAATACCTTTAAAACGAATGGTTGAACTATAAATCTGTTTAGAATTTGAAACAAAGTTATCGATTTTTTTTACTTTTAACAAAAAAAAAAAAAAAAAAACTCGTATTTTTTTTTTTTTTTTTTTTTTTTTTTTTTTTTTTTTAAATATTGTTACTGGTTGAATATGTATTACTTTTAACAAAAAAAAAAAAAAAATTTAGAAAAAAATCGTATTTTTTTTTTTTTTTTTTTTTTAAATATTGTTACTGATTGAATATGTATACAGGAAAATATAGAAGAAAGTCTTGTGGTGGCCACAACATACTAGTTTTTTTTTTTTTTTTTTTTTTTGATCAATTGAAATGTGCTTTTTGTATCCATTTTGAATTTTATGAATGATAGCTATAAATATTTTATGAATACATTATGAATTAATTTATGAATTTGTGAGCTGGCAATCTTCCAACTTTTAAATCATGTTAGATTACAAATCCTGTTTTTTATTTAATTGGAGCATAAAAACGTGAAAAAAATCGCGAATTTTAAATCTATTTTGACAAAATTAAAAAATTGCTTATAAGGATTTTTTTTTTTTTCCCTGGCCATTTTGCATTGATATTTTAAAATTTGTCAGCTATCGATCTTTCAACTTGTAACTCATGTTTGATAATAAGTCATGCATCATTATTATTATTATTATTATTATTATTATTATTATTATTATTATAGTATAAAAGAGTTTCTTTTTTTAATTAAGAATTTTTCTTTTTCTTTTCTTTTACAAATTTTTGACTGATTTTGACAAAAATTAAAAATTATATAAAAATAAGGATTATGAGTTTACAGAAAAAAATAAGCTAAATTTGATTGAGAATTAGAGATTTTAAAGAAAAGTTATAAATTAAGTTCAACGATTTTTTAAAAAAAATAAAACTAGTTCTATACTTGTTAGAAAATTAAGGTTTAAAAATATACTGGTAATTTTTATTAAATTTGTATCCCTTAGAAAAGTATTGTGCATGGGAATTATATTTATTTTCATCTCAATTCCCATTCAAGCAGTTTGAAAAAAAAAAGTTTCTATAACCCATTTGTGACTGATATCACGTCAGATTAAAATAAAATAAATCGAAGTCACTGTCGTTGTATTATGGCACTGTTCCACATTATCTCAATCCATGCCACTGTGTAAAACTGCCATAACGCGACATAGAAGCGTACGGTATTTTTAATGCATATTTTATCTTTTATCTTTTTATCTATTTATTTATTTGTTTTTTTACAGCAAGAGATCGCTTAGAAGAAAGTTTTATTCTGTATAAAGTTCAAAACAATTTATATTAATTAAGAAATTAATTATGATTATTAAAAAAATGAAAAAGGTGTGATGCACATATTAAAGTTTTTACACCGTACACAGAAGCATTAAATTTTGAGTATATTTATGACCAATAGGAGCCGTTGATTCTAAATCTTTTCTAATCCGTCAACTTAAAGCAAATTGCTTACAATATTCAAATATCAGTCTGAAAATTATTGAGAAGATTCAGAATAAAAATTTTCATATTTGAAAATAAATAAATAAATAAATAAAAAATAAAAATATAATGGAAAATGAAATACCTCTTTAAAATATTTAAAAGAAAAAAAAAAAAATAAATCGTATGTTTAAATTTTATTTCGGAAGTTTTCTTCCACTCTTTTTCAGTATAATAAGTTTTTCCTTTAAATTGTAAATAGAAAATATTTCAAATATTAGAAATTATTATTACTATTATTATTTTTTTTTTCATGATTTATTTCAGCTTATAAGTTATAATATTTAAAATATATAAATTTTTTAAGGGGGGGGGGGGGGCACCTTGTCCTAATTTTTCTGAAAACTTCTGAAAATTGACCAAAAATCGTAACGCTTGACCTGAAATTGCCCAGTTTTTCAAGGGCATCGTTCGTGACGATTGCGATTCAATGAACTCTCACAAGGTATCAGATTAGGAATGAGATTTCATTTTAAACATTTGAATTTTGAAATATAATTTTTATTTTTTATATTTTAAATTGAAAAAAAAAACGTTTTGCGTTACCATGTGTAATAAAATATATTTATTTATTTATCTTTTGAAAATTACGGTAATAGAATAGAATATTTTAGCAGAATTATTTCCATTATTAAAATAAATCAATGAAGTTTTTTTTTTTTTTTTTTATTATTATTATGCTTTAGAAGTTTATTTATTTAATTTTATTTTTATCAAAAATAGAAAAAAAAAAAAAAAATAAAAGAACTTTAAATGTGTCATAGTTATTTTTTTCCCCTTTTCCATATCATAGATGTAAAAACTCTAGTATTCATTAAAAAAATAAATAAATAAATAAACTTGTTTTCTCTACAGATTTTGAGGCAAAAGAATTACTAAATTACAAATTAGATGTGATTTCTGTCTGTAGGTTCGTGAGTTTGTTTTTAGTTAGCGCGCTAGTTAGCTATACTCTGTGTAACTATTATTTTATAAATGAGTGATCGTAAAGAAGACGAACCACTTTTAAAATGCCATTTATGATACTGGCAAGTATCCTGTTACATTTCAACATTTTACTTTGAAAATGCCGTAAATTATTCGAAATTTAAAGTTTTTCTTAGCATTACATACTAGGACAACATTTTGCAAAATATTACAAGGATTATTTTTATTGCAAAGAAGTAGGGATAGTTTTAAAGTATCACTATGATATTTGCATGAACATCGTTAAAAACCAACATTCTATTTTAAAAACGTAATACGTTACTCGGAATAAAAGTGGGAATATTTGGCATAAACAGGCATTATGAAGGCTATTATATCGAAAACTGCATGGGATAACACGAAACCATGCATGTGAAAAAAAAAAAAAAAGTCGAACAAATGTTTTTATTTATGCATGCTTTATAAATATTAAATAATAATAAAAATAAAAATTATTTTAAAGATTATTGCAGTGTAATAAATATCGAGGTATTATGAAAATAATAAGACTAAAAACAGAAATTTTCTGATGTAATAATTCATCTAGATAAATGTATTCTGAATAAGAAAAAACTTTTCATAAACGTATTTTATGAAATGTATTTTTACTTTCCGAACACTATAGTGAGGAAAGTATTGTAATCATGTCAAAAATCCAAATTCGAGATTTTGATGTTTCTATACGTTTCGAGGTCCAACGAGTCCGTTTTCACTATTTTTACGATGATGTATGTATGTGTGTGTGTATGTATGTGTGTATGTATGTGTGTATGTATGTGTGTATGTATGTGTGTATGTCTGTGAGTGAACACGCTAGCGTCTAAACGCTTTGTTCGAATAAGCTGAAAGTTGGTACGTATATTGTAAGTCACCATAGTAAGAACCCTATAGATTTTGGTGAATCTAGCACTTATAGTTTTTTTACAGGGACACAAAGAAAAATTCTTTATCATTATGGCCAAGGGACCAAAATCTTAAAAGTGCGATAGCATCTAAACGCCTTATTCAATTGAGCAAAAACTTTATACACATATTATAGGTCACAGATACTCAATCTGTATACATTTTGGAGAATCTAGCACTTATAGTTTTTTTACAGGGACACAAAGAAAAATTCTTTGCCAAATTTTTAAAAGTGTGATAGCGTCTAAACGCCTTATTAATCTCAGCGAAGAATTTGTACACATGTTATAGGTCACATTTGAACCAACTGTATAGATTTTGGTGAATATAACACTTACAGTTTTTTACAGGGACACAAAGAAAAATTCTTTATCTTTATGGCCTATGAGACCAGCGATAGCATCTAAACACCTTATTCAATTGAGCTGAAAATTTGTATGAATATTATAAATCACTGTTGCACTAACTATAAGCATTTTGGTGAATCTAGCATTTATAGATTTTTACAGGGACACAACGAAAAATTCTTTATCCTTATGATCTAAGGGCTCAAAGTTCAGTAGCGTTAAATAAAACCTCGTGTGATATATGGAGAAAAATACTCAAACACTCTGTTAAGGTTTTCTCTTTTTTGTTTGTTTAGCAACTCCTCTTTCTTTATTTTATCTACAAAACTGTTAGTTACTCAATGTTCGGAAAGTCGAGTGGAGTCACTCCAGATTTTTTTTTTTTAATCTGTAAAATTCGGTAAAATAGTGTAACTTTTTAGAAATATGCAATGTTGTACTTGTACTGTGCAAGCTATCAGGCGCTTCTTTTTCTTAGCTACATTTAAAATTTATCCATAAATATTACAAAGGTGAAGAATGAAATATTAATATTAAATGAAAAATAATAAAATCCATAAATTATGGTGTCAAATGGGTTAAAAAAAAAAAAAAAAAAAAAAAAAAAAAAAAAATCAGTCATAATTCCAGTTTTAAGAGACACAGAATAAAGATTCGATTGGATATTTATTTTGGGGATTTATGATGCTCTTCTTCAGTAAATATGTATTATAAAAAGGGCTTACGTACAGAATTATTTTTCACACACATTTGATTTTTTCAGATAAAATTTGACATTTTTATACTTTTACTTGATTTCGCATGCTTCTTTTATCGTAAATATAAAATTTTGCAATTTATTTTGAAAAAATATCACGCATGAGCAATAAAAAGTGTTGAGGGACTATATCAATATTAACAAATAAAACATTGAAAATGGAGCTAAAGCATTCATATAAATATTAAGTTATGTTGAATGTAAATTATATATATATATATATTCAATAATTAGGATACCTAAGATGACGAAAATTGGATTTAAGCGCATTTATTGGTGTCTATATTCATCATTGGCTGATGGGCAAACAGTGAAAGAACATTGGTTTTCATCCTTTAGATTTTTAATAATGAAAAGGAAGAGAGGGGGGAGAGGAGCGAAAGAAAAGGGCTGTTAAATGTAAGAATTGTGACCAGTTGTCTACTCTTGGGACCTAGGCCTGGGTAGATTGTCATTCGTGGGTGTCGTTTTAAGGAATCCCAGCTTGTATTCAAGCGCGTTTCGGAGAAAACCACAAAAAACTCTGAAGGGCTGGGCCGACGATTGTGCCCTGATTGAATTCGATGAAAGAAAAGAGAGAGAAGGAAATTAGATTTACATACAATACATATACCAACACTATGAATATATTGGCATGTGTATTATACCTATGTTGTGTTTCTATTATAAATTTTAAATCATCGCATTAATTCTAATATTGTGTATGAGACTTAGTTTAATTTAACATATGCTTGTTAATTATATTTCTCATTTTATAAAGTAACATAAATACAAAAAGTAATGTACATGTATATATAACCATTAAATTTTCTTTTAGTTATGTGTAAAGAATCTACTTTTCTCCTAACATATAATAGTTCATTTTTTCAATAATTCATATTTCAAATTAATTAAATGAAAATGCATAAAATTTTTATTCATCTGTTGTTTTCAGAGGCTGAACAGAAATTACCATAAAATTAAAGTGTTTATATTGAAAGTTACAGTGAATTTTTTGTCTGTTTGTTTAAATTAGATTTAAACAAGCAGTTTAGAGTTACAGTTTGAAATGTTTTTAGACTCTATACATTGTTTGCAAACTGCTACACGTTTTAATTTGAAATACCTTACGCAGAAACTTAACCTAATGATTTATATACCAACTTAGTTCGTAGGTATGAAAAGAAAATTTTTAACTTCCATCAATGTTTTCTATTCAATATCGATACCTCAAACTTTTCTCTCGTTAGGTTCTAAATGAAAATAAAAAACTTTGTTAGAGAACTGCCTCAAAAATTTTGACGCAACTTTTGATACGCTGAACTAATCCTATTTATACAGTATATAAATTTATTTGTACATCTTTTAAATTTTATTTACAATCATATAGTTTAGCAGAAAGACATTGCAGTCTTATATATTAAAAAAAAAATATATATATATATCCTTTTTTTTTTTTTCCTTTTTCACTTATAAAATATTTTATTATCAGTTTCATTGCCATACTTTTCTGGAAAATACTTTTGTAATACGAAATGTTACGAATTTAAATTTTCTCAATACCACAGAATTAGAAATTCTGTGAGAAATTCCAAAATCTCTTGAATATGATATGAATGATTCTTTTGCCGTAATCCATTTAAGTTATCATATCCATCAAAATGAGTCAAGGACATCGTTACTCTACCGAATTATCGTAATTCATTAGCAATATTATTTTGATTTTGTTTCTTTAATGGGAATCTACTTTGTAAAGAAGTGTGTCATGAATACAAATTTGGAATTTCTCAGTGATTTTTATGCATAATAAATATTTATTTAAAACGCTTTTTTAAATTTTGCTGAATGTGTTTTTTGGATTGCCAAAAGAAGAGGGCATCAAACTAAAGCTAAAATTTAAATCAAGTTTCGTATTCCCCGCCTTTTTTCCTGGTCATTTTCTGGGTTGCGAAACTTTCACCTTTTATGCCACCACTAATTTTATGGAGAAATCTTTATGCAATTTTTACAGTAATGTGTTGTGTAAATAGGATAGAGGTTATTGTATAAAAATAATGGTAGCAATATAAGCGAAAATGACTCATCACTGACAGTGACCTGGAAAACGGGCGGGGAATACGAACCCTATAAAATTGATTGCTTTTGTAAATCCTATAAAGGGGAGAAAAAAGTAAAAAAGTGCACTTTGTGGTAGGTTCGAGAAAAAATTAAAAATTTGTATTTAGTAGAAACTCGACATAAATTTGTTGTTATAGAATTTTTGTGTATATGGTCTAAAAAAAGTCATTTATTAATATGCTGCGTTTTCCCTAATTTTCCCGATATCTATAACTAGCACTCGATCTAATCTAATCAAATTCGATGTAAATGATACTTATTATTCGACATTATATGGCGTTTCAATTCGATATATTTAGTAGAAAAATAGTTTCTGTACCATATTCTTTTATTATACTCTGCCTCCCCCCCCCCCACCCTTTTCCCATAAATTAGCATATGGACTGTTTCTCGAATTCTATTTGATTTAAGTGTACCAAACTTATATGGGATAACATAACAATAATACTGAGAGTAACCCAAAATTATTGAAATATATTAGTAAGGTATAAAAGAAAGTTTTGTAATGGCCATATTATACTACATTGAATTGAATCTCTTTACAAATATTTCTGATACACATTTGTTTACTTTACTAGATGCGTACTACTATTTCCGATCAGTTTCATTCCTTATTACAAAAAATTGTATTTTTTCCTTTGTTATATTACCTTTTGGAACTTCAGAGTCTGTGTCTGTTACATCTCAAACTAAATTGTTGGCCCAAGTCACTAAAAGAGGATCCCCCCCCCCCCCCAAAAAAAAAAAAAAAAAAAAAAAAGTAGTTTTTTTTTTTTTTTTTAATAGAGCTAAGATAGTATCATGCATACATGCATAATATTTGACAACATAATCCTTAGAATTATATGTAATTTCTAGCTATAAGTTGTATAAACGAGATTGTGGTATTGCATTGGCTTAAAACTTTTTTACATTTCTGTAATCAAATATAGTAACCGTTCTAAAAATCTATTATCCTAATAATGAGCTAAAATAGTTCTACCATATCTATACAATGCTTCCGTTGATTCTGCTTTCCAGTACATAAATAAAATTAAAGGAAAAATTCCAATTTTATCACATTTTGGTTGAAATGCTGTTAAAGGAAGGGTGGTGCGAATGAAACTTGATGTTTATCGGTCGTAAATATCTATTTCAGTGGGAGTATCCAATAATACTTCTGATGTGTCATGGCTACGAAGAAAAAGTTTATTTTGTTATACGCCCTTTTCCATCACCGCCTTAAAAACATTTCGGTATCCTGTATTAGTCAAACCTTCTTTCTAAAGTGACTGCGTCATTCTAGAACTACAGGACATGACTTGAAATACACAATTCAATATCTAATTATTATTAGTGATGCAGCAAACTTTTGAATCATGATTAAAAGTTTTTCACTCACGCACTCAGAAAAAAAAAAAAGATCAGTTAGTCCTGAATTGTAAATATGTTTTTTTAACCCTTTAAGGTTCCCTGGTTTCGCATTCAAACGTAAATATATTTTTAATATTATTAAACTTTTTTTATATGCAAGAATTTTTCAATATCTTTACCTTGTGTTTCAATGAGTTTTTTAAATTTTTGTTCTTTCTCTGTTCGTTAAATGACAGCACAAATATATATATATATATATATATATATATATATATATAATGTTACAGAAGGGCCATGTGTAGAAGCTACTTTAAATTTCATAGTAGGCGCGAATTCAGCATGCTGCTTTGATGGTACACTGAGTCTAGGTTTTTAATCTGATGAAGGGCTGTGCTATTGTTTTGATGTAAAAAAAAAAAAAAACTGTTGCGAGTTTTTAAAATTTTTAGTTGTTTACTTATTAAGTTTTTTTTTTTTTTTTTTAAACAAATCGATATATATATCTTTTCTTTTTCTTTACTTAATCAGGTTAACATATAGATGTTTCAAATAAAAAAAAAAGAAAATCTTAAAGATTAAACATTCTATTTTTTTTTTTCTTTTTCTTTTTACACATTTATAATCAACTATGTACCCAATAGCCATTTCTGAAATTAATTTAGAAATTTTCAAAAGAAAACATCTAGTCAACGTTAAATAGTTAAATGAAAAACTGTTGAAAAGTCTTAAATTATATCAAAGATTGTGCATCTGTAATTATCCTACTTCGCTTCAATATTATTTTAAAACGGCATGTTAAATTCGTAAATCATTTTTTATATTCTAAAAATGATTTTTCTCTCATTCAAGTGCAATTCATATTTCCCACATTTCTAATTAAATATAAATATATACATATAAATTTTTTGATTTTCAGTGAAAATTTTGGTATTTGTAATAAGAATATTTAATAATTTTTAATTTCGAAATATGAAAGTATATATAGTATATATGGATTGCAAAAGTACTTTCAATAATAATTTTCTTTAAAAAACTTATAAAATTTGCGACCAGGCAGATTTTTCTTTTTATGTCAGGGTAGAGAAAACCTTAAAAATTTATAAATTTGAAAATAAGCCAGTCAGATTGTGAATAAATTTATTCATTAATATTTTCGTCCATCTATCAATCATTTAGGGTCAGGTGTTGGTTATTATGACCATGCGGTAATTGTGAATCTAGGTTTAGATGTAACCCATCTACTTTGTCACTATATTTTTCTTAAAAAAAAAAAAAAAAAAAAAAATCACAAGTGTTTTGGTTTTTTGAAACATATAGAAACGAGCCAGAAAAAAAAAAAAAAGTCATTTATGTATGTGTTTTCAGAAACAGTTGTTGTTTCTGAACAGTCCTACACATTTATTTTGACTTGTTAAAATAATTTATAATACCTCTTGTGCCCAAGATGTCGTTTTGTTATAATTTGATTTGTTGTTGTTGTTGTTGTTATTACTTATGCTACTCAGAAAATCTGAGCACCTGTTGTGAAATTTCCCGGATTTGTGGAACAGGGAAACGCCTTCCGTTTTCAGAAATACACCAAAGTGATGGAAAAACAATTTAGCTCGAGAAACTGGGAAAGGATGGTAACATCAGCAAACAACAAAAGCTTGAATTTTGATCCAGATCAGGATTGAGTAGTCCGATGATCCAGTACCCCTAGAGGTATAATTTTGATGAGAACTTGGTGGACTTTGCAGTCATGACAGATTTAACGTGCATCAGTCGAAATTAGGGTGCACGATAATCTTCGGCCGGCTAGTCGATCAAAATCGATCTAATCTTTCAATTACGAGCCTGCTGCTCTCCGACTAGGCTGCCGTGGTACATAATTTGACTTAATAAATAGAAATTTTTCATTTTGTAGTATTTTGTATTTAACCACTAAGGTAATTTTATAAACTAAAAATATTAGAATAACGTGTACTTAGAAATACTTTAACACCATATCAAGACAACAGTAGTATTCTCAATGCCCACAGCAAAATTTATATTAGTCAGTATAAAGAGAAAACAAAAGGTTTATAATTTCCCTAAAATTCGTAATTACCCAAACTTTTTAAAATTCTGTGCTTTTGGTGAGGGTAATTACAACCACTCCATTAGTTTCAAATAAAAAAGCCTAGAAAAGTAAAAATTTATAAGAGTGCACTTGAAACTTTAAATTTACCCCCTAATTATTCTAAACGAAATCATTTTCATTAGAAAAAGAATAAAAAATTTACAAAGCTAAACAATGGTTATAATAATTACGCCAATATTTACAATATGCATGGTTTGATTGCTAACTGAAAATAGTAGTGATCTGTTGCTAGTGAATGTTACATTTTATTTCAGAAATCTTACATTTTGGAGTTTTTTTAATTTTTGGTCTCAAATGCTTTTTTTTTAAATGTCGCTAACAGTATAAAATATAATGAAAAAAATAACCAAGACAATTTCTTTTTCTTTACACAGAAAAGTGCAGTTTGCATAATCTGTAAAATTATACTCTTATTATATGTGAAATAATCATGTGGTCAAAATAAATAGCATAATATCATTTTGTGACATTTCATTCTTACACTTATTTTCGTAATAACCGTACGTCCACTCAGTTGATATCTTACACTACTTTTTGCATCATTCATTGTTATTGTTTCCATTATTTTGAAAATCATTTTATTTCTTCGGTTATAATTTCAGAATATCGTCCTTGAATATTGGGATTATCATCGATATCTCTCGAGTTCATCAACGATCGTCCGGAAAAGAACAATTTAAGAGCTTTTTCCGATGTCCTTGTCGCGAATTCTCAAAGCAACCTCGGTTGGACGATTGTCTGCAACTTTGTCCTGCTCATCGACGCGTGATAAAATGATCGGATATATAAAAATATTTGTTTACGGTAGCAACATACGATACCGCCATCCCGTTATCTACGACGTCGATATTTAGATCTGACAATGGAGTTTTGTTTCAGAAATACGTGATAAAGTGAACGTTTGTTTATTCGATAAAAGTTAATTAGTAAGGCTTTTTCCTGCTTAGTTATCATTTCAGTAGAAGTCGATAGAAATACTGTTTGGTCACAGTTCACAGTGATACATGGACTGTACCATAATATGGAATGATATTTCGCAACTTTGAGCAATAGTAATCTGTTCTTGCATTTCGGAAAATGTTATGATAGGTAGTTTGGAATTTTGAAAAATGCGTAAAATTCACAGCACCTTGCAAAATGTTGAAGTTATAGTGAATAAGAGACAATGCTATGTTGTATTAAAGGAACTTTGGCGTTAGATAAATAAACATAGGAAAAATCATCAACGTCTTGAACGCCAAAGGAAGTAATGAAATAACAGCCAGCTGTTTTAGTAACATTTAGCATGGCGTCATCAGTGCATTATCATCCATCATCATCATCATCATCACGGAGTGTTCGGGACTCCCGAATCGGGAGTTTCTACAGTGGTCGAAACCACCTCTTACCTCCACCTGAAGATGTTGTAGCTTGAATAGTGTTTGCATGATCAAACATTTCCGAAATCAGTGCATTTAGAAAACGAAACGAAAGTGCTAATATATATAAGAAAGGGATAGGATTCTACGACTGTTTAATCAACCAACAGCATTAGGCGGAATGTGGGTGATTAACCAATAAGAAATAGAGGAAAGGTAGCGGTGCAAAATGTAGAAAAAAATTAATAAAGTGTGGATTGAATGTAAAATTTCCAACAATCAGACAAAGGAGGTACAGCGAAATCACAGTTAACAATGTTTTTAAGATTCTTATAGATGTAGAAAGCTTCAAAGAAATCGAGTTTAAGTGTACATTTAGGACTGTAAATTATTTTAGCTGTATCAAATTTGCAGGTTGACAAATTTTCTACCCTTGAACTCGATTTATTTGAAGCTTTTTACATTTATAAGAATCTTGAAAACGTTGTTAACTGTGATTTCACTGTACCTCTTTTGTCTGATTGTTGGAAATGATACATTCAATTCACACTTTTATAATTTTTTACTACATTTTTCATGATTGCATTCTCTATTTCCTTTTGGCTAATCCCCCACTTTCCGTCTAATGCTATCGATTAAGCAGTCGTAGAATCCGATTCCTTTCTCAAATATATATATGAAGACTTTCGTTTCGTTTCTTTATGCATTGATGATAGTACGCTAAATGCTACCGAAACAGCTGTATACAATTTTATTATTTTCTTTGGCATTCAAGACGTTAAAACGCTATGTTATTTATACAATTGATGTTAATCAGAAAACGTAAAAATGACATGAATAAAACTAACAAGTCGTTACACAAATAAAACTGACAAGTTTCTCTTTCAAGAACTACAAGGCCCCTATATGAATATGAAGGGAATTATATTAAATAAACACCAGACAAAGCATTATTATAGAAAATAAATAATTGAAAATATATATAGTACTTTTCATCTTGTTTAAAGAAGGGTTTTTAAAACTTTTAAAATAAATGAGGAGGAAACATTCAAACCATGTTTTCGATAATTTTTTTCAGAAAGCACAAAATACAAATAAATTAAAATGTAACTAAACTTAAACCCTAATTATCGTTTGTTTAGATGTATTACTAGTTACTTGGAAGGTATGTAGACATACTGTTTTATGTTGAGTTAAAAGAAAAAATCACTTACCTTTTTTTTTTAAGAAAACACGGTTTGAATGTTTGCTCCACAAATATATATGCCATACTTTTATAGTTTGGGCTTTTATGAAAAATGTTTGCACAAATGATGTTGTATCTGTCTATGTTATCTGCTTATAGTACATAGTAACTGTCTCACCTATAGATTAATTCTTGCTGTTTCAATATACTTCTCTGTCCATTTGTTACTATGCATGCTGATTACAAAATTTTATTAATGTGCAAATCAGTAATTAAATATTACCAGTTTCGGTTATTTTTATAAAATAGAAAAATTGCCTTTAATTGAATAGTTTAAATGACTTTGTTCATTGAAAGTATAGTTGCCATTCATTGATACGTAGACGCTTAAAAATGCGTAATATATGCCAAAACTGAATTTCAATAAGTTACATACAAAAATAAGAGAATAAGCTGTACTTAGGTGTCATGCGCTCACTTTATAGCTAAAGACAATTTCAGTTAAAGACACTTGTTCAGAAAGTTAGAAAAATACATGAGGATGCATTATTATTTAAAGCTGGACTTGCAAGGAATTTGATTCGATTAATACTTACCAGTAGGCCGCGGTAGCCTGGTTGGTAAGAGCAGCGAGTTCGTGATCGAAAGATTGCGGGTTCGGTCCTCGAGCCGACCGAAGACCGCCGTGTACGCTAATGGCGACTGGTGCACGTTAAATTCCGTCGTGGTCACAAAGTCCTCCAAGTTCCCATCAAAAATTATACCTCTGGGGGTACCGGAACATGGGTTTAACTCGCTCTGATCCGGATCAAAATTCGAGTTTCTGTTGTTTGGCTGGTGCTGCCATCTTTCACCAGCTTATGGAGCTAGAAGTCGTACTTCCTCCCTATGACGCGCTCCTAATAACGGAAGACGCAACCCTCATGCCTTAAAATATGTCCGGTAGTTCCACTACCGGGGCTCGGAATTTCCGAGTGGCACACGACAACAACAATAATTAGCAGTAAGTCTTTAAGTCACTAGTGTCTTTCCGGGATCAACAATAAATTGAAAAATGTAACAAATCTTCCAGATAATTTTATTTATTATCCGTAATATTTGTCACCATTTCTTTCATAAATACATTTTTATTCAAGGGGAAAAAAAATCCTTTATAAGTCTCGATTTTTTTTTTAGGAGACAAGATTTTCGTTAAAATACATCTTTCTACATTTCATTTACGAAACATTTTTATGTATACATTAAATATTCGATACGACATAAAGCTTTTAGTGAAAAAATATCAGCCGTGCATGCACAAAAACTAGGCCTTTTCATTTTTGATAGCCAACTACGTAGTGTTACTTATATAAAAATACTAATTAAGTACCATGAAAAATTTATAATATTGTGCGAGCTGCATGTTAATTAACTTCTAAAAATATTTCGTATGTAAATAATGTTATTTGTGTAATTTATATAATGGGGCTTATGTTTTGTAATATACATGATTTTAATATGAATGACTATTCAGCTCACAATTATATAATTAAGTGTAATTATCTTGAAATTTAAAATAAAATATAGTAGTTTGTGGAAGATTATACTAAATTTATTTCTTATATCATTCTTGTAAATTGTTGCTGAGATAAATATTTGCACTAAACTCTAAATTAATTTTAACCACCATACGACAAACGATTGTTTCCTCTTGTTTTTTTCATTCTAAAGGGCAATAAAAATTTAGGAGACTTTTAATTTTACAAACTTCTAGTTTAAAAAGTAATACTTTTAATTTAACATTTTAACGTTACTCACTTGACTAACAAACACTTAAGGAAAAAATAATCTGGTGTGTCACTCACACGACTTTCTCTTACCCTGAAATTTAATACTATATAAATACAGGTTGGAGATTAAGAGGTAAGCTAACGAGTACTGTTATGTAAACCTGTGTTAAACAATTCAAATTAGGCTTCCGAAGAGTTTTATATGATAATTAGTTTTGTGTGAGGAGGGCTACCGCCCTCCTCAACCCCCCGTTTTATTAATGCACCTACATTTATATAGAATTTAATTCGGTTATTAAAAAATAATTCTGTTAAAAAAATAATTTATTTAAATTATTATTTTAAAAAATTATCTTTTATGATAATGCAGACGATTTCCATATTAGAGAAGAAGTATAACACTAAATATATATATATATAAAAGTTGAATTTATTTTCAATATTACATTAAAAAAAAAAAAAAAAAAAAAAATTGGTTAAAAATGAAAAAAAGTCGATAACTTTATTTTAAATTATCGCAGATCGATGGTTCAACCATTAGTTTGAAAGGTATTGGCGAGCTCTTTTGAAAGATACCCATCATGAAAATTTAGTCCCCTCGAGGGGGGACTTCCCCCCCGGGGGGGGGGGGAGGCGAGGCTCCCACATACACAATTTTTTTTCCCAGTTGACTATCTCTATTACAAAAAATATATACTCGTTTCATTTAGTTTGGTGCAGTCTATATAGATGTTAAACTCTACTTACCTGCAATTTCTCCCATAGACGTAATGTATTTGAATACTTTTGAGTGTCCCTGTACACGAACAATTTATTTCATCTCAACGAAAAGCTTACTGTAGCATCCCTATATGATAGACATTTAGAATACCGAGTTTGGAATTTCTGCTACTATTTGTTCTTGAGATATGCTGATAACAGACACCCAGGCATCCACACAGACATCCACACAGACAGACACACAGACAGACACACAGACAGACACACAGACCATTCGCTAAAAACATGATTTTCGTATTCAGGGGACCTCAGAACATGTAAATATAACAAAAACTCACGTTCGAAATATTGACCCTAAAACAATACTTTCTCGACCCTATGGGTAAGAGAAAGTAAAAAGTTATAAAAAATATTTAAATTTCATTATGAAAATGTCTAACTTTATTCTGTTTCAAAGAACAACAGTTAATCAATTCGTTTGAATCTTTGTTTGTTTGTTTAACCGTAGTTATCGCCTTCTATATTTTTATAGTTTTTAATAAATTCTCAGCATATAAGTTTTTTTTAAACTATAACTCAAATTTATTTCTGTACATTTTCGATATTTCTCTAGACTTTTACGATATTCAACTAAAATTTATATGTAAATTGCCCGATGTAGTTGAATACGAAATTGTAAATTTTAAGACTTTTGTTTTCTGCGCATGTGGTGTAAAACAATTGTTTTGTTGAAATATTTTTACCTCTTTGATTATTCAATGAATTCATTTTAAATGTAAAAATAATATTTTCAGTATATTTTTTCAAAATTTGTGTACTTCTTCTTCTTCTTTTTTTTTTTTTTTTTGAATAATAATTAAAATAAAAACACTGTATAATAATAACTACTACATACGAAAGGACATCTGAAAAGGAATTCATGTAACAATTTGGGAGAAATTCGTTTTTGAGATACGGACCTACGGTCCCATATCCGGTTTTCAATGTCCCACTTCTGGTTTTTCAATTTTCATCAAAAGTCGGAAAAAGCATTTGTACACTACATCTATCTTAATTCTGAAGTTTTGTCGTTCTATCTTTATTAATTTAAGTGATATGATTGTCAGAAGATTTCCCACATACATGCACACATACATACACACTGAACTGCCCCAAACCACTTTTTTTTTAGGATTCAGGAGACCTTAAAACGTATAAATGAGGTGAAAGATCGGTAACGAAATTTTTGACTGAATATAATACTTTCATTACCTGCGGTAGCCGGATAATGGAAGTAATATGTGAAAAATAAATAAATAAATAGGTAAACCTAAATCTTTTAAAAAGAAAATGTCTTATTTCGTGACTCTGTAGGTAATTTTCTAATAAAAATAAATAAAAATATTTCACAGTATGGCAGAATCATGCGCTAATAATTGCAAAATAAGTTTCAACTTATTACTGCAGAACAGGTCGCAAAAATTCTTATTTTTTTTTATTTCATTTAGGTGCATTAAATGTACACGTGACTGAATTATTACTGCAGAGTATAAAATTGAAAATTTTTGCTATGTCATAGTTGAATTAGTTTTTTGTAAACAGTACCTAAAATGGAAAATGATATATGACTTTTTGGCTGTATAAGGTACTTTTCAATATATAAATGTTTTTTTTTTTTTTTTAATGAATATACTCTCGAAATTGAAGTTTACTTGTCTTAAACTTGTAGATCAGGGTGTCCAGGTGGTATTTTATTTTATTTTTCCTTCTGAAGTTTAATCAGTCTTTTGCTACAAAGCTTTATCAAATAATGCGGCATATACTTATAAAAATTAAGGTAGAAAAAGTTAATAATAAAGTTATAAATTTCAGGGTAAGCCAAAACACAAAATCAATCTTCAAGGAAATATACATTTTTTAATATATTCATATGTTATTTAAGATAATTTTGAAACAACAGTTTAATAATTTAAAAAGAATACGGTATTAAAAAAAAAAAAAAAAAAAGATCCTGTTAACAGTGACAAAAATAAAAGATGCTTCTAAATTAAAACATTTGCGTAGGCTAATTGTTGATTTAGCTTATTAAAGAGTGTGCAATTTGAATTTTCCTTTTGGATTTTATATGCCGATTTTATTTGAAAAGTGGCTTAGTCGACATTCCTTTCTTATATTCTAGGTCTAAAACATAAATTTGATTTTAGTATTGTTGGTATGTCATTAGAATGACAGGAAATTGTTTTCAGTCAAAATAGACTACTTCTAAACATTTTTTTTTTCATCTTTTGGCAACAAATTGAAAATATTAAACTGCTAGAACAGTTAAGAATGAGAAGCTTGCAGAATTGGGAGTTTTGTAATTAGTCTAATTGCGTACCAGGACATTACAATAAGCTTTAAAACTATCGAGATTTTTACGAAATGTCGAGGGATTTTCCAAATACACTGTTAAATATTTCAACAGAAAAGTGCTCGAAATTATTTATCTTACATCTTATGTAAAAATTACAGAGGAAAGTAAATGGAGATATTAAAGAAATCTCATATATATATATACACACACACATGATGATTGTTAATATTATTTTAATTCATTATTGGCGGGGGTATGCTAGTGATTTTTAGTACTTTTTTCAGGAGTAGAAATATTCATTTATATTTTTTTATTGAGAAATAAAATAACTTAAAATAGTCTCGAGTGACACACGCATGATTTTCTCTTACCCTGCATTTCAATGCCATAAAAACAGATTGCAGATTAAATGGCAAGATACAAATGTAATTACAGACATAATTACAAAATTTTTATTGTTAAAAGGTTAATTATTCTTTTTTTGATATATTTATATGTCATGTAAAAGCTGTTAAATTTTTATTAAATTCTGCCTAACCATTACGGATATATTGTGCGTGCAAGATCATGCATCGATTTAAAAAAAAAAAAAAAAAAAAAATTAATAACTTTAATGTTTTTGATAAAAAAAAAAAAAATAATAATAATGTAGAATTATTTATTTTAAATGCTGTAATAGAGAGATACAATCTTTCTTAACTAACAAGTTTTAAAAGTAATTTTTGACTTATCGTAAATAAAGTTATGGTCATTTTTTGCTGATATTTTCTGCGCTCAGACGTACCTGACCTCTAAACTTGTGGCGTTTACTTTTAATCTGTATGTTGAGAAGAAGGTGAAAATTTGACCCCACGTTAATAGATGAATCAGGTGATAAAAAAGTCGCAAATGAAATGTAGTTATTGAAGACCTATCAAGAATACTAAATTATTTATATTATTATTATTATTTTAAATTTTGTGTTAAAAGCGGAAAATTTAAACCATGTCTCCTGTATCGCGAAAACTATTTTCTTCGGAAAACCAAGCATATTATTACTTTTTTTAAATACCTTGAAATTTAATATGTAGAGCACGATCATAAGACTAGTCTTTCCAGTATCCTTTCCACGTTTATATTCTTTTTCTTTTCTTTCTCTTCTATGAATTTATGATGTATGGACACCTGCCAGTTATGAGCCTACATCACGCGGTTTGCCTTATTATGTATGTGACTCTTTTCCAAAATCTCTCGTTTTCTTTGTTCCAAAACATTGTATTAGTTTCTTATTCATTTATTTCAGGGGAAAAAAAGAAAAAAGAAAAAAAAATGGTTTATACATATATATGTAAAGTTTTCAAAGGGAATTTTTAAAGGAATCCATAAAAAATATTTAGATACAATGAAAGAAAATTTATTCCTAAAATAAATATCTATTATGTTTCAAAACAGATATAAATAGAAACATTTTAAGTATCGCTTTTATATTTGTGCATTTATTGGCGTTTTTTAATTTTTTTTTTTTTTTTTTTTCGTGAAAGAGAGAAAAAAATTAGTGTATAATTTTCTTTTAGGTTATAAGATATGATTAAAGTCATAAAAGAAAAAAAAAATGATTTTATATGAAAAATACATAAATAAATGTAGAGAAAGAAAATATATAATTAATATTATGTTTCTTAAACTCTTTTTTTTTTTTTTTTTTTTTTTTAATTAGATATATATATATCTATACATTTGTTATTTCCTATGTATATTTGTTATATTCAAAGTATATTTGTTATTTTCTATGTTAATCTCAAGAATGATTAATATATTTTAAAAAATGAAGTTTGTAAATGAACATGATAGCTATTATTTATGTATTTCATTGACAGTTCAGCCATGTAAAACGAATTGGATGATTATTTTTAAGACGATTTTCGGAGAACAGTGATAAGCAGTGGCGTCGCTAGAAAAATTTTCAGGAGGGGGCAAACTTCAAATTGCGAAATTTCAGCATGTTTTTAAAAATTCAATTAGATTCAAATGATTGGTTGGTTGATTGAGGTGATTAATTAAGCCTGTGTGTAAGCATTTACTACAACAATTTTTTAGACATGCAGTTTAAGCTACAGCATTTTACTTATAGAAATTATACAACTTATTCTAAACCAACACTAATCCGAAAAACGTACTGTCAAGTCAATTTAAAATCTGTTTGCAGGGAAAGGTTAGAGACAACTTATAAATGCAGGTCGAGTTGGTTTGACTCTAATTGGCAAATTTTATTTGGTTAATTAAATAATGTGACACATTTTATTTAGTTATTTTAATTCTAATGACACAGCTTTAAAGCTTTAATTGTAATTTTATTTAATAATTATTTATTATAATTTTCCAGGAGGGGCAAGTGCCCTCCCTTGTCCCTATGTGCCGACGCCCATGGATAAATGTATCTTGTTTTCAAAAAAATTTTTAAAGATATATAAAGTTTAAAATTATCAGAAAGTCCGTAACATTCCTAAGACAATGACATCGAAATTTTGAAAGTCTGTTTACTGTATCAGAAGTATAAAGCAACAAAGTCTTCATGACCGTAAAAATTTGAAATTTTGGAAATAGCTAGAAAAGGCTGGGCGTATCATCCTGCCACAATAAGGAAGGTAGTGACTCTCAAAATAGAACAAACGTTGTTAACAGTAAAGTTGCAAGATTTATCTTAAAAAAAAAAAAAAAAAAAAAAAAAAACTGGAAGATTTTAGTTTTGCCATAGTTTATTATGGTTTTAAACTTTTTACTAAACTATATTCAATACTTCCTTGTGAGAAATTTTCTTAAAAACACATGAGATTTCTAAAATTATTCAATTCAAAATAATATTTATTCAGCCTATTTCCTTAAAATACACTACCTTTTCATAAATGAGCAAACACTTTTGATTCCAGACGTTTTTTCAAATATTTCAAAAAGTACTTGACGAATCCCTCGTGAGACTTCAGGAGTGCGAATAACATGATAATAATAAACAACATAACACAACATAATAATAACATAACACAATAATAATAAATAACACATATTATTTTGTTTGCTATATAAATACTGAGATAGTTCAAAAATTATATACACATATATTTAAAACAACGAAATGTAATTAAACCTTGTGTAATGACATTATTGTATTTATCTTCGAAAATTTTTCATAATTAATAATTTTAGTAGATTTTTTTGTATTAACTACTTTAAACTAGTATGTTGTGGCCATCACAAAACTATCTTTTGTGTTTTCTTATACAAATTCACGTAATTTAGATGAAAAGAGTCACCATTGCATTTCACATTGAAAAACTGAGAAAAGGAGGGGGGAAAAAAGCATTATCTTTTGTTTTGTTAAAAATGAAAAAAAAAAAAAAAAAAAATAATAATAAAGTAAAATAAAAAAAATAAAAAAAAAATCAATAAATGTGTTTAAATTTATCACAGATCTATGGTTCAACCATTCATTTTAAAAATATCGACGAGTTCTTCCGAAAACTACTCATATTAAAAATATTTACATTCCTGGTGTTTTTATATGAACAAAATATTTATCCTATTATTACTATTATAAAATAATGATGTTGATTATTACTATTTAAAAAAAATTAAATTTCACAATGATTGGTTAAAAATATTCTAATTATGTACATTCATATTAAATGTCCGATACTTTACATTAAAACTTATGAAATACGGGACAACAGCGCCAGCTTTTGAACAAAATGCTCTAGAAGTTGATATTTTCTGTCAAGTTGGAACTAAATATATATATTTTTTTTTTTATAAATTCTATGTCCTTGTTCTTGATATACATCTTTCACAAAAATTTTATCACACGCAGACAGGCATTTTTATACAGGTGTTCAAAATCGCCATCTGGACCTTTCGAAACACGTAAATCCATCGAAAACTGGAAGCTGAAATTTTTTACAGATTCAGTACTTTCTTCTACTGAAAATAGAAGAAATTAAAATTAAATTAATGTTATACCTGATAAAAGCTTTATCTTTAAATTAAGAATATTACACTTTCAGGAAACATATGTTACTTTTCTCCGTACAAGAATATGATGACTAGAAAAATAGATGTACAGGAAATAATATATATATTTTTTTTATGTTTCTTGCGTTTTATTACTTTGTTTGATATAAATATTTAGAATATTGGAAAAAGCTAAAGAACGAAATTCAATTAAATTTTCAGTGATAATATTTTATCTATTCATTATTCTATTTATCTTTGTGAAATTTTTACAATCAGTTACTACAATTGAATTTTTTTTTTAATTTCATTCATTTAATTTAATAAATTGAATTATTAAGGATTATTTCACTCGTTCAAGTGCCTAAATTTTTATGAAATTCTTTGCATAAATTCTTTATTTAGAATTTGTACAAAATTTTTCACACGCACACAGAGAGATATACACAAACGTCATTCCATTTTTTCCGTACCTTAACATTGTTTTACTGGTAAAGGGATACCCACTTTACACTTGTATAAGTAGATCTATGTAAGACACGGATTCTACAAAAAGAAAAAGAATTAACATTGTAGTTAAAAGATGCATGTTTGATCAAAAAAGGTAGAAGTTCTTTTTTTTTTTTTTTTTTAACGAGCATAATATATGCGTAACGGATTTTTTTCGCCTTCAATGCATACTTTTGCTTTTGCGCAGTTATTATTATTTTAGAGGTTATTATTCTTTATTGTTTATTTTACTATTGAAGTAAAAATATTAGTTAATATATAATGCAGTCACTTTAAAAATGATATAACTGTATTAAATAAGTATTAAAAACATTTATATAATAAACAAAGAAATAAATACTGTAGTTTATTTAGAAGTCATTCTTCTAAAAATATGAATTTTGTTATTTCGAATTAAATAAATCCTGTGCCATAAATTCTGTACTACATTGAGAAACATGAAACAAAATGTATTAGTATATTTTCTTTGCTGTTTATTGGGTTTATATTAAATCAAAAATTGTAAATTGAATTAAAAAAAAATTTAATACATCTTTTTAATAGAAAATATACTGAAATGATAATATTATTAATAATACCGTAAAATTTATATGCTAGGAATACAGTAGTAAGTATTTATCATACGTTACTGAAAATAAGCATAAAACGTAACAATAGAGAAAATCTTGTATGTTTATTTTTGAACTTCGATATAGAGATGAACGGGCATGACAAACACATACCCGTTCATCAAAAAAATTTATGTGCTAGGAATACAGTAGTAAGTATTTATCATACGTTACTGAAAATAAGAATAAAACGTAACAATAGAGAAAATCTTGTATGTTATTTTTGAACTTCGATATAGAGATGAACGAGCATGACAAACAGAATATATATATATATATAGAGAGAGAGAGAGAGAGAAAGAAAGACAATCAGAACTATTTCTTACTATTATTATACTAAATTTCAGAAAGGAAGAAAAAATATAGAATTTTAAATTACAGTTGGATATAAAGATGAACAAAAACGAGGCAAAAATAAGCAGTCAAAAAGTTAAACAACAAATACAAGAAATGCAAGAAAATTATAAATTCAAATATTGTTTCTCTTCATTAATATCCTCCCAAATTTGAGAGAGAGAAATTTGAAAATTGATTTTTTTTCTGAAATAAATAAATAAATAATAAATAAATAAATAAATAAATAAAATAAATAAATAAAATAAATAAATAAATAATAAATAAATAAATAAATAAATAAATAAATAAAATAAATAAATAAATAAATAAATAAAATAAATAAATAAAAATCATGCTAACAGAAAATAGCAAAAATTGTTTTAGTTATGGAAAAAAAAAAAAAAACCTTGTAACATTGATTACGAAACAGAGCATCATTTTAGACGGGTTCATAAAGCCTTTTAATTTTAGTGTTTTAATGTGAAGTTTAGATTTTTCATGGCTCTAATGGGAATTCTGTAAGATTTCTATTATGATCGGTTGTCTTCGTCATTAGTTGTTATGTTTGAGAAAGCTAGAATGTTGTGAACATTACAAAATTTTCTTCTACATCAATAGCGTTCTCGTAAATGTGTGTGTGTGTGGGGGATAATTGTAATGAAGGGTGATAGTAGCACCATTTTTTAAGGAATTTACATCAAAAATCTATATACACCATTTTATGCCGTGTTGCAATCAAATATAATTTTTTACGAAATTCTGTGCATGAATTCCTCATTTAGAGTTGCCACATTTTTTTTTTTTTTTTTTTTTACACATCCCAGATACACAGTCAGGCAGACATTATTCCAGGAAGAGTAAGCGTGTTCAAAATTTCTTAAAATGTACAAAATCGTCGAAGATTATTTTTATAAATCCAATGCTTTAGGCTATTGAATATAGAAGAAAATAATTATAAACTACTATGTTTGTTGATTTTTTTTTTTTTTTTTTTTTTTTAAATAAAGTTATGCATTCTGCATAAATATTTTTACATACTTCCGTGATTATAGCGTGGTCAATTCGTTTTTACTTACGGAATATAAATTAATCTTTCCCTCGAATTCACCATTCGATACTATTAGTATTTCTTTTTCTTCTGCACGGATCTATCTATTCATTGTACTGGTTCGTAGATGCGGAAGCGAGGTCTACATCTGTCAGTCTTTTTTGCGAAACAGGTGGGATGATTCAACTTCGACACGTTTTGAAAGTATACACCACATTCAAACGAACACTCTTATCTCTCTTATTATGCTGCAATGAAGTTTAACCGACCTTCAAATGTCTCTCAAAGCATTTCTCCGGTAATTTTTTGAACTCGAGCATCCGTAGATGGAATACGTCACAGATGTTTTTAATGTAACGTATGCTGGATATGTTCCGGCATCTACCGATGTTTTGAGTGTTTATCATGTGTGCAACGGTCATTTTCTGAATCATAAACAAACTTTAATTAGTGCATGTATTAAAAAAAAAAAAAAGGAGTAACCTGATATATATTATTTATGCTTTGAATTCCTCGCAAACACCAATTTGTTAATGTAGTAAAATACACATTCAGTCTTTGAAGAATGTCGATTTTTAGATCTGTCATGTTTATAGTCAACGTGTAAAATAAAATTGATAGTTTGCAAAAATATATTAATGTTGGGATATTTATGAAGAAGTGTGTCATTTAAAACCTAACAGAAAATCAAAATGACTATTGTGCATACAAAATGGCCATTTTACTTTGTTCTCAAATCATACATACATAGATGGAATTTCCCTTAAAAAAAAAAAAAAAAAATGAAAACGAAATCGTGCATTTACATAGGAATAAACTTCTCATTCAAGTGCACTTATATTGCACGTATTAATATAAGTGTACTTACTAAGCTCATTCTGGTGTGAATTCAGAATTTTATTTTCGTTAAAAAAAAAAAAAAAAAAAAAAAAAAGACGGGACTTTTATATTCTATCATAAAATGAAAAATTTGGATTTCGTAATAATTTTCTATTTCCGGATTTTCATAGATTTAATAAAATATTTTGATCCTGAACGTTATTTGGCTACTTTTAAAATACCCTCTTCTTCAATTCTCCCTTTCCAATTTGTATATACGCATTTTGTGGTTTCTGTGTAATTTGTAATACCGCATGGAATCTCAAAAAAAATTATGTGCAGTGAATGAGATGAATTGTAATTGTTTTTGAGTAAATTATGTTGAACATTGTCCACAAGTGATGGTACTATGCCACATTTTTCACAATAGTTATGTTTTGATATTTATGGGAGATGAGAGATTACTATGCCACATTTTTCACGATAGTTATGTTTTGATATTTATGGGAGATGAGAGATAGTTGAACTAAATGAGATATATAGAATGCCAAATGTACAAAAAAATAGCAACTGAATTTTGGGGACGCTAGGGAGGGCAACTTTAAAATTTCAAATGTGAAGGTATGTCTTGTGATACATCCCTAGAAACATCTCTTCAAGACAATGAATTTAGTATAAATAGTTTTGCACTGCAGTGATTATTAAAGGGGATACATGGATTCCATATAAATAGTTTCGCCCTACGATGATTATTAAAGGAGATACATGAGTTTTTAAACTTTTGAAATGTGGATTTTATACTTATGTATTCCCTTTAATAATCACTTCAGGACAAAACTATTTATACTAAATTCATTGTCTTGAACATACGTTCTCCAGGTGTATTACAAGATATACCTTCCCATTAGAAATTTAAAAGTTGCATGCCATAGTGGCACTCCTTACCACCCCCTTGCCCGAGCCCAAACATTTTTGGGTAAAGTATATCTTGTGATACATACCTGGAAACGTCTCTTCAAGACAATGAATTTGTTATAAATAAATAGTTTTGTCCTGCAGCGATTATTAAAGGGGATACATAAGTATAAAATCCACATTTCAAAAGTCTAAAAACTCATGTATCGCCTTTAATAATCATCGTAGGGCGAAACTATTTATATCAAATTCATTGTCTTGAAGAGACGTTTCCAGGGATGTATCACAAGATATACCTTCCTATTTGAAATTTTAAAGTTGCTCTCCTTAGCGGCGCCCTAGCCCCCCCCCCCCCCTTTGGCCCAAATTTTTTCACCAAAAGAGGTCCCTCTCGAATTTATTAAATACGTGTTTTGCCATTTTTCAAAATCCCGAGTCATTTTCGAGTTAGGAGGGGGGGGGGACTTTTGGAACACCCTGTATATATATATAAAGAGTAACTACACTAATAATGCGTTGTATGCTCCAGAGTGAAAAGATAATAAAATTATCTAAGAGATGCAACAACAGGCTCTCTCTCACACACACATACAGCCAAAACATGCAGAAAAACTTTCGTCCCTGCATTAGAAATAGCCAAAAATTAATAAAGGTTGATTTTTGATAAACTATCTTCCATCCTTAATTATTATTGTTAGTTGATTTGTACCTTGTACTGGCTGTAGGTAAACATAGTTTTATATATGCTGTCCCAATTTCTCCTTCATTAAACTCCTACAATTAGCGATTGTTTTGAAATGTGTCATATTTGAATACAGATTCTATTTTAATTTAGATTAGAAATTAATGCGATAGGAACTTTATTAGATTGGTATTTAGTTTTTATTAATTTCATATTCTTAGACATCACAACATTGACTATAAAAAAATTATAATAATAAATAAATTTTATGTAATAAAAAATATTTTTATCAATTTCAATATTTTAATTTAATTTAAAATTTAACTCTACTATTTGGTCGTCGAATATTAAGATATTCGGCCGAACCGAACATTCAGTGTTACCTGCCGAACAGGGAGAATACCGAATAGTAACCGAATATTCGGTGTAACTCTACTTAACTTTTTATTGATTAAAGTCAAATTTCGAAACATACAGTAAAGCAATCAGTAAATTTGTTTTTTTTTACTTCCTTGTAGCTTAATTTAAAATTTGTAATCGGAAAATATCGCTTAACAATCTGTTTAAATCATTGAAGTGGGTGACCCGGAATTAGATTTGACATCTTCGTATAATTATTGCGCTATTTTAGAATATTCTTAGCGTTAACTCTTACAAAGTACTATGTATTGAAAGTTAAGCGTCTTAAAAACTGTGGTCTGGATAAAGTAATGTAAACCTTTTTTGTAAGAAGAGTTTCACCTCAGAAGTGCTTAGTAGAGTTTCTTTATTTACCGACTGGATAAAGCCAGCGAATAAAAAGTTAACGTTAAGTCATTTAGCAGAATAAAGAAAGCTGTGAGCAAAAATAATGACTTGATTTTTTTTCGGTGTTGAAGAAAAACGATCAATTACTTTTGCACGTTGCGTTGTGCTTCGCACGATGAAAACACTTAAAAATTATTATTCTCAAGACAAGTTACTTATTTTAAGCACTTGAAGATTTAAGACGTTTTCTGCTATCTTTATGATTGTTATTTTAGCAATCTTCTCATAAACTGATTTTGAAATGATTCAAAATTATTATCAGGCGAGTTTCAGTCAACTTGCTATGTAATTTCTAGATTAAACAAGAGGGAAAAATTATGCAACCTGCAGAAATTATTAAACACTTTTCAACATTGCCAGATTTAGCAAGAAAGAAACGAGATCTTTATAAAAACAAAATGTTTTATTTAACGAATATTTAACAGTCAAAAATAAAATTTGATCTTTATATGAGTTAATATATTGCAAATTCTTTTTCAAGTATCAGTGAAAGCTATTGAATAGTTTAAAATGTGCGAGTACGAGTAAACGTATGTTTGGCTTTATGTTGTGGTGCTTTCTTTAACTTATCTTTTCCTTCTAAATTAGTAAATTATCTTTAACTTAAACTCTGCCTGGATTTTTATATCTCTATTAATAATAAATCTAATCTTTACATAAAATTTGTTAAATTAATAAAGATTAAGATTCTATAGATTACACTCTTCTTTCTATATTTTTCATATATTTATTCTAAGTTCTGACCTCAGAGTTTTCCCTGAGTTTCTCCAGAACTGTCAAATAACAATTTTCATAATACAGGTTTACTTCCAGGCAAAGTCACATGCATTTAAAAAAAAAAGCACCAAAATTTTTTTTAAGCCATTATCATATAGTTTATTAATTAAAATTTTAACTCCTTACCCCTCTTCAGATTGAACTAAGCAATAATTAAAAAAATATATATAATTTTTTCTACTCAATCAAACAAGAGAACCGCGTTGTGTAACTGCAAAATTTATTCCCTGGTAAAAACCACAGCGATAGCAGAGTCTAATTGTTACCTATCTTGAAGTAAGCTGAACAGTTATGCTTAATTCTAATTCTTCAATATAATCTGGTAATACTACACTCTCTTCTATATATATTTGTCTATTATTATAAATAATATTATTAATACATTTATATTTCTCCCTTTTCTTGGTTTTAGACCTCAATGTTTCTAGTCATCATCCAAGTATTTAAATTACCAACAGGAATCAGGCAGTTCTTAAATCAAATAAAAGTAAAAAGAAAAATAATGTATAATAACTTTATTTATTCATAAATCTGGACCTGAAAAGGAAACTGTTAGCTCAATCCTCCTCTGGAATTGCAAGCAACAAAAATTTACTTTTCATTTGTTATCACCACCAATTATCTTAGTCTAAATAATTCACTTAACTCTTTTCTCTTTTTATTTATATTACCATTAGCAGTCAAAACACAATTCCAAAACAGAGGACTGAACTAACTCACTGCCCATGATTCCTGATCATATTTGTGTTCAAAACCCACATAAATTTCACCTGCTAACCCTTTTATATATTCTTATAATAAGATCATTACAAGCCTCCTATAATATATTTAACGCTTTATTATTAAATGTATACATTAGAATTAACCTGCTCAGTATCTAAGTGAATACATATCTGTCTATCAGTTAATCATACACAAGGATAATATGGGGGGCCCTGCCATCACTGTGATGAATAAATACAAAAAAAAAACTTTATTTTTTTATTCTACTCTTTTTATTCTCCTTTTCATTATTATTATTATTATTATTATTATTCTTTTTTTTTATTTATTAATATTATTATTATTATTATCTATAAAATTTATTACTCATTTTCTAAGAAATAAACTCTTATTTGATGACACATAAAACATAAAATTTATTACTCTTTTTCTAATACTAGGGATTTATACATCTTGATTTCATTGCTGCCCTTTAACACAATTATAAACACATCGCATTACTTTGAAAAATTCAAGAATATTACTATAATAATTTTTGAGTTAGAAAAAGCAAACAATAAATATCTCAAAAAACAGGTTTTAACACTTACACAATTGAGACTTCCACAGTTGAAGTTCCTGTCCATAGCAGACTACTGATAGGGATTGTCAAATGCAGGGGCTTTCAGAACCTTAAGCAGGGGCTTGCGTTCGGACCCATTTGAAGGATAGTTGTACATGGCACAATATTTCCTGGCAATTCTGGAACTAAGGATACACGGACGTGGCGAAACGAAGGTTCATATCTAATCGGATCCTCGAGGGAAAGTGACGTTGACCTTTCTTTACGAAACGAAAGGAACAAGCAGATAGTACTTAATTATACATCTTCCAGGCGAAGAATAATTTGTTTCCTTTCAACGATAGAACTAGTGCTGACCGAGGCGGTGGCCTATATTGTCATCCCGTGCCTCCCAGGTCTCCCCTCCAAACAGATTTGGAGCTTCACTGACCTGGGTGCTAGGCACTAATTAGGCCTCTTCCGTACATTAAGTCAAGGCGAGTTGACTCAAGTCTTTATTTACTCTCTATAAATAGCAGTGTTGACATCGCCGTTGTAAATTTAAACGATTCGTAGACGCATCCCGACCCTTTTTACCGGATCACTTCGTTCCTACCGCCAGTAGACCGGAGAGAGTGAAAAAAATGAGTTCTTCTCGTCTTAGCAAACTAAAACTTTTCGCTGAAGTGTTACAGGAGAGCCAAAAAAAAAAAAAAAGCGAACCCTCTCTATGACAGTTTAAGAGCTAATCCTCATCTGAGGGAGCTCGAAAGCTCCCTCCCTTTTTGTTAAGAGGACCCAGCTACCAGTCTATATTCGATAGAGACTTAACGTCGAATCAAAAAAAAAAAAAAAAACATTTTTCCCCCAAAAAAAGGAACTCAACTCTCACGTGATGCCAGCCGGCATTTTTAAAATTATTCAATCCCCAATGAAAATTCACTCAGTCAAAAAACACTCCTCCTAGTAAAGTGAACATTGGCCACGGGGCCCCTGTCAAGGCGTGGTTAATAATTCCCGCCGGACGCCCTGTTGGTGACCGAAAAAAAACAGCTGGGAACTAACCGTCACCCCACAAAATTCCAGTATTAACCTTTTTGAACTCGACAGATTTACTGTAATCCCCGTGTCATAGGCGCGAATTTATGTAATTCAAAGATCCCCTTAAATTCTCAAGTTACCTAACACTTCTATCATTTTTACTAGCAAGATAGCATTTTTGAGTTTCCAAAAACAAAAAAAATTCCTGCGAACGAGGTACTAACCTCACACGAACAAATTCCTATAGCTCCCTAACGCTTGTTTTTCCCAGAAAATGGAAATCTCTGCGACACTGTTGTCAACACCATCTGTTTCTGCAAGAGATTGTCTCTCTTTTTTCCTCGAAGTAAAAAAATATAAACGTCATTCCATTCCCACCGACTATCTTGTTTTCGTAAATAAGCTAAGAAAATTCTTAAGTGCAATTACACACAGTTTTGAAATAAAAAAAAACTAAGAATATATATAAAAGTTTTTAAATAAAATTAAACCGTTCGTGTAACATTTAAAAAATTATATAGTTTTGTAGAATTGGTAAATTAAAAAAAAAAAATTTAGTTTTCTGACATTTAAAAATTATAAAAACGTATAGTTTTTGTAGAATTGATAAATTAAAAATTTAGTTTTTTCCTGTACTAAGGGTTTAAAAATATAGTTTTGTAAAAGTATACAAGTTTTGAATAAAAACGAAACAGTTCTGGTAAAATTTAAAATATTAAAATTTAAAAAATATTGTTTTTGTAGAAATTCGAAATTCACCATAACATTTCTTATTAAAAGTAAAAATTTCATTTATCTGATATAAATGCAAAATCATCAAGAAATATTTCCAGACTAATTAACCACCACACTAATTAACATCATAAACATATTTAACTTTTTAATAAGGTTGTTTAAAAGGAGATACTATGCAATACAGCAGCAATTTGTAATAATTATAATTGTTATAATTTTGTAATAGAGATATAACTTACTATAGCTGACGTAATTCATGTTACATCTGTTATATAATTGAGCTACTTTTCACGAACGCTTTAATTTCGCCAAATTATTTTCTTCAAATGCTGACGTTGGAAGTCATGGAGTTTTCAAAAATTACAGTCACTTAAAAGGAAAACTCTTTTGACATTAATTGTTGATAATATCACATAATATCACATAATACCACATTCATTTTTTTCTTTCCTTTTTAACATAAGTGTTTCACAGTTAAAATTTCACATTATAATATAAATGCTTTATACTTTACCTTTATTCAGCTTAATTTTGAATATAATGTGCAGAAAAATGATGTAATGAATACGTTTCTTGCAGTAAAATGTGTGGTGTTTTGTCTATTGGTTTATCACGCTGTAATCTTTTTTGAAAGCTTCACGTGCAGAATATCATAATGAAATATACTGGCATTTTATGCGTCAACAATTTTTTTCTGTAAAAATTACAAAATAATTACTGTTTTTTTTTTCTGTAGATAAGCAAAGAAAAAACATTTTAATTTCCATTTTTCTGTTAATTTGTAGCAAGAAATGAGGACAGTCAAATTATCAGCAGACTTTAATGTAATTTCTCTCTCTTTCTCTCTCTCTTCTTCTTCTTCTTCTTCTTCTTTTGTTATTTTATTCTGTATTCAATAAAAGAAAATACTGGATTCGTAAAAATTTTCGATTTCCGGTTTTCGTTGAATTTACACGTTTTGAGAGATACAGAACACGATGTCACTATCTTTAGGAAATGTCTTTTTTGTCTGTGTGTGTGTGTGTCAAAAATTTTGTGGCGACTGTATCTCAGGAACTGCCGCAAAAAAATTGCATATAAATTTATATGTAGATGTATTTTGACATAAATTATTGCCTATGAATTTTTAGTGCCAATCTCACAACAGGTGACGCTGCTATACAGTGATTTCAGCAGTTTCAGGGAAGGCTATATCACAGTTTCTATTGTGTATAATCGAAGAAAACTTGATATGTGAAAAGACCATTATAAGACATTATGCTGATTCAATTTGGGTGCATATTAGCCAACAGGCGGTGCTGAAATTCTGCCATTTTCTCCGAGAACGGGAAAGCTATATATCAGATTCTATTGTATATAATTGTACAAAACTTGGTATATGAGAGAACCATTATGAAACACCATACTGATTTAATTTGGTTGTATATCGGCCAACAGATCGCACTACTGCTCTGCAATTAACCCTATGAATAGGAAGACTAAATATCAACTTCTATGGCATAAAGTTGCACGAAAGTTTATATATGCGATAACTGCTATGAAAACGAATTCTGACATAATTTAGGTGTATATCGGCTGACAGGTAGAGATACTATTGTGATATTTCATCTATATCTCAGCATCTATTGATTAAAATTGCATCAGACTCCATACGTAAAATTTTTATTGTGATAAGCTATGGTTACACTTGTGTACATGTTAAACAGTAAGTATCGATGTTATATAGAATGATATGGAAAAAAGTTTTGTGATGGCCACAACTACTAGATTTTTAAGAGTTAAAATTTTTAAATAAACATGTTTATAAAATATTTAATCTTTGCACCTAATCAGTTTATAGACTGGATAGAACTAAACATGATTAATTGAGAAAAAAAAAATGTTTGTCATGTAACTTGGCCTGTAAAAAATATTACCTATAATTCTTTTTATATAATCTGTAAATTTTGACATAAATCAATCTAATAAAAATCCATTCGAGACTACTCCCTTATAAGATTTCTGTATGGTAGGAAATCCAAAGTAAAGAGAAAAAAATTAATTAGAATTAATAGAAGTAGATAAAAAGAAGAGACTTCTTTAAACTTCTGAAAAGCACGCAAAACACGATTTTACTTTAACAGGGCTATAAAAAAGATACTAAAATGTAATTTTTGTTTACTCTGTTGTGCTCCTCTTTTAAAAAGTTTTACTTTGAAAACTACACTTAGATAGATAGTTTTTGAGACATTTTTACTTTCTTCTATATTCAGTAGAAGAAAGTATTGGATTCGTAAAAAATTTCGACCTCGGGTTTTTGATGGATTTACTCGTTTCGAGAGCTGTAGGACACGATTTGACCATTTTTAGAAAATGTCTGTCTGTGTGTGTGACAAACATTTTGTGGCGACTATATCTCAGGAACTGCTGCACAGAATTTCATACAAATTGGTATGTAGTTACACCTTGACATAAATTAGTGCCTATCAACTTTCGGTAAAAATTGTCTTACAGTTTGCGTTGCCATCCCGCTTTTTCTAAATTTTTAACATGGAGGTATAGGACAAAATTTTGTATAAATGGGCATAAAGAGAATTATTTTTTAATAATTATAATGAAATTTACAAGAATTATTTATAATAGAGATAGTCAACTGGTAAAAATTTTTTGTATATGTAGGAGCATAAGTCCCCCCTCGAGGGAAATAAATTTTCATGATGAGTATCTTTGAAAAGAGCTCGCCAGTACCTTTAAAATGAATGGTTGAACCCTCGATCTTTTTTTTTTTTTTTTTTTTTTTTTAAATGTAATATTGAGAATAAAATGAACTTTTTTTTGGATATTTAGTGTTATACTACTCTAATATGGAAATCGTACTGCATTATCATGGAAGATAATTTTATTAAATAATGATTTTAATAAATTATTTTTACTGAGTGAGTTTCCATATAGGAAAATATAGAAGAAAGTCATGTGGTGGCCTCAACATTCTAGTTTTCACTTGCTTAAAAAAATACATTTAAAGTATTTCATTTGATTTTTTTTTTTTTTTTTTTTTTTTTAGTCCTATAAATTTTAATAACTTTTTATATTATGAAAAAATTTTTAGGTATTACAATTAATCAATTAATTTTAAAATCGAATTTTTACAAAAAATTTCATTATAAACTTTATTTTATAATATATGTACATATTTATTTACAGCATAAAAGTGGCAACATTGTTGCTTTTATGTTGCACCGATGTCTACTCTTATTCCCGACAAACGACGGCCTTATTAATGGCTGAGAGGTTCTGCTTTCGAAACTGGTAGATGGTAAGTGCCTGGTTAGAAATTGAGTTCGTGAGCCTAGCCATTCGTAGTTTTCCTCTGTATTCTGCAAAATTCGCTTAAATACTAGCTAAGACCCCTTATAAAAACCTCATGGACAGCATACCATTCAAGCCTAAAACCTCTTGCCTTGTTAATCTCTTTATTGATCTCTTCTCTCTCTCTATGCACATACCTCTCGCATCTAAAGCACTGGACCGAAGTAGTTAGACAGATTTGCATGTTATATTTATGTACAAAGTTTTTTATTTATTATCACACAACACCAGTTTTGCCATGAATTTCACAGCCATTGCATTAAATTACATAATCAGTATCGCAATGAAAAGAATATGAAAATTAAGAAATTATACATTTTTTAATATAGTCACTAATTCTATGCATACAAGTATTCTGAATTTATTGAGCAGGTCAAAATAAAGTTCGTTAGACTTGGAGCAAATATATATGCATATTTTTCGGCTATTGATTTTTATCACAATTTGTCCAATATTTCATTGCTATTTTTCTCCTAAATTTTAATTATTTTCTTATCGTATTTAGCTAAGAAAATATTAATTACTAGCAAACCCATGCGAAGTTTTATTTATTTTTTATCTGCCTTTAAAATTTCAAACTTATAAGTCTTACACCAATTTCATCATCCAATTAAAATTTTAATTCGCCGGAAGCCAAATTATTATTAGTTTTTGTGGGATAATATACTAAAGACAGTTAAACCAAATCATTCAAAGAAAAGTTTCAACATAAAATTCATATTTGACGATCCAGTTTTCATATTTTCCCAGGCAAGACAGCTTTAATAAAGGACCCCTATGGCGACTTTTAATTTTTGCCTCCATGTTGACAAGATCCCTTTTATTTTATTTTTTCTTATTATCTATTCATTTCGGCATAATTTTTTATTAAAAAATTGTACCTATTTTGATTATACTTTTTATTATTGCGTTTTTCAGTCAATTTATGAAAAAGTTCATATTTTGTTTATATCTTTAAAGTATTGCTGGGTTTACATTGACGCTTGCAAGGATTGTAAATATGCAGCTTTTAAAAATAAATTTTTCTATGAAATGATTTAATCAGACAATCAGACAAATGTCGTCATTTTTTTTTCTTTATTATATCACTGAACTGAGTCCACGTGCTTAAATATTACTTGTATATAACTTTTATCCTCGCGTATTTTATTATCTCTATCGTATCGTTTCTACAAAATATAATAGTAAAAAACTGAATTGAGTCCTCGTGCTTAAATATTACTTGTATACATTTTTTTTATTCTCGCGTATTTTATTGTCACTATCGTATCGTTTCTACAAAATATAAGCGTAACTGGTGAACGTTAGAGAAATCTGTATATATATATAAATTACGTGTCACGATGTTTGTCCGGGGTAAACTCCTAAACTAAGGAACCGATTTTAATGAAATTTTGCACACTGTGTGCAGTTTGGTCCAACTTGAGAGATAGGATAGTTTTTATCTCAATTTATTGTCACAATATTGTTTTATTGCAATTATTTGTTAATTATAGACCTTTATTAAAGTTGCTCCAAAATATCTGTGAGTTCCATTAATTTAATTGTTGCCAAAAAAAAAAAAAAAAAATACGAGTTCATTTTCGTTCGACATAAAAATAAATACATTTAATCAAACGTGAACGTTAAAAAATTATAAAAAGTTAAATTATGCATCTCACGAAAATTGACGTCATAATCAATTTAAAGATTTTATACACATTGATAAAGTGCTAATGTAGTTCTATCATAGATATAGTAATATATATAGATCTCTCATCCCCATGTTATCGTACAAAGATTTTTGATGCCGAAAAAAAAAAAAAAAAAAAAACAAAAAAAAAAAAAAAAAGCTTTGGAAACAGCCATTAAGTGGTATTGAAAAAAAAAAAAAGAAAGAAAGAAAGAAAGAAAGAAATATGAATTTGAAACTGTATCTGGAGTCTTCCATTCCCATTTAGCAAATAAATTATTCATAAATTTTATTTGCTAAAATATTAGTATGTATTCCCGTGTGTATTCACTCGGGGAAAGACGGCCATATTTTGGTAAAAACGTCGTCTTTTCCCAAATGAAAAGGAATAACTTTTTTCTCCCCAATGATCACTCTATTCTATATATGCTATACTATATCTATGAGTTCTATACGCAAGCGAAGTGTGACTCACTGACCGTCTGTGCAGCCAAGAAAAAGATTTCCTATGTTAATTGCCCACTGGATTTTTTGTAAGAAATTATTAAAAATCGAGGAAATTTATTTTCCGATTTTAATCCTTATATTTGGGTATAGATATGTATTAGTTATCGCGGGTGTTAGATTGAATTATTTTGCTGTCAAATTGACAAAATTTTAATTTTAAATTTCAAAACTCTGTCGCCCTTGGCTTTTTTTATTATTATTATTATTATTTGGTGATCAAAAGCGTAACACGAAAATATACATGCCAGATGTATGCATTGTACGAAATGTAATGTGTATTATTCATTGTACGTATGTATGACATGTTATATGTATTGTACGAAATATTGTTTCATATTATTCATTACTCTTTTAATATAAGTTGTTAAAATAACCATGATTTTTGAAAGGAATTAAATATTTTCGCCAGATAATTTGGCGATATTCTTTTTTTTTTCGCCAAGGATGACAGAAATGAAATCTATTCCGCTGCATAATATTAGTATCTTACATCAGATATTTTATTTAGACAATTGAAAACAAATTTGACTTCAAACTATGATAGAATATTTATCATTTTCCTTTTAATTAGTATATTATTAGTATATTAAAATTTAAAAGCATGGTATATAAAAAGTTTTTTTTTTTTTTTTTAATCTTATAATTATTCTTATCTTAATCCTAAATGTTTCCTATCTTTATTAACTTGAATTTACTATTAAAATTTTAACATACTCAAAAACTTCTCATCACTTCGTTAAAATACACTAAACTTTTCCAAAATCTTTTTCTATTTAAAATGATACATGTATTTACTTTAAATGTCCAATATTTCATAAGATTTCCAATTTTAAAGTTTTAAAATATTTATCAAATTTACTTATTTTTCTGGTTTAGCCTTATTGTTTTCCTTTTTTTAACTACAGCTGTTGCCCTCTTTAAAATATTTAAAATGATGAGGTCATTTTATAGTAAAATTATCCATTATAGCATATATTATATTTCACTCCTCCATAAAAATTGATTTTAAAATCGTCTGTTTCTTTTATACTTTTATTTTAATAGAATTTTAATAGAATTTAATTTATATATTAGTCATTTTAGCAATTTTATCCAAAGTAGCATTAGAAATAATATATATCACTTCTCCATTAAAATTTATAGGACCCTACAATGAAATTAATTTGTGCTTAATATCAACACTACGAAAATTTTTATCAATCGCTTCCAAATTTTGACCTAAGTTTCAAATCTCAACCCTGTGGGTTTTTACATCGGCTACAACGTTTTCGTCTTTGTTCGTAAATAATAATTTGACTGTACTAAATAGTTTACAGCCGTATAATTCAACGTATAACTTAGTCACAGCAACGCGTGGCCGGGTCTGCTAGTATTATATAGATTATTTTCTTACATATGGATTATCAACATTAGTATTACGTATTTTAAGGGATTAGTATAAGTTATACACCCTCCCCCCCCCTTAATTTACTGATTTTTTGCGTAAATTGCTGTGTAAAACATACTTTACAAATGATTGCACATTATATGTTTTTTTTTTTTTTTTCTTTTTAATGTATGGACATTTTTAGTCATTTTTACATTAATTCTTTTTTATCATTTCGAAAATTAGAAGCGCACCGTAGACAAATTTAAACTTTGGCACGTCCTTTATATCGTTTTCATTAATAAATAAAATTTAGAAAATTTGGATATATAAGTGAATTAGTATTTCCCATTACACCTTTCAAAGAAAAGATTTTTTAGAATAAGAAGCACCAAAGTGGGTGATTTAAATAGATTTTGAAGAGGTGACAATCAGGTAAAAATATACTTATGACTTTTATATAGGATTCTTTTCTCTGAAAGGGGATTTTCTTGTCCTTCTATAAAATGCATATAAACTAGTATGGAAGTAGTATGTTGTGGACACCGCAAGACTTTCTTCTATATTTTCTAAAACAAATTTGCGGAGAACAAATTATTTACTAAAATTATTTTCCACGATAAATGCAGACGATTTTCATCTCAGCGAAGCATAACACTAAATGTCCAAAGAAAGTCAATTATGTGCCGAAGTCTGAGGATTTTCTTTTTTCCTTTCTTCTATATTCAATAGAAGAAAGTATTGGATTTGTAAAAATTTTCGACCTCGGGTTTTTGATGGTTTTACTCGTTTTGAGAGCTGTAGGACACGATTTGACCATTTTTAGAAAATGTCTGTCTGTGTGTGTGTGTGACAAAATTTTGTGGCGACTGTATCTCAGGTACTACTGCATAGAATTTCATACAAATTGGTATGTAGTTACACATTGACATAAATTGAATGGTTGAACCATCGATCTCTTTCTCTCTCTCTTTTTTAATGTAATATTGGGAATAAGATGAACTTTTTTTGGATATTTAGTGTTATACTACTTCTCTAATATGGAAATCGTACTGCATAATCATGGAAGATAATTTTTTTTTAAATAATAATTATAATAAATTATTTTTACTGAGTTAATTTGTATAGGAAAATATAGAAGAATGTCATGTGGTGGCCACAACATACTAGTTTTTTTTTTTTTTTTTTTTTTCGTTAAAAATGAAAAAAAAAAAAAAAAAAAAGGAATAACTTTGTTTTAAATCATCACAGATTTATGGTTCGACAGTTGGTTTTAAAAATAATAATGAATTCTTTTGAAAGATACCCTTATTGAAAATTTATATCCCCCATGGGGTACTTCCTGAAGCGAAGCCCTTACTAATACAAAATTCTTTTCCTGGTTGACTATTACTCTCAATTCTTTTTTTTTTTTTTTCTTTTAATTTCACATTAAAAAGCTAAAAATAATTCTTCTGACGTACATTTATACGAAATTTTGTATTATATTGCCATGTTAAAAATTATGAAAAAAAGTGGGATGTCAGCTCCACCTGTGGAGCGATTTATTCCAATACATAATCAGTACCAGTTTAGGTAAAGGTCCAACTTAATACCAAATTTGTTTTTTAATTTTATCCATTGATTCGTGAGATATACAGTCCACAAAGTTTGTGATAAACTTCACTTTAATAATTTTCTTAATATATCAACGTTCATATTCAGTTTATTTATAATTAAAATTGACATTATTGCAATATTTTAAATTGTTGATTTAAAGTCTACCTTTCATCAATATTTCAAAGCGCTAATTATAATACAGTTTCGAAAGATTTATTTATTTATATTATATTCTTTTGAAAATCATACTTTATAAATGATTGCACACTGTCTGGGTTTTTGTTCTTTCATATGACATACTCTCAACTATTTTCCATATTTATTATTATTATCATTTTTTAAATTTCTATACAAAAAAGAGCTACGCACAAGAGACAAGTGGGATAAAGAATGAAAAAGTAAAGCTGAGAGTTGTGAAAGTGATCCTGTTTCGAAAGAAAATACCTTCATGCAGAGTGTAAAATTTGGGGTCGAGAAACAAAAGGGAAAAGAAATATTGAGAACGGAAGACTCAGAAGAACGTTTAATGGCAGATATTGGCTAATATTGTTCCGTTAATACTATTTAGTTTTCGTGCGTTTATAGCGTATATTATTTTCCTTTTCTTTATTGCTTTATGCAGGCTGTATTTTTGCAGTTTATTTTTGCGCAATAAGTTAAAAAATAGAATTTCGTGCTATTGTGTTAAACCTCGGTCTTAACCGGCGGATCGTGACATCACGAGAAATGTAAGTTCTCCGTTTGACTGACACATTTGTTGTGTATATTAAAATTTAAAACGAGAATGATAAGTGAACTTCAATTTTTTTACATTGTTCTAAATACATAAATAAAAGTATTGAATTCGAGGAAATTTTATACTTCCGGTTTTCGGTGAATTTATATGTTTTGAGACGTTCTGAACAAGATTTTAACATTTTTAGAAAATGTCTGTGTGTCTGAACAGTGTTACCAAAATTTTGTTCACGCTGTATCTCACGAACCAATGAACGGAATTTAATCAAACTCGATAATTAGTTGAACACTGACCTAAAGTGGTGCGTATTACATTCGGGAATCAGTCGCTCAACAAGTAGCGCTGTTATCATTTATATATTTTTTCATAATTTTAATTTTATAGCGTAGGTAAAAATTCCATATAAATGCACATAATCAGAATTATTTTTAATTTTTCAATAAAAAAAAATCTATATTCATAATACAAACAGTCAACCAGGCCAAAGAAATGTGTATATGTTGGGCGATTAGCAATGGCTAAATCAAGACTCCGGCTAAATATTCCCAACGGTGAGTGTAAAGTTCCAATCTGGTATCTTTCAAAATAACGTGTCATTGTCTTTAAAACGTCTAGTTGGACCATGCATCTGTATATGTGATAATTTGAACAAAGTTTTCAATTGTTATTTTTTTAACACACATATAAAGAAATCTTGAAAAAAAATTCATTTTTTCAGATATCGTTTGTAAGGCACAAAATTTACTTTCTTTTAAAATTTAGTACTATGCTTTATTGAGATGAAAGTCATCTGAATTTTTCGTGGAAAATAAATTTTACAAATAATAAGTTTAATAAATAATTTATACTGCATAAATTTGTATAAGAAACTATAAAAGGTTTGTGATGGTCACAAAATACTTAAAAAAAAAAAAAAAAAGCAATAGATTCTTAAACATTATTTTAAACATTTGTGTTTATTTATTTAATTTTATTTACACGGCTCAAAAAATTAGGGGAGCACATGGTTTTAACGAAATTACGCAAATACTTATATCGATAACTAATGTCAAATAAAACATCCATAATTTAAAGCTTGGTAGAAAACAGACGAAGAAAGCTTCATATGCAAATCAACGTTCATGACTTCAAAAAGCAGAAAATGAATATAAGTGCAGAAATCGTGATTTCGCAGAAGCTTCTTTTTTTTCACTGTCTCATTACTGAAATTCGATCGTTCGGTTTTTGTTTTGAGAAAAGGTGTATTGAAAATGTCACGTCAACGTGATCTACCGGAATCCATGGCTTGGCGTATTATCTGGAGACTTGAATCCGGCCCAACTCAAAGAAGTATAGCGGACGCTGTTGGGGTGGCAAGAAGTGTAATTTCAAGATTGTGGAATCGATTCCAAGCAACCGGGAATGTTGTTAGACGTCGACCAGGACATGGTTGTCCTCGTGCTAAAACAGCAAATAATGTCCGATATATCGTGTTAACAGCTCGTCGAGGCAGAACAACCATTGCTAACTCAGCTACAAAGTTTCTTTTGGCAACAGAGCGAAGGGTCTCAAGCCAAACAATCCGAAATAGGCTTCATCAGGGTGGTCTTTATGCACATAGGCCAATGGTGTGTACTCCATTGACAGCAAGACACAGTGCGGATCGAAGAAGATGGGTTACTGAACATCAAGATTGGATGCAAAGTGATTGGAATCAAGTTCTGTTTACTGACGAGTCTCGATTCAGTTTAGAGTGTGACACCAGACGTGTTTTGGTATGGCGAGAAAAGGGAACTGGAAATAATCCTATATTTGTTCGTGAGAGATCACATTACAGAAGCAGTGGTTTGATGGTGTAGGCTGGAATCAGCACAGGCGGACGTATTGACCTGCGTATCATTCGGAATGGCAATTTAACGGCTCAAAAGTATGTAGACGAGATTCTGAGACTTCATGTCGTACCTTACGCTGCAGAAATTGGTGTTTCCTTAATTTGAATGCATGATAATGCCAGACCTCATACAGCTCGTCATGGGGAGAACTTTCTTGAAGCTGAAACAAGGCAGCGTATAGAGTGGTCAGCATGCTCTCCTGATCTAAATCCGATCAACATGTTTGGGACACACTCAGACGACGCGTTGCGACAAATGAAAGGCCTTCTTCATTTGCCGCAAGACTTTTCAAGAGTTGGAGATCACACTTCTTCAAGAGTAGAACAGTATCCCCCAAAGTCTTATCAATAACCTCATTCACCCACGCCAAATAGGTGTGCGGCAGTCTTAGCAGTTCGTGGAGATCACACGCCATATTAAACATCCTATATCATTTCCAAAAATTAAGTGTTTTGTCATTTTCATGCAACGAAATTGTTGCCCTGAAGCATCATTTCATGTTCTTTCTACCATTAAAAAGAAGGAAAGTTTCCATACAATTGTTTTTTGTAGCTATTTTTCTGTCTTGCATTTTGTTATACGTGCATTCTCCATTTTATGCCCATGCATGGCTATCGCACAACTATTTCTTCGTTTTTTTTATTGCTCTCCTAATTTTATTTGAGCAGTGTATTTATTTATTTACTTATTTTCAGAATACTGTGGAATAATATTTCAGTATTTTTATAATGTACACGGTGATTATAATTGAAGTAATGCCACTTAAAAAACCTCTAGAACATCTTCTACATACTAAATCTTGGTAAAACGGGATATGCAGATTATGTCAAGTATGAAAAAACATAAAAATAAAAATAAAAATTCAGTTTAAATTTTGACTGCCAGGTAAAAATACGGCGCATAAATCATCAAGAGCAAATAGTCAAGATTTTTCAATGTTGGATGAGCAAGAAAATGTATGAAAAAATTTAATTGAATTGTCAAGAAATATATTTTTATCATATATATCATACCTGCCAGCATATCATAATTAATATTCCGTAGTATTGTTAGTATCCGCCCAATTTTTCTGTGCCACTTAATTTTTAAGATAATTTTCTTTAAAAGTAATTACCATGAAATACGAAGAAAAATACTGTAAAAAATGACTGGGGTGAAAAAGCCTAACGATACTACGGAACTAACGATACCAACGGGGACGAACGATACTACGGAATATTAATTAGGATGTTGGCAAATCTGTATATAACATATACACTATAAAACAAATAATTTTTATGTTTTAACAGAAAATGTGTACCAGTTTTTGCTGTAATCAATATTTTTAGAAATTGGAAATTTCATTTTGCCACTGGAATAACTTATTGATTTTTTTTTTTTTTTTTTTTTTTTTTAAGTTCCCCATCATATTATAGGTATGGCGAACTTCGGTAATCCTGAAAAATTTCGACCTCGGTTTTTTGACTTTTTTACACGTTTTCAGGTGTGAGGAATCCGAAAATGACAAAATTTGTATGGTGTCTGTTAGTGTGTTAGTGTGTTAGTCCGTTAGTTTATTAGTCTGTGTACACGATATCTCACGAACAAATTGTCGCAAAGAGGTCAGATCAGTTTTAAAATATTACTTTCGACACTGGCAAGAACCCTATTCATTTGCAACATTCGAATTAAAAAACTTCGTAAGTTATTAGAAATTCACGATTTTCTTAACATGGGAGAATAGGACAAAAATTCACTTAACGTGCATTAAATGGAAACTTTTTACTGTAAAACTGTCAGACCAGTTTTAAAATATCAATTTTAATGTCGGAATGAACATCGGTAACTATAAATATGCTACTTTGAAAATTTCACAATTTGTTGGAAATTTACGAATTTCTTAACATGGCAGTATAGTTCAAAATTTCACATAAACATCAAGTTTGAGAGATATTTTCATCGGAAAGATGTCAGACTACTTTTAAAATATTATTTAGGACACTGGCATGAATATTAATGACTATGAATTTTCCAATATAAAAATTTCGTAAATTATTGGAAATTTATGAATTTCTTAACATGGCAGAATATAGCAAAATTTCCCATAAACGTCAATCTTGGAGGATGTTTTCATCGTAAAGATGTCAAATCACTTTTGAAATATTATTTAGGATACTGGCATGAATATCATAGACTATGATTTTTCCAATTTAAAAAACTCGCAAGCTGTTTGGAATTTACGATTTACTTAACATGTCAGAATAAGGCAAATTTGAGCATAAATTTCCATTTTGAGGATCATAAATACATTAGACAACTTCAAAATTACATTTATGATATTTGTTTGAACATGATTGAATACAAATATTCTAATAGGAAAAATTCGTAAATTATTCGTAATTTACGATTTTATCAACATAGCGAAATTGTAAATTTTTATATAAATATGAATTTTGTGGATTATTGCATTGTAAATAGTAGCATGAAAACTAAACAACGGAATCGACCCTGATAAAATAAATTAATAGATTAGAATAAGATAAATATATCGAAGTGAACGGTGGATAGCCTATTAGGCGGGGATTTCATTCTGTCACTGAATCAAGCTTTGGTCAAATTCATTTCTTTTAACTTGTATATAATATGTCCTGTACAAGAAATTTATGAGAACATACATATGATGGGAACTGAGCAGAGTCAATGCCAACTAGTTTTGTTTATTAAAATTTGTGATGTAAAAGCTATTTACACGCAGGAAATTGCGGTACTATCGCCAAATTTATCTGAAAATAGTAGATATCTATTTCTTAATATTTTCTTAACAAAGTTTTGTTAAAAGTTCTATCTTACTCGAATGACTATCGTTCTCTCTAATGCCCTCTCTTCTTTATCTTTCAGATAAATTTATAATAATCATCACGCTAAGGAGCTTTGTAAATTTTATTTCACGAATGGAAATATAAAATTGTTTAATTAGACTGACTAAAAAGATATTTGCTTAGATAAAAATGAATTTTGTTCAAAGAAAAAAAAAAAAAAAAAGAGGGTGGGGAGGGGGTATAAAGTTGTTTAATTTAAACTGACTTGGAAAACTTTAAAAAAAAAAAAAAAAAAAACTTTTATTTTTTGACTAATTTTATATTTCCGAAATATTTAATTAAAATTATTTAAATAACAATAATAACAATTCATCATTAAAAGCAGGAAGGAAGACGTGAATTAATGAACGAAGAACCACATATGCAAATGAAGCCTCATATAAAGCAAAAGATTTTAGAAAGAAACATTGGTGGATTAGATAGTATATATCAAATATGATGAAATAATAACTACAAGACGAAGAAAGAGCAGAGACCACCATGGGTTAAGACAGGTAGAGCGTTTAGACTGGGTTAAACAAGGAAGGTATTAGGCTGACTTGGAAAAATAAAAAGATTTTGTTTCGACTAATATGAATTTTGTTATTAAAAAAAAAAAAAAAAAAGTAATGAACTGTTGAATTTAGGCTAAATTAGAAAACTAAAAATAATTTAATAAATGGTTAGTGATAAAATGTATTCCCCTTCGTAGCTGAAATATTTTTATCAGGGCCTAGTTGAATATTCAAACAAAACAGTTAATCCTTTGTAATAGCCATTAGAAATTATTATCGCCGAATTTATCTGAAAACAGAAGTATCTGTTGATATATTTTGATAAAATTTTGTTCAGAGTGAGTAGCGTACTTGTATGATTCTAATTGTTGCTCTTCCCATAATTCCTCCTTCACAATAAAGGGCTTTTCGTGAAATTTATTTCATAAATAAAAATACAAAAATGTTGAATTAATCTGGCTTAAAAAAAAAAAAAAAAAATCGACTAAAAGACGAAGAAGACGAATTTATGAAATTATTTTAATGAGTTACAACTAAGATAATGTCTAGAAAGTGGTAATATATGGATCTTTACATACGTAACTAACCTACATTTGAGGTTTTGTGTCTGGGTCGCATCTATAAGACAAATCCACGATAAACTGGGAGATTAGAAGGTTTTGTTTCATATATTTTATTGTTCATATTCTCGCTTTTCACTTTGTCTGACTTGTGAGATAATGTATCATTCATTTTATTTGACTTGACCTAAATGAGGAACTGGATGGCTTAAAACACATTTTGTTTGCTAAAGTATGTTGAAATAATTTATTTACCCCGAAATGTGGGTGAATGTTTTGAGGAAGAAACAAGAAAAGGTGAAATTATGTATGAATTTTAAGGTGAAGTTTTACCTTTATCTTGTATTATTATTTTTGATCTGTGAAATAGTACAGAATAGACATGTGTAATTAAATATATATATATATATATATTTAGATAATATTTTCAGAATTATTTAAATATTGTTATAAGTATAACATGAACTAATGGTAAAGAACTAACAGCATGAAACTATTTTCGAAAAATTTTAATTATTTATTAATTCAAAATCACAAAGAAAAGAGAAAAGGTTCATGCAAAAGCGCTTATTTTTTCTTACGCGTATATGGTACAGAAAGGATTGTTTTGGGGTCAAATTTTCGAAATTTAGAATTTTGATATATTTACAAAAATCAAGTTTTAGCGTCTGGTTTGTGTGCCTGTGTGCTTGTGAGTTTCATATCATCATAACCCAAGAACTAATAATTATAGCAAGAAGTCCAAACTCGGTATTCTAAATCTGTATCACATGTGGATGTTACTACTATTATTATTATTATTCGAACAAATGATCCCTGTAGGGAGAATTACAAAATTATTTAAATATATTATGTCTGTAGGCTAAATTTCTTATAGATTCTGTTTAACATTTTTAATCTGCCTTAAACATAATAAAATAATATAATATTACACACATTCTCTTTATGCACAAAAGCATGTTGTATATAGATTACGATGTGAAAAATATTTATCTTTCGTTTATAGGATCCCACAAAATAATTTCGACAGATTAGCGCTATATTTGGAATAGCTTGAAATTCATTTTAAATTGTGTCATTCATATATATATATATATATATATATTCTGTAATAAATTTAAGTACATTGTTTGATGCGTATATTGTTTGCAGATAATATACAGAGTTTCCAAAAATAAGCCAAAAACGTTTCAAAAAATATTGTGTGGAATGATACGCTGAAGAATTTTAAATAAATAAAAATTAAATTAAAAATTAACAGCCTTAAATGTTTTATGAATATATAGCTATAACATTCAAAAGGGAAATTACCACTTCACCGAGAAATTCATTTAAATAAAAATGTTTCTAAAACTGATTGGAACCACTGTTTAAAGTATCTGAAAATGGGCAAAACGTCTATAATAATGTAGTGTAAGAGAAAGTAGAGTTAGTGCCATACCAGATTATTTTCAATGTAAATAAAATATTTTATTTAACGAATATCCAGAATAACATAATCAAACATCATCGTTATTTTGGCTAATACATTATATTCATTGCTTCAAAATGTCAATAAAAGTTCTGTGGCAACAAAAATGTACGTGTGTATGTTTACTTTTTGGCTTCTGTATCACAAATACATTTTCGTTCATCGAAATAAAAATAGTTTAATCTAAAAATAGTTTTATAAAATTATATAAAACTATTCGTATAAACTATTCGTATTTATAGCTAGATTTGCTAATGATTCAACTTTCTACATGGCCTTTCGTAAGATTTTCTATGCACCAAATAGTATATGCAATCATAAATTAAATTATCTTTACTTGTGAAATTTTATTATTCAAAAGCACACATCCAACACTTTCAATAAAAGATAAAATACAGAAATTTCTTTTGTGCAGCTTTATATATTATTTATAAAAATCAATTACAAATCTGACTTTATCAAGAATACTTAAAAACGTACTTTTATGAAGCAGAGTGGATAGAATATTTTGTTCATAAAAGAGAAGTTTTACAAAGATGAAAAGAGATTACAAAAACATTTTTTCCAAAATGAAAATATTACTTACTCTTATATTAAGGCTAATAACATAGATCTACAAAAATAATTTTGACGAAATTTGGTTTGATAATGGTAGCTGATAAATATTTTTTGGTGTGCTGGAACCAAAAATGAAGCCAGTTTTTTTCTATAATGTATAGAGTTTCGGTAATACAGGGTGTCTACCGACACAATTTATGTTCTCTAATGATACAATAGTATTTTCCATGATTAATTATTATTCATTATGGAAACATAATATAAAAGTTACTATATAAATATACTGGTGGAAGAGCACGGAAGAAATTATGACTTTAGACTGGCTTCATTTTGGTTTCAGTAGCCAGAATTATCAAATCAAAATTTTAGATATAGATCTGTGCAATAAAAACATTATTTAATCCTGTTAATTTATAATTTTAATTTAAAAACATTTATTTTTACTTATTTATTTTATTTATTTTGGGGGATGATGGTGATAAGGATGAAAATTTACTCTGTCTCTCATAAGCAAATAAATTTCGTTAAAGATTAATGTTTATACATTATAATATAGCATGTATATAATAAGTTATGTGAATGTATAATAATTTTCTTAAGGCTTGACTGTTCAACTGTTTAATTATACATATATATATATATATATATATATATATATATGTATGTATGTATGTATATATAATGAAGGCTTTTATTATTATTATTATTATTATTATTATTATTAATTCATATTTCGTAATAAAAACTTTTAAAGTATCATGCTAATGGCATTTATTTTATTGCTGTTTAATGGACTGTAATTCAAAACATTGAAAAGGTTAAATACGTCTGTTCATTGAGATGATAAATTTTGTTTGAATCATTAGAAAATTGACACGAAAAAATATCGTCAGCAACATTATTAGGATATTAATTACATGCTGGCTACACGAATCTTTTTTTTTTTTTTTTTTTTTTTTTTTTCCATTTTTACATACAGCCTGTAAATCATACCTCTAAAATTTCAAACCTACACTGAGAAATAGAATAATCCTTTTACAACTAACTGTCCATACATTGAAATTCCAGATACTTTGAAATAAAAGAATGAGTTTTTAGTTTCGTTACAATTCCTTCCATTTTCAATGGCAATGGAAGTTTAATTATCTGCCGAATTGACAAAAATTCCATTTCCAAAAAGATGCAATTTGGGCAATTTTATTTTGTACAGGAATAGGAGTTTAGGTTAATAATTAGAAATTAAATTTTAAATGTTTATGGATTCTTTCATTTTCTTTCTATTAATTAATTATTTTTTAATGTTTTTGCATAGTATTGCGTAATTTATTTTCATATAAATAGTGAGTTTAAATTTAAGACAGTAAATTTACACCACATAGTGAATTTAAGTAGTAATAATAATAATAATTAAAAAAAAGCTTATTAACCTAATTTAAAATGCACTCCGAGCATTTCCCAATTGTAGTACGTAATACATTCAAATTCCTTTGTATGTCAATGTAAACTAATGGTGAATGAATGCTTTTTATATCATACACTACATGAATCACGATTTTATGTATAAACAAACATATGCTAATGTATAAAAAAGTGAAATTTGGCCGATAGACAAATTTGCATTTGAATTCCTCTGCGTGTCCTGTTCTCGGTCTTTTTGTGCGGCTGGTTGGTTGGTTGGGTTTAACATTGCACTAGTACTGTGCAATAGGTAATTGGCGAGGGTCTGGGATGCACTTCTAAGAATGATCCGAAGGCATACCATCACAATTTCGATCCTCCACAGAGAGGATGGCTCTCCCGCTTCGGTGACCCCAGAGGTATAATTTGGATGGGAACATGGAAAACACTGCCGCTACGACGGATTTTACGTGCACCAGCCCCCATTAGTGTACACCACTGTCTTTGGCCATCTCTAACCCGCAATCTTCCAACTACGAACTCGGCGCTCTACCGATCGGGCTAAAGCGGCCCCAGTCTTTTTTGTTCGATCTTTGTAAAAAGTTTCAAGTACTATCTCGTTGTCATATAAATATGAAATATTAAATTTGGACTTCTACTAATGTCTGTTTTTGAATTATTGTGATAACAGATGCACTCATACACTTAGACAAATCACCTGATAAAAATACCTGGTTTTCGGATTTAAAGGATCTCAAAACTTGTGATTTTAGCAAAAACTAAGTTTCGAAAATTTGAATCAAAAATAATATTTGCTCTATATGAAAAGACAAAACAAAAATTAAATATTCACTTTAAACTTTCTGTACCGTGTTGTTATTATGGATTATGAAATGTTGTTATTATCAAGGATTCTGTTGTAGGAGTTTAATTAAATATATATTTTAAAAAATCGTGATGAATTTTATGCAAACACCATGAGTTACAAAAACTCGCAACAATTGTTTCTGGTCGAAATAATTGAGCCGGACCTTTCATCAGGGGAAAAAAAAAATACGAGTGGTTCATGAAAGTGTCAAAGAACAGCATCACGCTGCATTCATGCCAAATACTTTTGCCTGAAGGACGATCGAAAACAATTATCACGGGTTTTCAATGTAAGCTATTTGTCATGCAACCAACCACTACCTTGTTCATTTTTATTCACTCAACCAACCTTCCATGCCGCTGTGAGCGGGAAAAAGGTGTTTCAGCGGTTAGTGGAGCCAGAGCCTGATTAAGGCCTGCTGAGGCACAAAGTCCAGGAGAATTTTTATTTTTGTTCCTCCTCCCCTCCCCAACAAGCTAAAGCAATTTTCTCAAAACAAATACCTAATTTGTGCAGGAAGTTTGAATGCTGGTGACAAAATTAAAGCGTCGCTTTCATGAGAAATTAGTTTTAACTTTTTTTTAATGTAATTTTTTATAAGGTATTCTTTATAATACTTTGTTTGTCTTTAATCCTAATCTGCCTCATTCATATACCATATGAAATTAGCGGGATGTAAATGTTAACACATGACTAAATACCATCAAAAATATAAAAAACATTTTCGATTAAGATAAAACAAAGTTTTTAAATCTATATATATGTAAATTTGTCAGTGAATCTTTCTCTAGATTTTTTGGTTCGTACTATGCAAAGTTACATATTTTCACGAATCACAACAAAAATTGGTACATTTATCAATCACGAGAAAATCTAGCTAATGCTCACGTTAGAGCTATGTGGTAGGAAACTGGCGACGTTTTGGGATCCCCCCTCTAGGTGTGGTCCGGAGACATGCCATACAATTTCGATCCTCCATGGAGAAGACTGGATTCCAACAAATTATCATCAGCTAAATTTCAGTTTTTTTTTTTTTTTTTAAGAAAGTTTTGACAAAAATAGCATTCAAAAATTACTAAAATCATTTTTGTGCCTCTAGATAGAGGTGCCCTAGGCCGAGGCCTAGTCGGTCTGTGCGATAATCAGGCCCTGAGTGGAGTTTTAGCCTTCTGTTCGTGATGTAGGATGCAATTGACGCATCTGAGTTAAAGAGAGTTCATTTTTTTGTTTTATTTGTTTTAATAACATGAGCACATGTTTGTTCACATGTGTATAGAACCTCATTGAATATATTCATATCTTGGATTTATAATAATAATTAAAGAGTAATATATATATATATTATATTTTAATCACATTAAAACTGAGACAGATAATACATATTAAAAAAAATACATTTTAAAATTTTAAAAACACAAAAACATAAATTTAAACGTTTCGAGCCTATTACAGGCTCCTCATCAGTATAAACATCAAGTGCAAATGATGAGATGAACAACAGACTTTATGTGAGTACAACGTATTCATCAGGAACTGCGCATGCCTCATTAAGTGGAGAAAAATGTTGATTTGTGTACCAGCCCTCCAGGAAAATTCTTGAGTGATAATTTAAACAATTAGATACGATTATTTTAGTATTGTTAAAATCAGGTAAATGGTCAGTTTCTATGGCATGTTGTACTATTTTTGAATGTATATCATGGTTTTTGAAATTTGTTTTATGTTCCTTAATATATATATATATATATATATATATATATATATATATATATATATGAGAGAGAATTTCTGTTTCAAGAATCTACACTCGTTCATCACAGTATTTATTTACAAAGTTTTTATTTTTATTTTTAATTTTAACATCAGTATCTATGTGCTTTTTACTGCAAATTATATTAACAGAGGGCCTACACATCCTTCGTAAGTGCATTATACCTTTATTTACCTCAAACGTTTACAGACAATAATAAATTAATGCAATTGTTTTCTTTTATTTATTTTTAGCTAAAATACGCATTAGTGGCATCCCTTGACATTCGTTAAATTATGTTAGTATATATTTAATAATACATGTGGATAATTAAATAGCTGAACATTTGCATCAAATTACTCGAGTCTGATTAAAAGAAAGTCAGGTGGACAACTTTCTTATGTAATTTTAAACAGTCATACTAAAGGCCTTGTGGAGTTATGATTGAGAAAAAGCCTGCAAATTTTATGGCTAAAATATCTTTTTAAGTAATCTTTTTATCAAACGTCCCTGACATTGAAGAAGCGGCTTCATCCAGATAAATGGGCTTTAAACTCTCCAATAATGGAAATTTTTATGCCTAGATTTTTAAGAGGTATAAAACCCGAATGCTTTCAAAATTTAAATAATTCAGAGCAAAATGAAATAACAAGCGTCAAAAGAACACTTCGCTTACCTCTTCGGCCGATTTATCGGCGGTGTTAATCAGGCAAGTAATTTTTTTCTTTTGATTGATTTTATTAAAAATCATTATATAATTGCAGTAAAATTGTGTTATGATTAATCTAATTATGTAATAGTAATAAATAAATAATGAAATACATTTACGGTACTTTAAATAAAAAGCTTAAAATAGGTAACTGCATTAACCCGTTAGCGCCCAGTGTCCTCATTTGAGGACAGCTAATAAAATGGCACGTACATTTTTTGTGGTTTCTTGGAATGACTTTTGCTTTTTAGTGACAGTTTATAGCATCACTCTAAAAGATCCCTAAAAGATTTATGTGCCTACTATTAATTATTATTTCATTATTTGGATAGTCACTTTGTGATTTTTCATTCTTCGCACATATATTTGCTTTTTGTGCAGGTATACTAACTTAAATCAAGTTCAATAACAATATGTATTATAATACTTTACTTTCGAGATCTTTGTCAACATATAATAGGAAATTAATCTGTTATTTCAAAGTTTTTTTATCTCGAAATTTTATCGCTAGAACACTAAACGTCAATAAATGAGGATAGGCTTTAAATTTAAAACTATCAGAAGAATTGTTTAAGTTAATATATTTTACTGTCAGTTGTCTATATTAATTTAGAAGTGAAATAATCAGCTAATAATATTTTGCAAAGTTAATTCGGGCGTTAACGGGTTAACTTAAAGAAAACGTGTCCTTAATAATTAAAAATTTTGCTTCGTAAACTTTATTAAAAACTGATGTATATATTTTTAAATAATAAATATAATTTGAATACTGGCATAAAACATTAAAATAATTATTAAATTAACGTTTTTATTAGAATGCGATTTTGTCTTGTTAAAATTCTTTAAAGTTTTTTAATGTTTAATTACAATTTCGGTAATAAATCGCTATGATGTTCTAAAAACTGAATTTTAAGGTAACTTAAAAAATAGTGAAAATCAATCTTTATAAAATGTTCTATCGGTGTAAAATAGAATATGATATTTTCCATTAAACTCTAAACTATAAAACTGTATTTATAATAATCTCTGAAATAATATAGATATTTTTTTTAATTCCAGATTTACTAAGAAAAAATAGAAAAAATTGCATCAGAAGAATGGTAAGTGAAGTCTAATTATTATTATTTGTTTTGTTTCTAATTTATTTAACCTATTTCCTGATACGTGTATTTCCTCGTCTTTAAGAGTCTTTAGAAACTTATTGTTCAAATAAACAAATTAAAAAATTTAAAACAAATACCTGAATTAACGTTTAATAGTATCAATTATCGTATTCAATTCATTTGTTGAAATTTTTTTAATTTAATTTTCTGCTAGGAAGTTGTTTTATAGCGGAATCCTAATTTTAATTATGTCGTTTTTCATCCAGACCGTGTTTTTAATATTTTTTAATCGATTCAGGAAATATATAAAAGTTTTGTATTATCTTTTAAAATTAAAAATCTCTAACTCCCGCTTATTTTGCTAACGTAATACAGCTTCTAAAGTCACCAAATGGTTAAATACACATACGCGCGCGCGCGTACACACCGATAATTTTTGTCGAAATTCCTTCGTAAAAAAAAGATTTGATGAATATGAAATTAAATCGGTGAAATAAATCAATAATTAAATCGATGAAGTATTTTCGGACAAAAAAATGGCACTACATAAAATTTCAATTACACAATCGCCATATGTTATTGTGTGCAGATTTGGCTCTTATTATTATTATTATTATTATTATGGTCCACTATCGGTGCGCCTGTTAACTTGTGTTTTGGAAGTTGAAATTCAAGAATTATTACATTGATAGCATAAGATTTCATATTTAATTCAGTTTCAATATAAATTATTGGTATATTTTTGAGTATTTTAATAAAACAGGTGGCTTTGCCGTGTCCTTTTTTTTTTTACGATTTTGTTTGATATTTATATTTTAGCGCATAAGAATGAAATTGCTTCAAACTTATCATGAAAGATACTTATTGTAATAAACTATGTGAAATTAATATCAATGTAGGTCACTCACAGGAACGCCCATAAGATATGCCTTTTGGGCTCATCATTATAGCTGTGTTTCAGCTTATATGGTTATCTAATGCCCACCTTATAAAAAAAATATAATACTTTTCGGTGTGAAGTAATATATTTTAGTGATATAAGTACATCTTCAGGATGTTTGTGGGATGTCTTTTCGTCCTGAAGACATCTTGAAGATATCCTGGTGAGAAGATGCGCTGTTAGGGTATAGAGATAGTTTCCCTCTTCATATGGTTATCTAATGCCCACCTTATTAAAAAATATAATATTTTTCGGTGTGAAGGTAATATATTCTCGTGATATAAGTACATCTTCAGGATGTTTATGGGATGTCTTTTCGTCCTGAAGATATCTTTTAGTTATCCTGGTTAGAAGATGTGCTGTTAGGGTATACAGATAGTTTCCCTCATCGCTCTTCTCTTTCTGCTTTACAAAAACAACACGTTTATAATCGGAGCAAAATAGAAAATAACGAAGTATGGTGAAATATGAATTTAATTCAAGAAATATTTTTTTTTCTAAAATGTTAAATCTTTCAGTCAAAACTGTTGTGTATATTTAAAATTTCAAATTAATTAATTAAAAAACAAGAAAGAAAAATCATGCGGCTTGCATAGATTATCGATACTTTCCAACTGTAGTTACTCAAGGAAATGGCGTTACTCATTGGATGAAATTTTAAACTATATTTTTATTTATTAAATTATTCATTCATTTATGTTTTGGAGGATGAAGGCACCCAAAAATTATTTATTTTACTCAAAAAAAAAAAAAAAAAAAAAAACATGGAATAGAATGCTTTTTATAATCCGGTACATTGTCTAAAAAATGAAGGCTACAAAAATAATTCCAAAAATCATATCGCGGGCAGACAGACGAGCACGTAGGCAGAAAAACTGAATTCATAAACATTTTTCAACTTTTTTGTAAAGTATTCGGAATATCAGTGTAGGAAAGGATGTAGCTAAAATATAATAGTAACTGAATATAATATTTTTTTAAAGGAATTTCGAGAATAATAATACTTTTGAAGAATAATGCAATATTTCTTCATGTTTTCCATATTTATTCTAATTAATATTCAATAAAAATTCTTTTCAACAGCAATTTAATTGTTGAATTGCAAAGTTCTTTGAAAAATAAAATAAACTCCTAACGTTTGATTGTAGGCATTTGTCATTCTGAAATTACATAATAATTATGATCCTTGCTGTAAGTAGAATTCACATTTTTATGTCACTTTTGGAAAGCGTATCATGACTATGGTGTATCATGACTTTTCTTTCCTTTTTAAATAAGGCAACTAAACCACGTGTTATTACGCTTGACTGATTTCTCTTGAGTATCCTTAAAAAAAAATTTATGTCTTGGCAAATGGTAAACGTGTGTTCCTTATATTATTTCAGTTAGTTTTACGAGAGTTGCTAGAGTTCATTTTATTTTATTTCCACGAGTTATTATATTAAAGGAGGGATAGTGTGATAGAAGAAATAGATTTTGCTGAAAATTAAAAGAGTTTTTATGAGACATCTTTAGAGACATATGTTTGCGGATCGTGCTTCTTTTGGGTTTGATTTTCTTTGGAATTTTCATATTACAAATGTTCTTTCTTTCTATCTTTCTTTTCTTTTTCTTTTGTAGGTTTATTAAACCTATATAAAATAAAAAAAATAATGAATAATAATTAAAAAAAAATGATTATGTAATAATGTATGTAATTATGTAATAATATGTATCAATTCCGGAACGTATTTTAGTAACTCGCAAAATAATAGTAATATTAATAATAACATATTCATCTATTTACGAACATTTATGGAACCCCCAACTAAGCAGAAGTGCATTTGTTATTTCTTTGGTATTGAATATAATTTTTTTCCCCCTTTATCTTACTTTTAAAATATAAAGATGTTAGACATTAGACATATCGTACCGCTGCATGAAAAGTGACACAAATAATAACATGGAAATTTTGAATTTATGTAATTTAAAAAAGTGTATGAAGTGCCCCTACATGCACGACAAGCGTCACATTTCAAACTAATTTATCCACCATAGTTAGAAGCAGTTGCGTCAATTTTATATGAATGCTATTCAATGCTTTATCGTTATCGTTAAGGGTCCGCTTCACTCACCGCAGCCGGAAGCCGAAGCTAATGTTATTCTATGGGAAATTTTTCTTTACAAATAACTTATTAACTAATACATATTTTTAAATTCTGTTTTCACATTCTGAAAATTCCCGCCTGTTAAACTGACGGATCTTTTATAAAAATTATTATTATTATTATTTATATTTATATTTTATTTTGAAGCTGCAAAATACGAATTTTCAATATGTAAAATTTTTTCATTTTTCATTTTGCAATTTCAAAATAAAATATTAAAAATTAAAAAAATACCTTTTTAAAAAAGGTCCGTCAATTTAACAGTTGGGAATTTTTTGAATGTGAAAACAGAATTAAAAAATATGTATTAGTTAATAAGTTATTTGTAAAGGAAATTTCCCCATAGAATAACATTGGCTCGGGCTTCCGGCGACGGTAAGTGAAGAGGGCCGTTAAGTTGATTCTTCTGAGATACTGCATTTTTTAATTATGTCACTTTTCCCGTCGGGTGCAATATTTTTTTGTCTGACGTCCCGATTTAGAAAATTCTGGATTGTAGTCACAACTCGGTTGATGGACCTCATTAAGAAACATAACACAGGAGCTTTTAAATTTGTGTTTCAGCAAAAGTGAAGAAATAATTTTTTTTTTTTTTTTTTTTTTTTTTTTTTTACAATGTTATAGATGGCAATTCAGAGATGGGCAGACGTTATTAAAATTTCATTTTTTCTGAGAATTCACTTTCAGAAGACACCATAATGCGCCACTAAATTCACTCTGTGTCGACACATTATCTAGGGATTTGATTTTGGATCCCTTCCCAATATTTGTCATCTTAAAAATAAACCTTCAAAAAACTTTCTTTTCTTTTCTATCATTCTCAAGTTGATTTTTAATTGACGAAAATGGCTGAAATTGAAAAATCCTATTATATAATATGTTTATGTATGTGCATAACATAACATACATGCGTATATATATACTCGGATGTAGTTGAACACGAAATACCATTTTCGTTTGATCTCACCATCAATATATTGAAGTACTTTGGTTTATTGTGGATTTGACTATTGCAAACTTTCAAGTACCATTAGAGTGTTTTGATTATTCTGTTACGAAGAAGTAGAGTTTAAATGCAAAATTTTTAGTTAAGAAAAAAAAATGTTTTCTCCAGGTAGTATGGACCAAGCGGGTAATATGGAATAGTTAGGAAGGGAAATGTGGAATACTCATTTCCTTAAAGGATAATTTGAAATTGGGTAGTATTTTTGCAGAAAATCATGACTAATTGCAATATAAACATTTTATTTTGAAATTAATATTGAAAATAATCAATATTGAAAAACAAATTATCAACATTCAAGTTTTACAAAAATTGAAAATAATATGGAATATTTGGAATTCCGTGTAACCCGAATCGTCACCATGGAGAATAAATCAGGTATTCTTACAAATAAGTTCATACTACTAATTAACTCAACCTGGAATGGCGTTAGGTTTTCACTCATTTTACTGCTTCGTAAATAGATTACAGTACTAATACTTCGTAAATAGAACACAATATAATACTTACTTCCAAAAAAGTCTGAATCTTGAGAAAACAAAAAATTGCATGACACAGTGCTCTTCTCACTGACACAAGGTGAACTGCTGTTCATATTTAATGACCAGTGATGAATATCAGTTGCAGCTACGTACTGGTGAGACATAAGAGTATGCCATTTTACCCGACTATTTCATATTCTCCACCGTTGATCTGTGTAATTAAATAAAAATTTAAATGGGCCCTAAAAGTTAGAGTCCATTGTACCTAATGGAAAATCAGCTTTTTTTTTATGCATGTATAGCTTGCATTCACGCATTTTGATGAAAAATATATGAACTTTGAATGTAATTAATAAGCTATTATTTTTTTTTCCCATGGGTATTAAGTATGCAATGAAAATATGAGGTTACATTTTAAACGTTTAAAAATTACAATTTTTATTATGCATATAAACGCTTAAGCGAAAACATAATTTTATGGTTATACGAATTTACAAAGCCATCCTTTAGATAAAAAAAGATACTTATGTTTTTATTTTATTTCACCAATAATAATAATAATAATAATAATAATAATAAAAACGATTAGCTAGCATTTTGACTAGTTTATATAAACATAAGGTTATATTATTTCCCTAGCTTATTGCCACCAACTTATTGCCACTAACTTATAATTGTGACTGCTTTCTAGTGAAAAAATTTGCATCTTGTTTATTGAAATGAATAACTAACCTGAGAAGATTAAAATAAAGAAATTAAGCGTGCCTTTTATTTAGGAAAAGGAAGTGCAATTTATCTTTCTATACTATTATGATTGCCTTATTTTCTCATTTTTTTATTTAATCCTTCAATATTTAAGCCATTTTAACAATTAAATTTAAGAATGAAAAATGTTTGAAAAATACCTTTTAAGATATTGTCAATTATAAATCAGAGTTAAAAATACATTGCTTTGTCTAAATGAAGAATCAAGCTTTCAATATATATATCCCCCCCCCCCATACGATTCAATAAATGCAGCGAATTGTATTTTCATCATTTAAAATGTAATAGATCATCAATAGAATGTAATAGATCATGTAATAATCATCATTTTAAATGTAATAGATCTTTACAAAAGTAAATAAATATAATACTCCTCACAGAAATCAGGTTACTGATTTTTTGATATCCGACACATTTAACAATATTATTGTTATTGAAACTAGCGATCAATATCCAGACCTTTAATAATTATTATCTCGTCCATTTATTTCGAAATACTCTATGTTTTATGACTCATATTTTGTAGCCCTCGCTCTATCAGGAGTATTTTAGTGTTATCTTTATTTCTAAATCTTTACAAGTTCTACGCAACTGATGTTCCTTCATTCTTACCCAATTACTCTTCTATTGCTCATGGAAAAGTGTTTGTATTTTTTAAGTTTTTTCATTATCTTCGCGCCTTTCCTTTTTTTAGAGGTACTTTTAAAGCTTTAATATCCGGCAATAATAATGAGGTTAAAACTAGAACTCCAGATCTGTTGCTATGGAAAACGGCAGTAAAAGTTTATTGTGAGTTATAAGGATAAGGAAATAGTGATTTTGCCTAAAGATGTATGGGTGTTTAAAATAGTTGAATTGTAGTTAAAGTTTTTATCTCTGTATTAGCTCAGCTATATCAATAAAATCAAATCATATTATATAAAAATGTAAGTCCGTTTTTACGAGTTATTATAGCATATACACTCCTATTTGAAAGTTTAGCAAGATTTGCAAAGATCAGTTTTTTTCAATTTAAAAACTTATCTCTCGATGAAATGTTTTCAAACATTGGGTATTTAAAAACCTGGATCTTCCTCATACTTTTTCAGTGAAGATTGGTTTAAAACAATATTTGGGGGGCCGGTAACAAATTGAGCAAAATCAATAATGTTTGTGATCACCCTGTATCGTTAAGTGAACGAAATGATTTGTAACTGTAGGATATGTTAATATACACTCAGTACAGTTTGTGGATGAATTTGTACGACGATAACATATTAAATAAGGGCGATATAAGCATTTATTTTAAAACTCCAAAAAATCAGCATATTTCTTATTTATATTATACAGAGTTTTAAACGAAAATTATTCCTACTTTCAGATAAATTAAAAAAAACAATTTTAAAACAATATACTTTTTTTTTTTTTTTCTTTATTTTTATTCACACTAATATTTTTTAAAGGTTTTTTTATCATCTTGACCTTTGCATAAGTTTCGTTCTTTGCAGTTTATATTTGTTGCAATCGTGCTTGCATCTTTTTCACCCGTTAAAAATAAAATTCAACTTTTCACGACTCACACACACTAAAGGAAAAAAATGTTCCAATTTAGAATAAATTAGTTGTTACTAATATATATATATATATATATATATATATATATATATATATATATATATATATATAATTAGTTTATGGTGTTTATTGTATTTTCTCACAAAGATTTTAGACAATTTTTTATTTAAAAACCTGAATTTATACTTTAAAACTTATATTTGAAACTAACTGTAACTTTAATGTGATTTTATCGTAAATGATCCGAAAGAAAAAGTGATTTATCGACTTTTGTTAGTAGAATGAACATCGTTCGCATAATCACAAAGAAATATTCACAGGAAGTCCTGTAGTACACAATGACAGTGAGAACCATTTTGTTATACAGCTGTGGCATCTAAAAGCCTAAATACATTTAAGAGATTTACTTGTTTTATCTAAACTAAGCAATGTTGTACAGCTGTAAGCTGTAACATGGCAGGGAGAAAAAATGCCCCACTTCTAATTTAGTGTAAATTTTTGTGGAATAAGGTACCTCATGCGAGATAGGATAATTTTTGCATTTCTTGGAATTAATAAATGTTTTTCTCCTAAAATAATTGATTTTTTAATTGATTTTGTTTTAATTAGGTCACATAGACTTTATTTGTTTAAAACATTGATTTTATTTATCCGTCGCGCGTTGCTGCGATCTCAGAAGAAAATGAAATTGAAGAAAACTCGTTATAATAACATTCAATTTACATTGAGTCATTTTTATTGAAACTTATTTATTTTCATACGGTAAACATTTCAAAGTGTCGTTTTAATTCTTTTTATTTATTCGAGTGCTTGTGGATACACGATATTTCCTGTTTTTCCGTCTGGTGTGTACACGAATAAATCAGAAGGTTCCGACGCATGAGCAGGCCACATACAGTCCATGTGAGAAGCGCGGATTTTCCAAATCTAGTCCACACACTTGCAGCGATTGTCCTTCTGCTTTGTTGATGGTCATTGCGAAAGCGAGTCGTACCGGAAACTGTAAACGTTTGAATTCAAATGGCATGTCTGTTGGGATCATTGGAATACGTGGAAACAGTACATCTTCCCCCTCGAATTTTCCATTCAAAATTGTAGCTTCGATAACATTGTTCATCATCTTTTTCACCGAAAGTCTTGTACCGTTGCAAAGTCGTGGTGGATTGATGTTTCGGAGAAGAATGATAGGCACGCCAATTTTCAATGTTAAAATGTGCGGTGGCATATCTGGCATATCCAGTAAATTCGAGAATTCCGTTGGGTAGTAATTGACAACTTCGTCTTGATTCATAACAGTATCGATGGACTTATACGTTGTCTCTTTGCCTGGTATTCCGTTTTGAATGCTGAAATTGATGGCATTGACATCGTTGTTCGTAGCTGCTAATATGGCATGTGCATTGAGCCACTGATGACTTTTGTAATTCCGCGAGATATTTGGGAAAACGTTTTGAATCAATTCGTCTTTACTTGATATCATCTTAAAAAAGTTTGTTGGCAATGTGACACATTGTGAAGACTGTCGATTGTCATCTTCCCATTACCAATATCCAGCAATTGTTTTGTGAAACGTTCGGCAGATGCATCATTTTGTAGTTGAACATGCATATTGGTTTTCAAAGTTAATATCTTTACATGCTGCCATAGAACTGATGATTTGAGACATGCATTCAGTTCATCAGCGGTTGTTGAACGTGGTATAACTGGCAGAGTTTGTCGAAAATCACCAGACAATAAAATGAGTGCTCCACCTCCATTTCCCCCCTCAAATCTTGCAGTGTATGATCAAGCGTTTCCAGTGCTTTTTTGTGAGCCATTGTGCATTCGTTCCATATGATAAGTTCACATGTTTGAAGAAATTTTCCCATTCCGGAATTTTTGGTGATATTGCATGTTGGCGTCTCAGTAGTTTGGAAATTCAACGGCAATTCCAGTGCCGAATGCGCTGTTAGACCACCATCCAATAGTGTTGCTGTAATTCCAGATGATGCAATTATCAGCGCAATTTTATTCCGTGATCGTATGGTTGCCAAAATGATTGAAAAAAGAGAAGTTTTGCCTGTACCTCCGCGCGCATCTATGAAGTACAATCCGCCGCTTTGATTTATAATTGCTTGCATGATTGTGTCATACACAATGCGTTGTTCTGGAACCGATTTCGGAAGATTCTTTTCAACAAATGTACCTAAATCATCGACATCGAAGTATGTTTCACGATCATAAACGTCATTTGCAGATTGATTCGATGCACACATTTCCAACTGCACCAATCCTTTGTTAGCGATGGCGAAACATACATCCTCAATCAAAAACAACGCCTCATTATACACGTTTGGTGTGAATTGCATGTCTGGATTCGTTGCTCGCATACGACGTAGGATGTCTTCATTCATGTAACCTTTGTACATGGGGACCGAAGTAAAAAAAAAAAAAGTTATGCCAGAAACCTTCGCGAGAGCGTACTCAATAACTTCCCAAAGTTTCATGGCGTTCGGATGAATCTTGCAGTAATGAATGAAATGAATGAAATGAAGGGAAATCTAAAAAATATTTTTTGCACCCCTCCCCTCCCTCCCTCCCTCTTGGAGCAAAATTTGTTTTTAGATATTCATGTTTGTAATATCTTGAAGTTAGAACCTTTTGAATATTTATTTTTTCCTTGAGAAGTACAGGAAATGTGAAAAATATGTTTTAATTCATTTTTTTGCACTGCGGGGATGCGGGGGGGGGGGGGGCGCATTAAAAAAAAAATGCCATAAACCTTCACGGGAAGGTACTGAACAACTTCCCAAAATTTCATGGTGATGGGATGAATGGTGTCGTAATGCATACAGGACAAACAGACAGACATACATTCGTTTATATATATATATATAGAGAGAGAGAGATTATTTTTAAGTCTCGTAGTTTATTGTATGAGTTTAATATAACACAAATATTATGTTAGATGCATTACTTATGTGATAGTAATTTATAAGGAACAATATAATTTCGTAATTTCATTTCCATTACGACGTCTACACTCGTCTCGACAATGCACGTGGCAGCTTTTTTGTCACACTGTAGGGTTTCTCCCCCCATTCTCAAAGAAATACTGTAAAATTGATAATAATAATAATTATTATTTTCTTTAAGTACTCCTGGTGCTTCACTATAAATAATTTCTGCTATCGCGAAGACAGAGTACAAATCAGAGACAAAATTTTAATTTAAACTCTTTTGGCTTTTTTGTTTTTTGAAAATTTATGTTTTTTATTCTTTTGATGGAAGTAAGCATTGGTTGCAAACATTTACAGGTACTCCAAAGCACTCACGGTGACGCTGACGATGTAATTTTAATATGTTAAATGCAATAAATGAAAATACACAGAAGTATATCTTCTTATTCTTAGCTTTATCTTATTTATTTATTAGTGTTTCTTTCTTTCTTTCTTTTTTTTTTTTTTTTTTTTTTTTTTTGTCTTGGACTAAGTTTTTTCGCCTTTAAGCTTTTGAACTGTCAGTCTGGAACTGGATAGTTATTCTCTTAGTAATAATAATCATATTAATAATAAAATAAAAATAACTATGGTCCTCTATTTAATAGCTTTTAGAGATTGTTTTCAAAGTATTATTTTAAGATTGTCGCATATCTATTGAATTTAAAAATACTCCTTTTAAAGACAAAAAAATGATTTTTCATATTATCTTATCAGCAAAGGTTGTCAGCATTTAGCTTTGAGATAAATTTAAAATATGCATAGGAAAAAAAAAGTGAATAAATAAAATAAATTCTGAAAGATAATTTTCTTTTGTAACGTTTTTTTTTTTTTTTTTTTTTTTTTTTCAGTGATAAGCATTTATCGAAAATAAGTATTACTTTCTATGTTTTTAATTATTCTTACGAAAAAAAGAAAAAAGGTTCGAATTTGAATAAGCTATTACAGATATCTAAAAATATTATAACTGGCTCTTATGAATTTACCACGAAATTTACTATTACAGATGGCTGACAAAATAATGTGAATACTTTCGCTTTTTTACGTTTTATCAAATATCTTGTACAATCAGCGAAAACATTGTAATATCATTGGGCATTGATTGAATTAAAATAAAAAGGCGAGTAAAACCCCTTATAGTTTAGCTTTTATTTTGAAAGAACTGAAATTCTGTTTCTATTTCTCGTAACGTTTTGAATTTACATGATATTTGTTTGGAGTTTTTATGTAAGTTGCTCAATATCTTTGGCTATTAAATTATGCAAATGAAATTTTTATAAAGCTTGCGCATGCGTAATTAAAAATTATTTAGTAAAAATGCTCGTACTTCGAAAGGTATTTAAAATTTTTTTCATTCTGATTTCTGCATGCTGTGCCTAATGTAGTATGCCATATTTCCTGAAAATGGCTTTTCACTGGATCTAATACCCTATATGTTATAATTAAAAAAGTGGAAATTATTTTTGCAATTTTTTAAAGAAACCGTTATATCTCCATAAATATATGTGATAGCCTCATAAAATTTTATACAGTTAATGAAATAAGTCCTCATAATCACATGCTGCAGTCAAAACGCATTTAAAGCATTACCTTTAAAAGGGTGATCCGAAGAATTTTGATTTTTTTTAAATTTTTTACTGGTCCCTTTTTCCTTTTCATGACACAACTTTTACTGAAAAATATGAGGTATAACATGTTCTTTACACTACCAAAGTTTCAAGGATTGCTAAAGAACTTTTCAAGATATTTGACAAAACGTAAAAAAGCGAAAGTGTTCACATTATTTTGTCATCTATCTGTATATACAATATCTGCTATTATATTTTCAGTTGGTAATCTTACAGAAAAAAGAAAACTTCTGTTTTATTGACATTTATTTTGTCACATTTTTTCTTTATTAACATGTGTATTTCCGTAAATGTTTTGACCTTAAAAATTTCCTTCAAAAAAGGTTTTTTTTTTTTTTTTTAAACATGAAATATATATTCATATATTTTCAGAGTGTCAATCATACCACGAGGAAAACTTTCTTATTTCTTTCCTTTTTTATGTACATTGAAACAACCCGTAGAGTGCCGTATCATATTTAAACGCCAAGGTAAATATCACAGCACTTCGTCCATGTCGAATTCCAGCCTCCACATCTCTCTCCAACATCGTTATGATAGTCATCACCTTCGATAATATTTGTCAACAAACAACCATAACCTCACAATCCTTCGTAACGTTATAAAGACTTGCAATAAAAGATTAAATTCATCCTTGTTGATTGCATAGATAGTCGGGAATCTGCCTGAAAGGTTTTTTTAGAGACGTATATGACGTCATGTTCACAAGATCGTCGTCACGTTTGTCCACCGGATTTGCTTGCAAAGGCCGTCTCGTGTCATTGAAATCGAAATGCGGCCGTGATACCTACAACTTTAGCTTCCTGATAGGCAGCGGGTTTGTCGCTGAAGTTGACCTGAATTCATGAACTGGTCAGGTAAGAAACTTGTTTAGGGTTTTCGCGTGGTCCAGTAACATCCGGTAAACTTTTGGATGATGAGGGCAGCTAATCCGGATGAGAAGGGGATGAATGTGTGGATTAAAAATAGGATTTCAAATTTCTAAATGGGATAAAAAATACAAGTGTACAAAACAAAGGACTGGGACAAGGGGAAAAGTGAATTAAATATTTCTTTCAGAAAAGGAAGGGTAAATGAAAAAAAAAAAAAAAAAAAAAAAAAAATAGATTTCATTTACAGACCAGGAGGACTAAAATTTAAAATGAATTAAAATAACACATTCTTAAAAAATAAAATGAAATAAATAAATAAATAAATAAATAATCGTTTCACATTACAAAACTTTACAATGTATAAAAAAAAACTTTCATTTTTTTTCCCCCACTTTTGTATCGATATCGATATTGATATCTAACATGAATACAAGATGAAACATTCGACTTATATTTTTATTCGTTAAATTAAATATCATATGCATTAAGGGGGTCCGGGACACCAAATTTTTGTTTTTATTATTTACTAGCAGGCTACGCCAGCTTCGCTGGTCACTATTTTTAAATGAATCGCTAAAGTTAATGAATTCTCAAAATTACATCAATTTTTATCATGCGAAAAAAAAAAAAGATAAAAAAAAATGCGATTGGAAAAAATATCACAACGGGTCCCCACTGCCCTTGGCAGCGCTGCACGCGCGCATTTATGTTCAACACTCTTAATGAATCACTATATTATCGTAAAGGAAAAACATAAATAAATAAAAAAAAGAGTTTCCTCCCATCAGTGGAATAATCGGTTCGGGCCACCATTGCCTGCGGCAGCGCAAACAGGTGCGCAAGGCTCGCATGCTCCTTCACCTACTGTCCCCGCCCCTCCTCATTATTTTTGACTTTAAAAAATACTCGCAGTCGTTCTCTCGGGCTTTTAAACCTAATAATACTAATTTCCAACATTTTATCTGAATTTCTTTATTTTTACTCCTGCGCCCGATCCCTTCCCGCCCTTCGTAATAATTCTGTACTTTCGAAAATATCCGCAATCGATTTATCGGGCCTCAAAAACTAACAACTCTAATTTTCAGCGCTCTAACTCTTATTTATATATTTTTGCCCTTTCACCTCTCCTTCCCGTCTATCCCAATAATTTTGCAAATTCGAAAATATACGCAATCGATTTGTAGGTATCAAAAACCTCCATGTACCAATTTAATAACTTTACAAATTCGAAAATATCCGCAATCGATTTGTAAGTATCAAAAACCTCTATGTACTAATTTTGAACGACCTAACTCTATTTTTATTTTTTGCCCCTCCGTCCCCTCTTATTAACTTTACAAATTCGAAAATATCCGCAATCGATTTGTAGGTATCAAAAACATTTATGTACCAATTTTGAACGGTCTAACTCTATTTTTATTTTTTTGCCCCTTCGCCCCTCTCCCCCACACCTTTCTGACCCTCCTAATAACTTTACACTTTCAAAAATATCCTCATTTGACTTGCAGATCTCTAAAACCTATCTGTTCCAATTTTGAACGGTGTAACTATATTTCTATTTTTTTTCCCCATAGCCCCCCCCTTTCCCGACCCACCTGGGACGAATTTTTAAAATTAAAGAAATTAGTTTTTATGAATTTATGGGAGCTATATTTTAGAGCAAAAATATCTTATATATATTTTTTTTCTGTTTGCAATATATAAAGGATTATTTCAAATCACGTTTTGCCCTCTCTCCTCCCCACTTGGGGGCTGAATTTCGAAAATTCCAGAAATTAGTTTTTAGGTATTTGTATTAGCTATATATTAGAGCAAAAATTTCACATATATCTGTTTTTCTCTTTGAGATATATAGGAGTATGTGAAAACACGTTTTGCGCATGTGAAATCACGTTTTGCCCCCTTTCCACCCTTGGGTACTGAACTTCTAAAATTCCATAAATTGGTTTTTAGATAATTAAATTAGCTATTTTTTAAAGCAAAAATTTTACGGATATCTGTTTTTTTCTTTGAGTTATGAAGGTTTTTGTGAAATCACGTTTTGCCCCCTACACACCCTTGGGGGGCGAATTTCGCAAAATCGCTTCTTAGATGGTGCTTACACTATATGTTCTATAATCTGACAAAGTTTCGAGTCAGTGGCTTCAGTAGATTTTGCTGTGCGTTGATCAGTCAGTGAGTGAGTGAGTGAGTGGAAGTACTCTTTTATATGTATAGATTGGTGAATTTCTGTAATTGGAGCATTTTTGACGATGAAGTTGAGCAAGAAATAATCTTAAAAAAAATTTAAATAAAATTTTAAAAATATAAAACTTAAAATTTTTGATAAATTTAAAATTTGTTATATCTCGTGAAGTAATGGTTCAATTTACAAAAATTTTTCACTCTTATATACAGAAAAAAGATTTATCTTCAATTTGTCTTCGGGATTTTTAATTAGGAGCAAAACGTTTTTGGTAATCCAAAAGTTATGCATGAAATAAGTACTTTTTTCAAATTAAAATTAATATTTAAAAAAATTATTATTCTAATCAGAAATCCTGAAGATAAATTGAAGATAAATCCTTTCTGTATAAAGGTGAAAAAAGTTCGTAAATTGAACCATCAGTTCATGAGTTATAACAAATTTTAAATTTATAAAAAATTTTAAATTTTAAATTTTTTAAATTTTATTTAAATTAATTTTTTTTTATTTATTTATTTATTTATTTATTTTTTTAAGTTTCTTTCTTGCTCAACTTCATCGTTAAAAAAGCTTCAATTTCAGAAAAAATAATTACAGCAATTCATCAATAAATAATAAAAACAAAAATTTGGTATCCCGGACCCTCTTAAAAAAAAAATAATCAACAAATGCTTAATAATCTTATTTTTAAAGATATATATTCATGTTTGTAAGATATATGTTCGGAAGAACATAAATACAGGATGTTTCATATTGAATGGAACAAAAAAATAATAACATAGTACAAATTCTGTAATCGATTTATTTAGCCGAAACAAATTAATTCTGAAACTAAAGTTATACAAATTTTATCTAGCAATAGCAAAAAATCTTCCGGTTACGAAATCACTGCTAGATTCACTGTTAATCAAAATCACTCCGCCAATTATATAGAAACACACCAAAAAATTTGCAAGTGAAGGCTGATCAAAAAAGATCCAGGGTGTTCCCCCACATTGGCATAAAAACGTACGTTAGTACATGAACAATGAACTACCCCATTGTTGGATTGGCTCATGCTGGATCTAACGATATGTCATTGCTTTGTTAACCTCCGAGATCCCTGATCTAAACGCTTGTGATTTTTTCCTACAGAGTTTTGCTAAAGACAATTTGCTTGTGCCTCCATTTCCACACCGTTAAAAATTTCTGTAAATTTAATGTAAATGTTTATCCAGAGTCTCTGTAAATTTACAGTAATTCTTAGTTAAAAGTGAATAATCGAGATTCTCAATCTTTCTTCTGTATTTTTACGTAATTTATTATTTAATTATTTAATTAAAATTAAAAATGACTGTTTCTACTTTAGAAAAAGCATATAAGTCTGAAATATATTCTCACCAATAATTAATTAAATTAATACAAGTTATTAAAATGAATGTATAAAATAAGTTTTTTAACACCTCCGTTTATTTTTCTCTGTAATTTTACGTAAGACTGAAGATAATAGATTACACAGAGTTTTCTGTTGAAATTTTTAACAGTGCACAGGACTAGAGCGACTGATGCAACAGATAACTAAAGTGCTCGATTCCTTAAAAAATTATATTCTATCACGAGTGTGACAAGAAGTGGAATAAAGGCATAAATATTTGCCGAGCCACCCAAGGGGCACACATAGAACATCTGTAGAAATTGGATAGTTATAGATTCACTGTAAATTTGATTTATCAAAATAAAACAATTACAGTATTCACAGTTATGCTTTCTTTCTGTCCCATTCAATATTCAACACCCAATACAATATAAATTTGCAGCAACAGGCCGATGCAAGATTTTTGTAAGCGACAGCAAATCCGAAATGCTGAGGTTCCGAAGAATTGCTTATACCTTTCTTTAGCATCGCTTTGATAATTAATTTAAAGTCATTGTTTCATCTAATCCTGTTAATGTTAATATTAATGAAAATTTAAACTATTTTTCTCGTTTTAAAGAAACATTTTTCTAGCTTAATAGTTAAAAAATATGTACCAGCTTCTTCTTCTTTTTTCCCTTTCAAACATTTTGAAAGATTTCAGTAAATATTAATGATCTTGTTTGGAAAAAAAAAAAAAATCATAGATATAGTAATAAGGCATAGATTGATCATCGCGGGAGAAAATGTGAATCCTTTTTACCGGGGAAAGACGACCATTACAGGGGAATTGTAAACACAGAATCAGTGAAATATAACTACAATCGGCTGCAAAATTATTCGAGCACTAGCCAATAATTCCTATATTTAAAAAGTACACTAAAGACTGTTTTGCTAAGTAAATCCTTGTCGAATCATGTTCTTAGACTGATTAAGAACATGACTCGACAAGGATTTATTTAACAAAGCTGTATTAAGTGTACTTTTTTTTGGCAAGGATTATTGCTAGTGCTCGAATAATTTTGCAGCCGACTGTAAGTGATGAAAACTTATACCATTTTCTTTCATATATTTATTAGCACAATTAAAAGCCACGCCCTATTTCGCCATTTTCAAAATTCATCAACATTCTATTCTGTTCCTATTGCCGAGTTTCAATCCCCTGTAATGTCTGATGCCAAAACTTTTTTCAGCATCAAGAATCTTTGATCGATAATATGGGATGATAGATTTATATAAATTAGTATATTTGTGGGGAAAATCGATGATCGAATTTCGAAATTAAAAAATTCTTATAAAAATTTTCTAATCAATCAACTGAAGAAAAAAAAAATCTATGATTTTTTTTTTTTTCCCCTTCTTAATATCAGAAAACATTTTTAAATTTTAATGGTATTTTGACTCAAATGATTTTAATAATATTTTATTTTAATAATATTTTGTAAATTTCACATCTCCTCCTAAATCCTTCGAACCAATTTAAACATATTTTATACATTTATTATTAATAATCTAGAGAAAAAAAAAATATTGCGTTAGTTTCTATTCAGTTTTTGGTATTGGTTTTAGGGTTATGGCTAATTGACTGCACTGGGGTACTAGGCCTGTGGTGGAATGCCTTCCGTGGAAGTCTTTATAGGGGGTCCTGATACTTATTTACGCAAGTTGCGCAAAAAACCACGGAAAACACGGGATATAGGATCGAAATTGGTACTACCAGTTCTAAGAGTAGAACCTGAGTGCCAGTGGCGGGACCAATTTCTATTGAGAGTAATGCTATTATTACTTCTTTTATTCTTTTTTTTTTTCAGTCATTCCGTAACTAATAGACTTTAAAAATTTAATTATTTTTATGGATAGATATACATATACTTTTGAGGTTGAGTGGACTTCACGTCGCACTAAAGTTGTGCAATGGCGACAGTTTGGGGTTCACCCCTAAAGTTGGTCCGGATGCATGCCATCACAATTTTTGATACGCCACTGAGAATAGGTGCAATGTTCTTTCTTGGCTATAGTACCGAATCCACAATCCTTGTGTGCCTACCAATATATACTATATATAAATATAAATATATATAGTTTTCTATATAATTTCACCCTCTTTTTAATAATCAGAACTTTTTTGTTTTACCACGTTATTATTAGATATCTTAATTTAAATTATCATTCATATACCACATTTTTCTAGGGATCCTGTTTTGGTAAACTTAATGGATGTTTTCATATCTTTGTTAAAATTATTACTAGTTTTTTTTTCTCCATATCTTTTTTAAAGATGTCACCGGTTATTTATAATTTAGTTATTTATAAATTCATTTTAGTTCTTGGGGAAATCTATAGCATTACATTATCTTTTTTTCTATATTCTACTACTTTGTTACCATACACGCATGTGTATATGTAGATATATATATACATATGCATATGTAGATATAGATATATATAGAATGTGGTTGTCCACATTCTCTACTTAAGCTCAATAAATTGCTTAAACTCTTTAATATTCGTCATAACCATGAGTGACCTAATGAGAGAACGGAATTTGTTGGTGCAATGAATGTCAACCTATTATATTTATCTTTTCATAAAAATGTTTATTATCTATTTACAACATTAGGATTCAACACGACAAGGTTAGACGTTTCTTTACAAATGTTTCCTGTTTTATTTTATTTTTTTATTTCATATACTTCGATATGGTCTTCGGGTCAGTGCGGTAAGGCGAGGATATCATTTCGGTTAGAGGTGTCGTGCTTTTCATTCATGGTACTTTAATTTTCTATTTTCTATTTACTTTTTAACCTCGACTTTGCTCAGTGTTGTGAAGGTTACGTATTCTTTTGAGCGCCATAAAAAGGTATGATAAAAGACTACAACGAAATTTTTTTCTTCGAAGGCCTTAAAAAGGAAGGAGAGGCAGATTTATTTCCGTACAAGACTTTTTTGTTTTTCTATTAATGCATAAGGACAATAATAATAAAAAAATAAATAAATAAAATGTATGTTATGAATCATTATAGTAAAAATCAAAATATATTATCAATAATTTCAGTAATATTATTTCAAAAAGTAAATTAAAATAAACATAGTAACATATAGATAAAAATTTATAGAGCTTTTTTTGGCTCCAAACATTGAAAACGTTGAAGAATGATCATTAAAAATTTCTCGGAGTTTTAAAAGGATTTAGAGTAAACCAAATGAGAAAGGTAAATATGAGAAGGATCATTATTACCCTTTAAAATTAAAAAATAATGATTGTAAGACCAACAGGTAGGAAATTATAGAAGCTTTAAAAATGTTATACATACTGTGATTACAGAGGCTAATTATATTACCTACTAGAATACTCTTTCAAGTTCTAACTGCCGATTTTTTGGGGGGGAAAAAATCACTGGAATAAAATTTAATCAAAAATAGCATTTTTTAGAAATATTAGGACAGAGTAGCCGTAAAAATGTAAAAAAAAAAAAAAAAAATGAATTTTTGTTATTTCTCTATTTGGCGATCCTATGGTTACAATTTTTATCTATGGTTGCTATGAGGATAGGATCTATTTTGATTTATTTATTTCAATTATAATCTCAAATTTTTTTAATCGTCTGCAAACTAATGTAAATGTCTATGCTGAGTAAATTTACCATATTGTGAATGTAATATAATCTAATGCAATGTATTGTAAAAGTAAATTGAAATTTCATTTTCATTATTTTATATCTATACCAGTGGTCTCCAACCGATTGTCCATAGATCACTATTAATTCGCGACAAAATTTTGGTGGTCCGCAAAAGAAGTTAGGCATTATCGGCATTTTGAAATGTTTTATTAGAAATTGCGCTGAAGTTTATTTTAACATCAGAAATTTCTGAATCACTCATACTTACAACGTCAAACTTCTAAATTTTCTGGTTGAATTTTTTTTTTCTTTTAATTCTTTTATCACTAAAATATTATTTGTAAGCATCAGACCCAGATATCACTTCAAATTTCTGATATGAAGCTATAATTATTCTAAATTTATCAGACTATTCAAATTCTTCAAAAGTTTCAACGGTACGTAAAAAAATTTCTTACTTTATTTATTTTTTACTAAAAAAAAAAAGCAAAAAAACAAAAAAAAAATTATGTTTTATATTAAGTAGATTTATATTATATTTATAAAATTGTGCATTCTGTAATTGCTACTTTAGAAATATATTCACGTATCTTAATCAATCGCACTATTGATCCGCGAGATTTTAAATTATGAAATTAGTGGTCCGTGGGTGTTTAAATTGTGAATTTGGTGGTCCTTGAAGTCGAAAAGTTTTGCGACCACTGAGATATACAATATTGAATGTATAAAATAAATGTGAATTTTAGATATAACATGACGTCACATTTTAAGAATTACAGAGGCTCGGTATATTTAAAGTTCCTTATAGCATTCATGAGTGACTGTATTAATATAATTTGTCTAAGCATTTTTATTACTTTCCAAGCATATACATATGTAAAAAAAAAGTATTAGAATCACGAAAAAATTCGACTTTGAGATTTTGATGTATTAATACGGTTCTGAGGTCTCCTGAGTTCATTTTAGCTATTTTTACGGTGATGTATGTATGTGTATGTATGTGACTGGACACAATAACGTCTAAACGCTTTGTTCGAATGAGCTGGAAGTTGGTACGTATGTTATCGGTCACCGTCGCACGATCTGTTTAGATTTTGGTGAATCTAGAAAGTATATTTTTTTACAGGGACACAAAGAAATATTCTTTATCATTTTGGTCAATAGGGTCAAATAATTTAAAATGCAATAGCGTCTAATTGCCTTATTCGAATGAACTAAAAATTTATATACGTGTTAAAGATCACCATCACACGAACTGTATGAATTTTGGATAATCTAGCGCTTATCAATTTTTACAGGGACACAACAAAAAATACTTCGTCATTAGAATGTATGGGCTCAAATTATTTGAAGTGCAATAGCGTTAAATTAAACAGCGTATTATACAGAGAAAAATACTCAAACACACTATAATAATTCTTCTCTTTTGCTCATTAATGACTTCTATTACTTTAATATATTTAAACAACTGTTAATTATTTAATGTTCGGAAAGTCCAGTATAGTCACTCCAGATTTTTCGTATTTGGAGTTCAATACACAAAGTATAATTCTCTTTTGTTTCTATATCGACTTAGGATCTAAAATTTTATCTGTAAATTAAATGAAATGTAAACAAATTATTACAATTTTTTTTCAAGTCAAATAACAAAGGAATTTTAAAAAAACATGACACTAACTCGACAAAAATTTTTTCATCGACCCGAAATCTATTTCGAACCCGCAATAGAGAATATTGACGACTCGCACCGGACTTCTTCATACTCGATCCCGATCTGAAATCTGAAAACTAAATGAAAATTAATAATTTATCTAAAAAAAAAATGCAATTTTATTTTATTTATTTATTTTTTAAGATGTAAAATAATGTAAATTTCTATTATAACACAATTGGTAAACCATTTTAAAAATAATTTAAAATATAATTATTCTAATTCACTATGTTAAAAATTTAAAAATATAAAAAAGGAACTTTTATTTCTGTTGTGTAGTTCCGGTGTACAAAAATGGGCTTCACTTTTAGTATTTGCAAATTATTAATTAATGTTTAATGCTAAACTATGTAATCTGTTTCTTCAAATACTGCTTAGTTTTATTTTCCTTCTTCTTTTCTTAACTATTTCAGACAAATCTTTTCTAATAAATATAGTAAAAGTGAAAAACTTCATCAAATATGATTCTCAACTCAAAGAAGAAGGAAAGTTTTCTATCGACATTTCGTTGGTATAAACTTTTACTGTTTAAATGAATTATTACTCACACACACTTTTGCATTTCGAGTTTTTCAATTTTATTTATTTTATCTGAGTCACTAAAATGCTAGTTCCTGTTTAGAAATTCGTCCTACTTCTTATATGCGGCAACATGGATGACGGCAGGTAATCATCCCACTTTGGTCGACATGTTATCTTTTATGATAGTCATTGCTTTTGATTTTTATGAGGATGCAGTTAAAAGATGATGAAATATCTGAATATAGATAACACTTAACTAAAATTTTATTTTCAGATGTTTCTTTATCTTATGAATATGATTCTGAATATGAAATAGCGTTGATTTTTCAAATACTAAGAAGTTTAAATCATTAAAATGAATGTGTAGTTTCTGTTTCAAATTATTACATTGAGATTTAGCTTCTGTTTTATTTTTATTACTTAAAATAGTAGTTTGAAAGAATATATAATATAGTTAGGGTGAATATGTATTGTTTTAGTTTTAAATTACGGATTAACTTCTGTATGTTTATATTTCAAACTTCTCTTTTAATATTTAGAAGAGAATTTTGGAAATGTAGGTGTTATTAGTGTGAATGTATAGCTTTAGTTTTAGTTATTTGGCTTCTATTTAATAACTAATATTTAAAAGAGAAATTTTCAAGTGTATGTGTAGTTGGTACGAATGTGTAGTTTGAAATTTAAATTACGAATTTTCTTCTATTCAACAACTAATATTTGGAAGAGATCGTTTGGAAGTGTATATGTACAGTTAATTTGCATGAATAGTTTTAGTTTTAAATTTCATTTTGCGTTCGTTTTTATAAATAACATTTAAAAGAAAACTAACCTAGACCTTGTAAAATAAAACATTTTTAGACCAAAATTTCTCAAGGCGGTATAAACAAAGAAAAAAAAAGTCTCAGTTAAGCAGAGCTTATTATCCATTGCCACCACGATAAGGTAGCACTAAATCTGACAACAAAAAGGAAAATATTAGCCTTTTGGAATGAAAAATAATCTGGTGTGTCACTCACACGACTTTCTTTTAACGTGCATGTCAATGCTATAAAGATAGGTTGTGCGTATTAAGTCTTAAGATCAATAACGTACGATAATAAAGTTCAATGTACTTTAAAAAATAATCCAAAATAGGTTTAGGAACAGTTTTATTTGACACATAGTTCTGTGTGAGGAGAGCTACCACCCCCTTAACTCCCCGTTCAATTATAGTGTCTACAATTATTTAATAAAAAAAAGGTTGTTGTTAATTTGCCTTCAAACGTACTAATCTTGATCAATTTTTTAAGTGACAACCTAATAAGAACTTCAAAACAGCAAATTTAAATTTCCTGCAGTTATTTGTTTTTAAGTTATGCTGATAGCAGATATGCATGCAGATGAACCGTTAAAAATTGGACTTTTGTAATCAGGGCATCTCATAACGTGATATTATTAAGAAAAAAACAGAGTGGAAAACTGAACTTCAAAAGATATATTAACAGTATGGGTATAAAAAATTAATTTTCCTTCTTAAGCAGTGTTCGTCGACATCCCATCCATCAATTACATTCAATAGAAAAAAACGTTTAGCGTAATGTGAGTAGCTCTGTGAATTGCCTGTAAACTATATGCATATAACATCATGTTCTTAAATTTAGATTTATATGAAGAACATCTAACACAAAATGAAATACACTTTCGGCAGTTTCCATGAATAGCCCTAATGTCCCTAAATACTTTGTTCAGCCCTGTAAACGAATAATGAATGATTTCCTTACCTCTATCTACACAAGAAATGCTTTTATGAAAAAAAAGTGTTAATTCCATTTTCTTTAGGGTTGTCTATAGATGTTACATTGTACTTATCAAAAATTTCCCCATAGACATAATGTGTTTGAATTCTCTTGGATGTCCCTCTATACGAACCATTTGCTTGATCTGAACAAAAAGTTTAATGTATTACAGAATGTATTATAGATTGACGTATTACCCTCATTATGTATTACAGACTTAGAATGCCGAGTGTAGAATTTCTACTACTATTTGTTCTTGAGATATGATGATAACATACACACAGAAACACACACAGAACAACCGCTAAAAACTTGTTTTTAGGATTCAGGGGTACCTTAGAACATGTAAATATAACAAAACTGAATTTCGAAAATTTGACCCAAAAACAATACTTTCTGTACCATATATATGGTAAAGAGAAATTATATCTCTCTGCAATAGTATATGCAGTGCATACATTTTGGTTTATTTTATAAAATTTTTTCAACTGTTGCAGACTATCCTAGTGTGGAATTTAACGAACTTTCCTTGGTATCGAAATCGGCTACCAGATTTAACATTTATCATAATAGCCCTTTTTTGAGAAAATTTTACCAGAAATGTAATTTATACACATTATTTCTATTCTTCAACTTTGGTACATGTGTATTTGGGCCAATTTGGCGAGATATTAACGAAATCTTTTTCGAGGACGTAATTAAGAAGTTTCTCTTTTTCAATATATTTTCTTGTTATTAACTAGTCTACTTATTATTTACTTCGAAAGGTTGTTGCAGCATCACTTAATTTGACGCTAGTTATTAGGAATGGATCAGATTACGAAATTTTAATCAGATCTGTATGTAACAATACGCAAAATTAGTGACAAAACTGAGGCATGAATTAGTGAAAATGTAAACTTACTCGTAGAGATCGTTGCCTATCGAATTAGTTCACTTAGCTTTATTATATTTTGCCATTTTTGGATACTTTCAATAACGCAAACCCTTAAAAGGGTATTTCTTAAATTAGTATCAAGATCTAATTTAAAAACAGAATACATACGACCGTCAAATGATCTAAATAAATACAGAGACATCCTAAGTCTGGGTTGTCGTTATATACTATATATTACTGATGCCAAGAGTCATTACAAAATACATCATATATTTATGTATATATTGATATTTTTTTAATAGTCGGAATTTTAATTTGCTAAAAAAGCATTATAATACTTTTATATTAGTATAGATATATATTGAGGGGAGGGGATTAAAAGAGGTTGTTGTTAATGTTTTTTTTTTTTTTTTTCTTTAATGTATTAACAATTAATCTACATAAAAAGAAGATGGTGTCGAGAGTGAAAAAAATTATTTTTTTGAATCCTGTGAAATCAAATCCATTTTAAAAATCATCAAACGAACAAATAGGTTCATTATTTTTCTGATGATTATGAAATAACCTTTTTCTTACAGAATTATATATAGAGATCATTTGTGGAATTAATAAATATTTTAAATAATATTTGAATGACTTAGTTACATCTTACCACAATTTCTATTTTGTTTTCTTCTTATATTTTCTCAGGGAAGAACAAACGTGTTTATCAGAAGTTGCTTTATTTTCGAAAAAGACAGATATTTTCGATAAAGAAAGATTGTCTACTACAATTCAGCACTTATCTAATATCCAGAGTTCTAGAAAAGAAAAATTATGGCTGTCAACAACTTATTTTTAGGGCAATTTTACCATCATATTTACGGGGGGAAAAAAATGCATTATCAACTAAATTATCTCACTAATTTTTAGAATAGAATGTTTGATATGGGTGTATTACTTTTGGATAATTTCAAAAGATTTTATCAAGAACTAATTTAAATGTTTGACAAAAAATTACAGGAATTATAATGTTATAACAATGGCTATTGAGTGATATGTAAAGTGATGCAACATGTTTTACTTTTTAAAATGCTTTGTTTGTGCCCCCCCCCCCTCATCCCTCCCTGTGTCTCTCAAAAAGACATGAAAATATCATAAAATAAATTTATGATTTTTTGTCCTATTTTTTAATATCCTATCAAAAAGGAAGGTGTTATAAACCTTTCTGTTGCTCTCTCTCTCACTGTTTGTATCTGTGCATGTCTGTGGCAGTATAATTCCGAAATGAAAAGATTGACTTCCGTGAAATGTATTTTACTTTTACTTTTATTTATTTTTTTACTTTTTAATTAGAATGTTGATTTAATAAGAATTACTCTTAATTATGCTTGATGAAAATCTATTTGATAGATTTTTTAAAAATAATAAAAACGTAATCTTTTTGAGGCATCTTTCAATTGGTATTTTAAAATTTACAAGTTTCCAACTTTCAATACTTGTTTGATAATAAATCACTTAATTTTTTTAATTGGGGTAAAAAAAAAAAAAAAAAAAAAAAAAAAAATCGCTAATTTTCAACTGATTTCGAAAAAAATTAATAATTGGCTATAAATAGTGATTATGAATTCACAGTCAGAAAATCCCTATATCCGGCTGAAAAATTAGGAATTTACAATAATAATAATAATAATAATAAATTAAAAACACTTTAAAAACACGTTAAAAATACATTTATTAAAAATATAAAAAAAACTTCCAAAGCTTTTCGCCTACATAAAAGAAGGCATCATCAGGGAATTTAGTTTTACACATACTTCAGAGCAGTTATATGTACTTTTGTATCACATGGTCAACAGTTAAGTCCTTACATAAAATATATTCAACTGGAAGTCATAGATAGATGCTGGAACTATTACATGGTAATGAGGTGTTACACTTGGACGCTGGAGCTATTGCAGGATGAGGGGGTGCTACACAGGTTGGAACTATTGCAGGAAGAGTAGGTGCTACACTTCGAATACACTTAGCATAATACACTTAGCATGAATATATTTTATGTAAGGACTTAACTGTTGACCATGTGATGCAAAAGTATATATAACTGCTCTGAAGTATGTGTAAAACTAAATTCCCTGATAATGCCTTCTTTTATGTAGGCGAAAAGCTTTGGAATTTTTTTTTATATTTTTAATAAATGTATTTTTAACGTGTTTTTAAAGTGTTTTTAATTTAACTCTTAACTTGAGTTTGTGTTTATAATAATAATAATAATAATAACATTTAATGATCCTGAATTTTCAACTAATTTTAACAAAAATAAAAAAAAAATTGCGTGTAGATAGTAATTATGAGTCCAAACATTTATAAATATAATTGAGAGTTACAGATTTTATGGAAAAATAATATTTAACTAAACTCGAAGTCAGTCATGCGTTGAATTTTTACAGTTTGCGTGCTAGCGTTCTTCTAATTGAAAATAATAGATTATATATAATTTTTTGTTGTTATATAATCTGATTTTTGCTTTTTTCTGGCAAATTCTAGCAAATGATCATCTGGTTTTCTTGCAATCTACACTCATTGTAACAACTAATTCTGGAAGCTTCCATTATTTTATTTAATTGCGTCTTATTTTGGTTCTTTTTTATCTGTCAATATTTTGGTAATTTTCTATAAGTTTTCATCTATCTGTCTCTCTACCTATCTATGTAATTGTAATAATTAATTATTACAATGATCAAACACCAGGTAGAAAGACGTGAAAGAATGAACAAAGAACTACATATAAAAACGAAGCGGCCTGTAAGGCAAAAGGTATTTAAAATGTTAATATGAATTGTTTCTGAAGCATTGGTAGATGAGATAATATATAGCAAATATGATCAAAGAATAGCCGAAAGAAAAGTAATAATAATAACTAGATGAAGAAGAAGCAGAGGCGGATTAAATAAGTGTTCTGGCGGATTAAATAAGTGTTCTCCCAACTTTCCCCCAAACCATCAGCAAGACCATACGGTAACAAAGTAAAAGATTAAAATGAAGACAAACATGACTGCAAAAAGAAAAGAAGAAAAAAATAAGCAAGAAAAAAATTAACACTTAACGAGAAAAGTATGAAAGATTTAATTAATTGCATAGTATTTATGACTATAAGGTAGAGAAATTCGCATTTGGTTTAAAATGAGATTTGAGACTATTTGCGAGTTGAACAGTTTTAAGAATTTTAAGAATGTAAACAACTGTGTTAGGCCACATTTCATATTATTTAGAGGAATCAATTTTAATTAAATACAGTAATTTAACTATTTACTTTAAATACAGTTGTATAACTGTTATCTTAAACACCTTCCTTAATATATATATACCGGGTGATTCAAAATAGATGTTACAGCAATTATCTCGTAAACTAAGAAAGATAGAAACATACTTCCAATTACAAAATTAGAGCAAATTAAGAGTAGATTTCAGATATGGCATTTTTTTGTCAAAGGGGCTGTATACATATTAAATACGAAATTTAATTTTTATACGGCCCCTCCTATCATGTGACTTATATTTAGAAAAATATTCTTCTCGCTCTAACAAGCAAAATAAAAAAAAAATCATCTCTCTAAGTCAAAATCTCGCTGAGTTATTGCAATTTGAAAATGATGACTTACACCACTTTTTTTTTAATTTTGGCATCTATTTTTCGACGCCAACGGGCTCACTTTAGGGGATTATCTATGAGATGAGAAAAATTAAAAAAAGATCCTTTGCTTTAAAATAGCAACTAAAATCGTTCAAATACGGGAAATCAACAGTTTTAAGAATTTAATGCAAATTTACATTATTTCGTATTGTTAAAAAATTTAATAGTTAAATTTCTTAGGGGGTCACCTGCTAATTAAAACACGTTAAGCGAGGGAAAAAACTAAAAGACTAGCAAAACCGTGTGAAATTTTGGCGCTTTATTTTTACCACTTTCCATCATGGTTGATAAATTTAATGACTTCGGCTCTTTAACAATTCCAGCAAGATTGAAAAGTGTTAATGACTTCAATTTGTCTGTCTGTCCATCCGTCTTTCTGTGTGTCTGCGCTCTAACTCCAGTGAATATTCATAGAATTTTCTGAAACTGATATATGTTATTTGAGTTCACTATCGGATGTTCCTTATTGAAAATGGAGTGAATACCTCTGTTAGCTTGTGTACAGGGAAACCCGAAAGTATTCCAAAGCATTGTGTTCTATGAGAGGTATTTTTATAAACCATATTTTAATACCTTTAATTTATGCATATATTAATAAAACTGAAATACGTTATTATAGTTTTCTATCGGATATTTTCTATAGAAAATGAAGTAAACACCATCACTGGTTTGTATACAGGGACACCCGAAAGTATTCCAAAGCATTGCGTTCTATGTGAAAATATTTCTATAAACCAAAATTTAATTACTTTGCATACATCTTAATGAAATTCAAATATGTTATTCATATGCACAAAAGAATGCTTTCTATACTGTACAGTACGATTAGCATTAGATTTACAGGTCACACAAAAATATTCAGTTACGTTAAGGGTTATTATTGGACATTTGCTGGAATTGCATTTTCGTTTACATTAAAGATTTTCTAACAATTTTTAACTGTGAATAAGATTTATATTTGATTTTTTTTTCTCTGACTGTCCATCTGTCCGTCTGCCCGCCCCCAGCGTCTGTAAATATTTTCAGAAATTTTCAGAAATGATATATGTTATTCAGGTTTACTATATGATATTCCCTATTTAAAATGGCATTAATTAATTCTCTACAATTGGTTTATGTACAGGAACGCACAAAAATGCCAATGTATTGCGTTTTGGGACAGATATTCTTATAAACTAGTGGATCTGCAGATCAGGAGCCTCAACGTCCTATTTGCATCAGACATTATTCAATATGTCATTTTTATTAATTCTTATTATAAAATAGTATATATTGATTCGATCGACTTATCACCATAATCAGATACATTCCTGAGTGGGGCTGCCGCCCCCCTCAACCCCCTGCTGTATCTCTCTTTCTATACCTATTTATCTGTATATATATATAAATTACGTGTCACGATGTTTGTCCGGGGTAAACTCCTAAACTAAGGAACCGATTTTAATGAAATTTTGCACACTGTGTGCAGTTTGGTCCAACTTGAGAGATAGGATAGTTTTTATCTCAATTTATTGTCGCAATATTTTTTTATTGCAATTATTTGATAATTATAGACCTTTATTAAAGTTGCTCCAAAATATCTGTGAGTTCCATTAATTTAATTGCTGCCAAAAAAAAAAAAAACGAGTTCATTTTCTTTCGACATAAAAATAAATACATTTAATCAAACGTGAACGTTAAAAAATTATAAAAAGTTAAATTATGCATCTCACGAAAATTGACGTCATAATCAATTTAAAGATTTTATACACATTGATAAAGTGCTAATGTAGTTCTATCATAGATATAGTAATATATATAGATCTCTCATCCCCATGTTATCGTACAAAGATTTTTGATGCCGAAAAAAAAAATAAATAAAAGCTTTAGAAACAGCCATTAAGTGGTATTGAAAAAAAAAAAAAAAAAAAAAAGAAAAGAAAAGAAAAGAAAGAAAGAAATATGAATTTGAAACTGTATCTGGAGTCTTCCATTCCCCTTTAGCAAATAAATTATTCATAAATTTTATTTGCTAAAATATTAGTATGTATTCCCGTGTGTATTCACTCGGGGAAAGACGGACATATTTTGGTAAAAACGTCGTCTTTTCCCAAATGAAAAGGAATAACTTTTTTCTCCACAATGATCACTCTATTCTATATATGCTATACTATATCTATGAGTTCTATACGCAAGCGAAGTGTGACTCACTGACCGTCTGTGTAGCCAAGAAAAAGATTTCCTGTGTTAATTGCCCACTGGATTTTTTGTAAGAAATTATTAAAAATCGAGGAAATTTATTTCCCGATTTTAATCCTTATATTTGGGTATAGATATGTATTAGTTATCGCGGGTGTTAGATTGAATTATTTTGCTGTCAAATTGACAAAATTTTAATTTTAAATTTCAAAACTCTGTCGCCCTTGGCTTTTTTTATTATTATTATTATTATTTGGCGATCAAAAGCGTAACACGAAAATATACATGCCAGATGTATGCATTGTACGAAATGTAATATGTATTATTCATTGTACGTATGTATGACATGTAATATGTATTGTACGAAATATTGTTTCATGTTATTCATTACTCTTTTAATATAAGTTGTTAAAATAAACATGATTTTTGAAAGGAATTAAATATTTTCGCCAGATAATTTGGCGATATTCTTTTTTTTTCGCCAAGGATGACAGAAATGAAATCTATTCCGCTGCAAAATATTAGTATCTTACATCAGGTATTTTATTTAGACATTTGAAAACAAATTTGACTTCAAACTATGATAGAATATTTATCATTTTCCTTTAAATTAGTATATTATTAGTATATTAAAATTTAAAAGCATGGTATATAAAAAGTTTTTTTTTTTTTTTTTTTTTTTTTTTTTTATCTTATAACTATTCTTATCTTAATCCTCAATGTTTCCCATCTTTATTAACTTGAATTTACTATTAAAATTTTAACATACTCAAAAACTTCTCATCACTTCGTTAAAATACACTAAACTTTTCCAAAATCTTTTTCTATTTAAAATGATACATGTATTTACTTTAAATGTCCAATATTTCATAAGATTTCCAATTTTAAAGTTTTAAAATATTTATCAAATTTACTTATTTTTCTGGTTTAGCCTTATTGTTTTCCTTTTTATAACTACAGCTGTTGCCCTCTTTACAATATTTAAAATGATGAGGTCATTTTATAGTAAAATTATCCATTATAGCATATATTATATTTCACTCCTCCATAAAAATTGATTTTAAAATCGTCTGTTTCTTTTATACTTTTATTTTAATAGAATTTTAATAGAATTTAATTTATATATTAGTCATTTTAGCAATTTTATCCAAAGTTGCATTAGAAATAATATATATCACTTCTCCATTAAAATTTATAGGACCCTACAATAAAATTAATTTGTGCTTAATATCAACACTACGAAAATTTTTATCAATCGCTTCCAAATTTTGACCTAAGTTTCAAATCTCAACCCTGTGGGTTTTTACATCGGCTACAACGTTTTCGTCTTTGTACGTAAATAATAATTTGACTGTACTAAATAGTTTACAGCCGTATAATTCAACGTATAACTTAGTCACAGCAACGCGTGGCCGGGTCTGCTAGTATAACATATAAAGTCTTACGGAATCGTAAATAATTGCATTTATTTTTCTATAAATTCTTTTAAAGAGGCTTAGAAAGTCGATAAAATGCTAATTTTGTGCATTTCTAGTCGTTTTAGCGTTAAAATAGCCTAATTTTCCTTTAAAAACGCATTAAAGAGCTCCAATAGGGGAAGAAATGGATTTGGCGCCAAATTTGGCGACTGTTTCCCTCCTTGGCGATTTTTTTTGGCGACTTTGTCAAAAAATCCTTATTAGGGATATACCAAATATGGAAGCTCTAATCTCATTGGCTGATGAGATACGAGAATTTTCCAGAACAGTCTGTGTTCGATAGAATAGTATAAAAGGAGCATTTTTTTTAGCCAAGGCGGCGAATCTCAGATCTGTGTCAGTTTCGTCAAATGCTTGCTTTGCTTGGGCGTCTTTGAATGAGACTTGCTTTATGTGTTATTGATAAATATTTTGTAATGTTGTTTTGCTGTTAACGGCTGTTGTTTAAGCTATGTTTACTGGTTGAATTGAAGCTGATACTTGGTTTATAGACCTGTATTTTTCTGGAGCTTTCTGTGAATAAATCACAGAATTTTTGCAAGTTTCGCCTTTCATTCTCGGGCAACTTACGAACCCCCAAGTACCAAACAATATGTATTCTTAATAAACGACGGTCTTGTATTATTTCCCTGAAATTCATAAATACCAAATTTCATAACTATCAAATTTCATACAAAAAAAAAAAAAAAAAAAAAAAAATTACATAGCATATCGGAAATATTTTGAGTAACCTTTAAACTAATTATCAGTTCTCTGCCCACAATTTTCAACAGGAAAACATGATTTTAAAATTCTAATAAATTTTCATTATATTTGATGGGGATGTAACCATGTTAAAATACACATTTAAGAAATACCGACTATAGACCGTAATAGTACGAAATTCCTTTATGTATTCCGGAAAAAGTAGCCACAGTCATTATAAATGCCAATAATAGTAATAAACCTAATTAATTATAACGCATTAATTTTCCAAACTAATTTGACATCATTTGGATGATTACAGTACATACTCGGAATTATTTTGTGTGGTCCCATAAATTATTTAGTCTATACATAACCTTTTTCAAGAGTAAACATGATTTTAAGCATCTTTATAATGTATGTTAACTTTATTAAGTTCAATTCAGCATAAACGCATTAAAGTGCGTGCGTAAATAAAGAATTTGTCCATAGGCTCTAATGTTACGAAATTCTTTCGTGTGTCTTTGTAAACGAACCATAAACATTCTATACACTAGTAAAATCTATTTAGCTTATTTTGCGTTTAAAATTAATAATTGTTCCAAATGTAACATCGTTTGGAGGACTACGTGACATTGTCAGAACACTTTTGTAAGATCCTGTAGATTAATTAGAAAGCTTAAGAGCACATATTTTCTTCAAACAATATAAGTTTAAGCATCTTATTCACGTACGCTAGTTTCATTTTCTTTATTGCAAAGTAATGATATTAAAATGCGTTTGAATGAAATTCACCCCATACGCCGTAATGTTAAGAATTTTGGCGTGTCCCTGTACACAGTTTATAAAAAATACAGCAATAAAAATTATACAGCTACTTATATGCAAAGCTGATACGTGTGCGCCAATTTGCAAGTCAATCGAAGGATTTTTGCGGCCGCTATTGCGGTACACACAAATTCTTCCCATAGGCCGTAAAGATAAGAAAAACTTTGGCATGTCCCAGTACACGAACGACAAATGGAATACACACCTAACACTATACAGCTAATTCCGTAGGGCTCATGAATATGTGTACCAAATTGCAAGTCAATAGCGTTATTTTGGGGACCGCTATCACGGTACATACAAATTCTTCTCATAGGCCGTAAAAATAAGAAAAACTTTGGCGTGTCCCTGTACACGAACTACAAATGGAATGCACACCCAAAACTATACAGCTAATTTCGTGGGAATCATGAACATGTGTGCAAAATTTCAAGTCAATAGCGTGATTTTTGCGGCCGCTATCGCACGACAGACAGGCAGACAGACAGACGGACAGACGGAACCCAAAACCCTTTTGAGTCTGAACAGAGGGCCTCCATTCACGTTTCGGCAAAAATTGAAAGTCAATAGCTTGATTTTTGCGGTGGCTATCGCGGTACATACAGATTCTTCCCATAGGCCGTAATGATAGAAAATCTTTGGCGTATCCCTGTACACGAACTACAAATGGAATACACACCTAAAACTATACAGCTGATTCCGTTGGACTCATGAACATGTGTACCAAATTGCAAGTCAATAGCGTGATTTTTGTGGCCGCTATCGCGGTACATACAAATTCCTCCCATAGGCCGTAATGATAAGAAAAACTTTGGCGTGTCCCTGTACACGAATTACAAATGCAATACACACCCAAAACTATACAGATGATTTCGTGGGGCACATGAACATGTGTACCAAATTGCAAGTCAATAGCGCTATTTTTGCGACCGCTATCGCGCGACAGACAGACAGGCAGACAGAAAGACAGACAGAAAGACACACAGACACAGCCCAAAACCGTTTTGAGTCTCAACAGAGGGCCTCCACTGACGTTTCGGCAATTACATTTAAATAACTTTAAACTGTAAAAATCATAAGGAAATTCATATTTATTGTTAATATTCTAAAATAATGTTTTATATAGAATATGATATGGTATAGATGTATAATTCTATGTCAGGGGGGTTACCGCCCTTCTCAACCCCCGTTTAATTATAGTGCCTATACTTATCAAAACAAAAATAAAGTCTGTTATCAATTTCCTTGAAACTTGCAAACCTTCATCAACTTTTCAAGTGGCAACTAGATATGGAATCCAAAGTACCAAATTCGCATTTCCTGTAGTCATTACTTTCTCATGCCCATAAGGTAGAGAAAGCATTGTTTTTGGGTCAAATTTTCGAAACTGAGTTTTTGTTATATTTAGACGTTTTGAGGTCCCCTGAATATGAAAATTGTGTTTTTAGCGGTTGGTCTGATGTGTGTGTGTGTCTGTCTGTTATCAGTTTATCTCAAGAACAAATAGCTGCAGATATTCCAAACTTGGTATTTTAAATATGTATCATATAGGGATGCTACACTAAGCATTTCATTGAGATGAAGCAAACGGTTCGTGTACAGGGACACACAAGAATGTTCAAATACATTACGTCTAAGGGGAAAATTGCAGGTAAGTAGAGTTTAACACCTATAGACCGCACTAAACCAAATGAAATGAATATGTATTTTTTATATGTATCAAAACATGCCTCATGTAGAATATGGCAGGGAAATCATTCACTGTTCATTTACAGGGCTACATAAATAACTAGATTATAATGCGACAATAGCTGAAAATTGATGGAAGTGCATTTTAGGTTGTGCCGTATATTACTACTATAGGTTTATATTTAGGTGCACTTTGTGATTTGTACATATTCTTCAAAAGATATACAGGGTTGCAAATATTTAAGCTATAATATTCTTTTTTATTGTTGGTGAAAGTGCTTTACTATAATATTTTACTATGTCCAGGAAAGCTGCTCAGGAATCGAAATGAATTCCTCATAGACATATGATAAATAATGTATGTTTTTAAGCTAAATATGCATCGATTGTGTTTTGTGTATTTACACGTTTTAAGGCTGCCTTATTACCAAAGCCAAGTTTTTTAAAGTTTGGTTATTGCCTGCGTCGAATAATTTCAGCAAACGAATAATTTCAGGAGATCCCTCCTCACACAGAACTAATTATCATATAAAACTCTTCCGAAGGCTAATTTGAATTATTTTAACATAGGTTTACATGACAGTACTTTTATGTTACCTCTTAATTTCTAACCTGTATTTATGGTATTAAATTTCAGGGTAAGAGAAAGTCGTGTGAGTGGCACACCAGATTATTTGTTAATAAATTATGCTGATAATTCATATATATACAGATCAACGAATAAAAATTTACCTTTTGTATTCAGCTCAAAATGTGATATTATACAGAAAAAAAATCGTTCTCCAAAAGCTACTTTCTTTACAGTATGGGTATGAGAAATTAATTTTGCGTTCTGTGTCAGCAGTGTTCTTCGAAAAAGAAAAAAAAAAAAAAATGCAGCAAACACTTACACCAATTACATTTAATAATAATAATAAAAAATGTTTACCTTAATTTTGGGTAGCCCTGTATATTGTCTATAAACTATATACACATGACTTTGTGTACGTAAATTTAGTGTTATATGTAAAACAAGTAACACAAAATGAAATACACTTCCAGCAATTCCCAAGTATAGCTCCAATATATCGAAATACTCTGGGTAACCCTGTAAATGAATGATGAATGGTGGTTATACAAGAATCTACATAAAACATGCTTTTATGCGTATAAAAAATTTGTTCTTTTCATTTTGTTTAAGGCAGTCTATACATGCCACACTGTACATATGAGAAATTTCGCTCACAGACGTAATGTATTTGAATTCTTTTGGATGACCCTGTAAACAAACAATTGTCTGATCGTAACGAAAACTTTAGTGAAGCACCGAAATATGATACGGATTTAGAATATCGAATTTGGATTTTCTGCTACTATTTGTTCTTGAGATATTCTAATAACACACAGACACACACACACACACACACACACACACACACACAGAGAGAGAGAGAGAGAGAGTGAGACCGCTAAAAACATGATTTTTGAATTCAGAGGATCTGAAAACGTGCAAATATAACAAAAGTAAATTTTCGGAAATTTGACTCAAAAACAATTCTTTCTCTACACCGTGTGTATGAGTAAGAGAATGTATAAAGAAAGAAAAATGAATTTGAAAATTCCCTTTTAGTACATAAATTATTCATAAATTTTATTTGTTAAATTATCAATGAGTATTCTCTTGTGTATTCACTAGGGGAAAGAGAGACATAACAGGTTAAAATAGCCGTCTTTCCCTGAATGATTTCTTTTTCTTTTTTTCCCCCCAAACGCTGATCAACGTGTGCCTTATTACAAAAGCAATAGTAATTACAATTTCTCACTTTTGATACAACCCCTTAAGACTTGGCGAAAAATGCTAGAATTTTCAAATTGCAATAACTCAGCGAGATTTTGACTTAGAGAGATGATTTTTTTTTATTTTGCTTGTTAGAGCGAGGAGAATATTTTTTTGAATATAAGTCATATGATAAGAGGGGCCGTATAAAAATTAAATTTCGTATTTAATATGTATACAGCACCTTGTACAAAAGAATGCCATATCTGAAATCTGCTCTTAATTTGCACCAATTTTGTAATAGAAAGTTTGTTTCTATCTTTCTTAGTTTACGAGAAAATCGCTGTAACATCTATTTTGAATCACCCGGTATATACATACACTAGCAGGCTTCGCCCACTTTGTATCACTACATATAAATTAAAGAGAGAAAAGAATCTTTTTTTTTTTTTTTTTTTTTAAATAAATAAAAACTATATATATTGACAAAAAAAAAAAAAAAAAAAAGCTAATATCTGCTCTCTTTTCTTCTTCTCGTTATTATTATTATCTTTTCTGCTATTCTTCGATCCTATTTACTGTATACGACCTCATCTACCAATATTTCAGAAACAGTTCAATTAACTTTTTAAATATCTTTTGCCTTAAAGCAGGCTTCATTTTCATATGCAGTTCTTTGTTCCTTTATTCACGTCTTCCTTCCTGGTGTTTGATCATTGAAATCGTTCAAAAATTTACTTCAGGTCCTTGCTGCCTTCGGCAGTGTCTTTCTCACCCGCAATATCTACAATATAGTCAATAGGGACGTCCATGTTACTATTGCTTGAGACAACCAACATCTTACCCTTAACTTCAATTTGGAAATCGCAATTGTAGTACACAACAGCATGCGGATTATACATAGTATTTACTATCACGTTACTTCTTGTACTTTATTTAACTTACCCGGTCAACCATATAATGACAGAAATTACTTTTCAAATATAACACTACAATATGTTAATTTAGTGTCAAAATGAAAAAATAGTCGATCCATTAGTAAATGCACAATTGAAATTAAACAAAGTTTTATATAAATTAAAAAATATACATTACATATATATAAAAAAAAATTAAAAAAAAATCTCCTTATAGCGCATTGAATGAAGAAACAGGGGAATGTTTGGTTTTTCCTCTCGGAGGGTGAAAGAAAACGTCTCTCGGCGAAAAACTTCGCAAAACTGTAACTATATTTAAATAATTTTAAAAGATAAATGAATAATTGAAATATTTAAATAAATATATTTCAATTAGCAACTATTTTCAGCAAATCAAAACGATGGCGAAGTACCATGATATGCAGCCGTTATTGAAGTATAAATGACATTTAATTATTATTTGAGTTTTGTTTTGTTGATTAGAAAATTATTAAGTCTCTAAGGGGTTCTATCTTAAAGCTGCGCCCCCATTACTTTGCGGAAGATAAAATGAAGGAGAAAAAAGCATATAAGACGATTTGGTTAATTTAAATTAATATTTAAAAAATAAATAAATAAAAATAAAAATTTTAATTCTGTTATGATATGAGTTTTATCAGAAAATTTTGATGATACGTGTTTATTCATGTTTATTTATTTATTTATTTTATTCACATGTAAAGAAATGTTTATTTTTGTGTTAAAAAAAAAAAAAATGACGCAAAATGTTGTAAGCATGAATTTTATTGGCAATACTTGAAATTGCAGAAAAAGTCTGAAAAAAAAAAAAATGCAAAAAATCGCATAAAACATACAATATTTAATTAATAACTTGATTCCTAATTAATAATTTGATGATTTTGTTTCGAGGTGCACACGGAAACATTCCAGACAATGTGTGTGGCAAATGTCACGTCTATAAGGGCTGTAGACTTTTCCGGAGACAGCTGACAGAGGGCAAATCAAACATGCGCCCTTTCGTTTTTATTAATAAAATGTATGTAATTTAAAGTCAGAGATTAAAGGTAGCTTTATGCTTGGTTATTAAAAACTGGAATTTTTTTTAATAATATGTAAAGTGTGGATTTCGCAAGGAACCATTTACCCTTATGCAATTTTAAATGTATGAACTCGACATATTTAAAACTTAAATACTTTAATATTTAATTTAACATGGTAACACAAATTAATTCACCTTTTGTAGTGTTTCATTACTTTTAAATGCAAAAATACAAAGCTCTTCAGACCCTCCTTTTGTGAATTAACCATTTTGAAACTTCCGCAGTATGACTATCAATTCCAGTTACTTTTGTATTTTATTTTCCCACTTCCGATTAACATCACCAATGTGATTTGCTATCTCCTAGTGAAATGTTCTTTCTTTGCCGATTTCTATTGTATTGGAAGACGATTTATCGCTTAAGGAAGACGTTGACCTTCATTCAAGCTAGATATACTCTTCACGCAGTTACACCTAATAAAAGGTGCACCAACCTTGGATAAAAATATAAAATGAATGGGAAAAAAAAAATGTGCTTTCTTTAAAAATCTTCTTCCGAAAAAGATAAACGCTTCCGTAATTTTAAATCTAGCATTAATGGAAATAGAGCTTTTAAAACATAATCAGTCCCAGTTACTAAAAATACACCGGATGCACGACCTATCCTTTGAAAATGTTAAAACCCCATCTTCTATCCAAATTTAGAAAACTCGGGTCAACAATTCTTGTGCACTCAACATACGTCTAATTTCTTTTTCTTTGTTTATTTCTTATATTACGGTGAAAGGCTAATTTTTTTACATTTAAGTATGTGCCATGTGCGTTCCAAATAGTTCATTAATACTATCGACATTATTGTTAAATTTTATTTTTATTTTCTCTTCCCCTTAAATAGCAAGTTTTAATCAAATTTTTACTATGCAAAATTATTTCTCTGTATATCTTTCCTATGAATTATGAAGCAGAATTTTATGCAACAGTTGTTAAGAGTCCTATTTATTAATTTCGACTCTTCATTAGGCGGAAAAAAGAATAAATAAAAAACAGGCATGAGTGCAGCATTTAAACAGCAACTGAGGTTCTGAATCTCTTTTATTCCATGCTCCCTACACCAATAAAAATAAATGTCGTAAACTTATGACTGTTTTAACTGTCTTTCAATTTTTATAATATAATGTAACATAAATATTTTTATTAGCGTGTACTTCTTAATATATCTTAAGCTCAATTTCGTCTAAATATAATACATCTGAAAATTCTTTTTAATCCCGTTTACCTAATTTGACCCATATTTGCTTCTAATAAGAATATGAGACTGAAATTTAAGCTATTAGAAAAAGTGAGAATAGTTTTTATGTTTAAAAATAAATAAATAAATAAAACTAGTATGTTGTGGTCACCATATGACTTTCCTCTATATTTTCCTATACAAATTCACTCAGAAAAATAATTTATTAAAATTATTATTAAAAAAAATATATCTTCCGTGATGCTGCAAACGATTTCCATCTTAGAGAAGTAGTATGACACGAAATATAAAATAAAGTCAGTTTTATTCTCAATATTACATAATAATAATTAAAAAAATGTTGTTAAAAATGAAAAAAATTCATAACTTTATTTTAAATTATCGCAGATCGATGGTTCAACCATTCGTTTTAAAGGTATTAGCGAGCTCTTTTGAAAGATACCCATCATGAAAAGTTACTCCCCCTCGAGGGGGGACTTCCCGCACAGGGGGAGGGGAGGCGAGGCTCCTACATACACATTTTTTTCTCCAGTTGACTATCTCTATTACAAATAATTATTTTAAATTTCATAATGATTATTAAAAAAATAATTCTCTTTATGCACATTTATACAAAATTTTGTCCTATACCACCATGTTAAAAATTTAGAAAAAGAGGGATTGCAACGCAAGCTGTTGGACAATTTTTACCATAAGTTGATAGGTACTAATTTATGTCAAGGTTTAAGTACATACCAATTTGTATGAAATTCTGTGCAGTAGTACCTGAGATACAGCCGCCACTAAATTTTGTCTCACACACACACACAGACATTTTGTAAAAATGGTCAAATCGTGTTCTACAGCTCTCAAAACGTGTAAATCCATCAAAAACCCGAGGTTGAAAATTTTTACGTATCCAATACTTTCTTCTATTGAATATAGAAGAAAGTAAAAAACAAAAACAAAAAATAAATAAATAAAATTTAACTATATCTCCTTTAAATAAACATAATAACAATTCAGGACCATGTTTTCATAAGCGACTCATGAAATACAACTATTAGGATAAATAAACTTAATACAAATTTAAGCTCACTGTTCTCGACTTAATTAATATAAGTAAATCCTTAAACGAGTATAAGGTGGAATAAAAAGCACGAAGTATAAAGCTGAACTTTATCCAGTTACGCTACATTGAGTCAGAATGTAACTGCAGATAAATATAATTGCAGTACTATAAATTTCTATATACTCAAAGACCATCACTGGAATCAAGCATTATGTGATAAACATTCTCTTAAAAAGGCAAGTTAATTATGATTGTTTTTAACGCTGATTCTTAACTCAAATATGTACTTCAAATTTTCATACGGAATCGAATTTTCATACGGATTTTTCATACATTTTTTCTTTGCGAATTAAACACGAAATTCGTGAATCTCTTTTATTTCTTGATCATTTTCTCTTATCCAGTTTTTTTCCCAACAGTAATCTTACGTATTGTGAGTTCAGATAGATTAGAGCCTATTTCAGCAAAATTTGAGACATATGACCGATACACAGTGTTCGGAATTTCAAAAAAGCTGGCCAAAAGTCGAAATTAAAGAAAACAAGTGAAATTGTGATGTATATATATGTTTTCGAGGTCGCTGAATCCGAATCTGACATTGGTTTCTTGAAAACTTCAAAGGCAAACTCAAAAACAAGATGGCGGATCCAATATGGCAGACAAAAAATTAAAAAATTAATATAAGATGGATAATTCTTACATTAAGGGGTTTTTGAGGGCACTGAATTCAAATTTGACGTTAGTTTTCATAAAAAAAGTGATATTACACTCAAAAACAAGATGGCGGATCCAATATGGCGGATCAAAAATCAAAAAATTGATAGATGAAGGATAATTTTCACATTTAAGGGTTTTTGAGGGCGCTAAATTCAAATTTGATATCAGTTTTTATAAAAAAAGTGATCTTGCACTCAAAAACAAGATGGCGGATCCAATATGGCAGACCAAAGTCCAAAAAATTAAAAAATTAAATTAAAAAGTAAAACGCTTTTACACATACAGGGGCAGGCGGGGGCACCCAATTCTTTAACGGCTGAATAAAATGGACATCCCTTAACACTCTCCACTTTGAATCAATGCGGGATCTTGCGAGATAAAAAAGTTTCCATACTTTGAAACTTTTGGTTATGTTATAATTGAGGTTAACTTCAAAAAGCCGCTCAGGAGATCACTTGATGAAAAAAAATACAGCATAAATATTATCTACTAACCTCCACAATTGTCGGCCATATTTTGTTGAATGTTGTTGTTGCGAAATTTTCCGAGAAACACTATTTGTTTAACTGTTAAAATGCATTAAAAGAAAAAATTGTCACGTTTTCCGCCAGCCTACACTTAGAAATATGTAGATAGAATAAATTTTCCACCTCACAGTTTCATTCAGTGGCTCCCTCTGAAGGTATTTCCGCGGTACTTACGTCTAAAAACGCGCCTAAATTTTTCGACTTTTGGCCAGCTTTTTTGAAATTCCGAACACTGTGCGATAGTGTGAAATAAGACCGATAAAATTTTTAACATTTTTTCTTTCTTTTCTTTTCTTTACCTTTTAGTTAAAACATTTTTTATGGTTATTTTCTCTGTTTCTTTTTTCTTTTTTTTTTTTTTTATTGTAAGTCATTATTAACAATAATAATTAAACATTTTCCTTCAAATAATAAGAAGTTATTTTTGACATACAGATGCAACTATTTTGTATGCATTTGTATCCATGCGTTGTATTATGCATATACCTTTATATCTGTGAGAGCTAGTTATTTCCATAAAGCTTCACTTATCTTATCGTTTGTAATAATTACTGTCAATTAACACCTTATACTGGTTATTAAAAGTATGTTTCGAAGGTTTGTGTTTTATCTTTTTCTTGTTAGCAATGAATGAAGCTGGTCATAGCGTAATTTTTATTTTGACTAGTCAAATGACCTTGTTTATTTTTCTCCGATGTCCTTTGAATGCTCCATCTTTAATTTTATGATAATTACCAAAGAATGCATTTTTTTCCTTAATATTATGTAAATGATCTTTTTTTCTCCCTGTAAAAATGTTCTAGAAATATCCATGTTATGTTTATTTCAAAGCATAGATTGTGTTTTATAAATATTAATGAAGCAAATACACACTTTGAATTTTACTTTAATTTTGTGAAAAAGTGTAATAACCTTGTATTGCAATAACATAATTATACATAAAGTAGTTTAAAAGACGTAAAATAAATGAAATATTAGTTATTCTAATCGACTTAATGAGTAGTGAAATTTCTTCTGTGTACCGGACCTGGGATTATGAATCTCAACGTCTAATTTGTATCACTCCTTAATTTATTCAGCTGTTGTTTTTTAGAACGGAGGACTATTAGTCTCAATCTACGGATTTTTACAATACCAATTTTACGATAGTTGGACATTTATCGAAATCGAAAATTACTCGAAAATATAATTGAATAATTTGAAAATGATGTTATGGTTTGAAAAAAAAAAAAAAAAAAAAAAAAAAAAAAACTAATAGTCCTCCGTACTAAACTAAATTCTGCTTTTGCAGAATTTCATCAAAATAGTTTTTTTCCCTTACAAAGTAAAAGAAAAGAAAAGAAAATTAATAATAATCAGTATCGAAACGTACAGCATCGAAAAAGTTTTTTTTTTTTTTTTTAAATATAATGTAAGAATGTTTTAACACCTGAACAAAAAACGTGAGAAATTGATGGCATGGTTGTGTGGTGGTGTAGGTATTAAGGTCGATTAACTACACGATTCAATGGTGGAATGACCTTGTTGAAGATCTTTCCGAGGAATCCTAGACCGTATTTACCCAAGTGTTAGGGAAAACCACAAACAACTCTTAATGGCTAAACCGTCGACCGCGATTTGGAATCGAACCCAGCAATTCTCTTCAGTCCAGAGCAGAATCTCTCGGAGACCTCATTGGTGGGACCTCAGTGGCTAGAATAAAAATATTTCCTTACAAAATCATCACCATTATTATTTTTTATTTATTCTAAAATTTACCTCTCTCTGTCTCAACATTTGATTTCTTTGCTCAATGTGAGTATAGTGCTACTGAATGTATACACCAGCAGTTACCATGCTTAATATATAACGTATGCAAATTCTTTTGAGTTGCCCTTGTAAACAGGTTGTTAATTCTTTTCATATCTTTTTCTACATAAACCATGCTTTTAAGCATCTGAATAATTTATGTTAATTTCATTACGTTAAATGTAATGTAACGATGTTAAGATGCGCGTAAAAGGAATGCCGTCCTTAGACTGCAATACTTTTGTTTATCCCTGTCCTGTACATGAGTACTTAAACATAATATAATGCAAAAACGTTACAACTAATTTCATAAAACTATTTATAAATATTTGTCATATATTTTATGCCAACTGTGTGGTTTTTGTGGCTTAGTGATACAGACAAAGAAATATCAATTTATTATTATTATTTTTAGACTATAAGGATTGAATAATAAACTACATACAGTAAACTTGAAGCCCATTTTTGTATACTAAAATTAAGCTTATTAATCCACTTTTCAGATTTTTAAATTTTTGACTTTGTATGTCAGTAATTACATTTTTAATTCTTTTTAAAATGATTTACCAAGTACGTGACAACGAAAATTTACTTTATTTTAGAACTTTAAAATGTTTTGCATGATTTTTAGATGAATTATTAATTTTCTTTTCGTTTTGGATTTTCGTGTCGGGTTCGGGTCGGCAAAATTATCTGTTGCTGGTTCGGGTTGGTTTTCGGTCGATAAAAAATATTTTTTTGAGGTTCAGGTTGATTTATTTAAAACTCATATGTTCGATTCGGGTCGAGCAATAATCTTTACAATTCTAATACAGGCATAATTTTTTCTATTCTTAACAGGGAGGTCTCTCTGAGGTTTCTGTGCTAACATCAAAACAGTCTTGTTTTAAGAAATACCTTTTTATGTTGTAAAGAAGGTCAGGTTTAATAAGAAAGCACCACGGAACTGGTATTTTAATGTATTACGTACAAAACTTTGAATAAACACCACAGAATGCAATAGTCTCGCAACAATTGTTTCGGGTTGAAAAAACACACGACCCTTCGTCAGGCGAACAAAGTTGGTACGAGTTCTGCAGTCAAAGTGCCGACGCACGTTGCAAGACTATTGCATTTTATGGTGTTTATTCAAAGTTTTGTACGTGTCAAGTTTAATTCCGGAATTTTGTTACATAATTTTTACATCTTTATATAAATATAAAATTTTTGGTTATTTACTATGACGCGCTTTGACTTGAGATTTCAGCTGCAAAAATTTAATCTGATACACTTGAAATGCACTTTTTCTTGAAGAAATTGAAAAAATATTAACTTTTTGTGCTGAAACATACACTCAAAATCCCATATTTAGGAGTGTATTTTTAAGAATATAAAGCCAGTTAGGTGGCTATTTAATTGCCTTTAATGGTGGATATTCGGCAGGACAGTAGTGGTGCCATTTATTATATTTTTTTTAGATTTTTCATTCATTTTAAATAAAATGAACATTATTTCTTTTTATTTATTTATTTTGCAAGATTCATTTATTAATTGTGGAATTTCTGTTATGCAAGGTGATACGGTATTTAAATCCGTCGAATTTTAGGAAATAATTGATTTTTGATATAACAGTAATTTAATTTAATTCTGAGAATTTTTAACTTAGTATCGGAAAAAAAAATATTTTTTAAAATTGAAAGTGTAATGCAAATACTGAAAATAACATAAGGCATGTGAGTACTATCTCGCAGATTTTCTGTGCGGGAAAGGCTAGTAATAACTATTTGACTTATGTTATATAAATTATTGAAGAACTTTGTTAATACAGTGGAACCTGTAAAAGTGACCACCTTGGTAAAGTGACCACCTGACTAAAGTGACCATTTTCATGACTAAAGTGACCATTTTCCAATTTTAAAGAGACTTTATACAGTGACCACCTGCATATAGTGACCATTTTAGCCGGTCCCTAGGGTGGTCACTTTAGACAGATTTCACTGTATTATAATTTTTAAAAAAATGTGAAATCTTTGCCTATGGAAAATAATTAGTTTTTATATTCTAGGAAATATGTATGTTTTACCAATGTCATGGAGTTTTTAATAGCACCTCTTTATATTTTTGTGAGTCTGTAACCTTCTGTCCACTCCTCCACCGTATTCTTAGATTTATGCGCAAAGAAACACAATATTCGCACTGAAGCATATATGTTAGAGGAAAACATTGATATTATTGTTTAAAAGAAAATTACCTGAAATATTTTCCAGTGGGAAGAAAATTAATTTTGGATATTTTTTTAGTACACCTTCTTTACAAGGTCGAATTTGAAATCAAATCTTGTTAAAGGTCTTTTAGCCTTCTAGCAACGATTGAGTATTGTTTTTAGAATGATTCACTGCGGAAAAAAAATTAAAGAAAGTGGTTAACGTTTTTATTAATTGTTAAATAAATTAAGAACTTACGACATGTAAACGCGATGATTGTTAATCTTATAAGGAAATTCAGAAGAAAATTTCGTAATAAAATTCAATTAAATACAATAATTATATTGTTATAAAATAAATAAATAAATAAAATAAAAATAAATAAAAACCTATCATAATAAATACGAACAATTATAATTATATTGGAAGAAACGTTTCCTATTTTATTCTTAATGTCTAGAAAGTCTATCTTAGGTCACAACACATAATAATAAAAATAGTATTTCAAACAACATTAATTTTTTACTTTCTCTTACCCATAAGGTGGAGAAAGTATTGTTTTTGGGTCCAATTTTCGAACGTGAGATTTTGTTATATTTACATGTTTTGAGGTCCCCTGAATACGAAAATAATGTTTTTAGCAAATGGTCTGTGTGTATGTCTGTGTGTGTGTCTGTCTGTTATCACCATATCTAAAGAACAAGCAGTAGCAGACATTCCAAACTTGGTATTCTAAATGTGTATCATATAGGGATGCTACAGTAAGCTTTTCGTTAAGATCAAGCAAATGGTTCACGTACAGGGACAATCAAGAGAATTCTAATACATTATGTCTATGGGGGAAATTGCAGGTAAGTAGAGTTTAACGTTTATAGACTGCACTGAGCCAAACGGAACGAATACATATTTTTTGTAATAGAGATAGTCTACTGGGGAAAAAAATTGTGTATGTAGGAGCCTCGCATCCCCCCCTGGGGGGAAGTCCCCCCTCGAGGGGAGTAAATTTTCATGATGGGTATCTTTCAAAAGAGCTCGACAATACCTTTAAAACGAATGGTTGAACCATCGATCTGCGATAATTTAAAACAAAGTTATCGATTTTTTTCACTTTTAACGAAAAAATTTTTTTTTTTTTTTTTTTTAAATATTGAGAATAAAATGGATTTTTTTTTTGGATATTTAGTGTTATACTACTTCTCTGATATGGAAATCGTCTGCATTATCATAAAAAAAAATTTTTTTTAAATAATAATTTTAATAAATTATTTTTAAAAAACAAAATTATTTTTTAACAACCGAATTAAATTTTATATAAATCTAAGTTCATTAGAGAAACGGGGTTGAGGGGAGTTGAGTTTCTCTTCCGAAGCCTAATTTGAATTGTTTAGCATAGGTTTACATAACATCGTTATCTTACCTCTTAATCTCCAACCTGTATTTATAGTATTCAATTTCAGGGTAACAGAAAGTCGTGTGAGTGACACACCAGATTATTTTTTTAAATTCTTTCGCATATTTTTCGTTACTTGTGATCTAAAACAGCACAGGGGAAAAAATGTTTATTGGGTGGAATATTAGGTCCTCATAGATCCTCGGTTAATAGATTCTTTAAATATATTATCCCGACAGAATAAATCTTATCTCGAGGTATTAAAAGGATCATTCTGGGATACTGCTTCGAATGCAAATTTACAGCAATATAACACAAGTTTTATACAGTTTATTAAAAACTTTTCGCATAACTATGGCTAACTAATTATTATAATTCATAAAAATAATCATCTTTTTCTTTCTTTTTTTTTTTTTTTTCAGAGAATGGTAATTTTAGATTTTTATTTTAATACTATTAAAACTTCCTATTTCTTCGTCTTCGTCTTCTTCTTCTTTTTTTTTTTTTTAACCAGGTCTATGTAACATATTCATTGCTTTCTGACCAACCGCTGTCGGATATGTTCATTGACAGGTACTGTTGTTTTTCTACAATAACTTATAATTAAAAATTACTTAATTATGAATTTTTATTTTGTTATTTAAAGTATAAAAGTGATATATAATATTAACAAGGTTTGTTTTCAAGTGCATCGTTATATTGTAAATTACAAAGTAAAATAACCATAATTTATTCATACATTCTAAACACCGTGCACTGAAAACGACATATAAATTGTGTCTTTTCTCAAGGCAGTCAAGAGGGTAGAGAAAAAAGCTATAAATCAAATCGATAATAAATTTATTATATGTCATCTAATTATACATCTAAAAATTTTATTGATTTTTTTTTTATGAAATTATATTGAAAAAGCACATTTTTTTAAAAGATTATTTTAATTTATAAAATTTCATTATTCTAATGCTGCTTAAGACAATAGTATTAATAAAAGAACGCATATGATAAACTTCATTACTTTCTCTTACACACGTGGAAGAGAAAGGATTATTTTGGGTTAAAATTTTTGAAACTATTTTTTTCTAATATTTACACGTTTTAAGCGCCTCTGAAGCCCCGAAACAGACTCTTAGCGGGTGGTCTGTGTGCCTGTTATCAGCATATCTCAACTCAACAACAAATAGTAGCAGAAAGTCCAAACTCGGTACTCACAGAAAGTCCAAACTCGGTATTCTAAGTCAGTATCATTATAGGGACGGTACATTAAACGGTTCGTTGAAATCAAGCAAATGGTTCGTGTAGACAACGACATCTAAGAAATTTCAAATATATTACGTCTACACTGCTAAAAATAAAATCGTACGTTTCACGATAAAAAAAATGGCTTCAATTGAGCTACAACTAATATTTTGGGGGAATGTTTCACCATTTTGGTGTGAAATGATAAAACCTGCCACAAAGTATTGGTTTCAGCTAAAAATGCCTGTTTTGCATCACTCTTTTGGTGAAACTTTAAACTATAATTTTTTTAACATAGTTTATGGGCGAAATTTCTGTCAAGTGCTGTTTAACATGCATAAACTGCACTAAACAAAATGAAATAGGCACATGTTGTTTACATGCATAAAAGCATGTTTCGTGTAGAATATGCTGTGAAAGTCTTTCATCGTTCGTTTACAGAGCAACCCAAATATGTTTGGATATATTGGGGCTATACTTGGAAATTTCTGGAAGTGTCTTTCAGGTTGTGCTATGAGTTTTCCACGCAGAACTAAATTTAAATACACAATGTGATATGTATATAATTTATAGACAATATAAATAGCTACCAAAAATTAAGTGAAAACGTCCTTTTCTATTGAAAGTAGAAGTGCTTTATTACATTTTACCAGGTTGACTAAAACTGCTCAGAAATGAAAATAAATATCTCATACCATATGGTAGACAAAGTATTTTTTAAAGTTCAATTTTTAGTGCTTTTTAATACTGCGCTTTGAAGCTCCCTGAATACAAAAATCACGTGTTTAGCAGTTGGTTTTTATGTATGTATGTTATCGGAGTAACTTAAAAAAAAATATTAGCAAGAAATTCAAACTTTGTATTAGGAAGTTCATATGAGAATGCCACTTGAAATTTTGGTCAATATTGGTAAATTTCAAGGAATGTTGCGATCGAAAATTGTGCGAATAGCTTGAAATATACTTTTAAATTTAATGAAAAAGCCTTGAATTTCTTTTATAAATACAGTAACTGCCGCTTAATAAATTCACTGGTTAATAAAATCAGACGCTTAATCTGATCAAATTGTCAGGATCGGAATCAAATCAATACAAGCTACATTTAAAACCGCCGCTTAATAAAATCAGTATCGCCGGTTAATAAACTCAAAAAAAAAAAAAAAAAAAAAAAAAAAAATCTCCCCAGCAGCAAAAATATCATTTCTGACACTAATTTTTTTTTTTTTTTTTTTTTTGTTGTTGTTGTTGTTGTTGTTATTTAAATTGTGATTTTTTCCCTTTTTTTTAGTTTTTGAAAAAGAAATTAAAGCACAACAATCCCTTTGTTACCTCTAATTCTCGAAAATTTTACACTTGCTGCGTAGTTACAAATTAAACACACTCCATAAGTTATCTACGTAACACTTTCAAGGAACGTACTCTTCAAAACGCAGTAATATGTTACAGACTTGATTTGGTTTGTAAATGATGTGTGTATTTTTTAATTCTTAATTATTAAACGACAATTTCTATTTCTTATTTTGAAATAACTATAAAGCAAGAGGTTTAAATGGAAAGATTTTAAATTTGCAAGAAATGTGTGACCTTTTGGTAAAGTAATGATGATTTTCCTCAAAAAAAAAGCGTATAGGAACGTATAATGTGTTTAATTTACTTATACCGAAGAAACAATTAGTTAATTATCTATCACAAATTAATTAATATTGTTTATTAGTTCCATTATTCGTTATTTTTTTTTTAATTTCTTTTCAAATTCAGAGAAGGATTACCGTTTCCTTAAGTGCAGGAACGTTCGCCGGATATAAAAATCAGTCGCTTAATAAAATCACTCTGGCTTAGGACGAATGTGATTTTAATAAGCGGCGGGTACTATATAAGTGCTATATTCCAACGGGGGTTGAGGAGAAGAAATGCTCTCCTAATACAAAATTATATGTCAAATAAAACTGTTTCTGAATCTAATGTAAGTTATTTTTATAGTATGTTCATATACAATACTTGTTATCTTACCTCTTAATTAGAAATCTGTCTTAAATATAGTATTGAAATACAAGTTAAGAGAAAATCGTGTGACTGAAATTCGATTAATTTCTTACTGATATGGATTATTTTAATTTGGTATATGATGCCACAATTTCAGTAAATCTCACAATATTTAAAAAAGAATTGTTATTGTCTAATATCGTTTCACTGATGCTGCAATTGGCTGATCTGACAGAAAAGAGAGAGATTAGTCTGATTATTTCCTTTTCTGCTCTATTTCGTTAATTATTATTTGAAAGAGGGAAATCCGTTCGTCATATAGGGAAAGAAGAAAAGTTTTTATTTTTCATACTTACGTCATGCGTTTAATGTTATCTTAACAAGAAAAAGGGGAAGAATTGGTTTATTATATGTAGACCAACCATTCCTTTTCTTATTAATTAGTGACAATTTTTTAAGGCTTAATATTTTGTTTGGAATAAAAAAGGAGAAGATCATGAAGCGGAAGAAATGAAAGAAAACACGCTTATGATTCAACTTTCATATTTTAATTGATATAACAATGACAATAACAATTGCATCGGTTATGTAAAAATTATTACTAATAAATGTTATTATTTATATTATACTTTACGTAGATTTTTTTTTAATATGTTGTACTATTGCATTGTTTTAAAAATCCAAATGGAATTTAAAAAATACTAAAATATTCCATTTAAAGTGGAAATGTTACTAACTTTAATAAACTGTAATCGGTGAAAGAAAAAAATAGCTTGAGATCTTTTAAGAAATTAAGTTTTTTAAGTTTTAGACTAAATTTTAATGACTAAACATATATGTTTTAAAGACGTTTGACATAATTACTTCAATTCGAATTTGAGCGCTATAATTCTTATTGAAAATCTACACTAACTTCTACATGCATTCATGCAGTGGGGCATTAAAACACCGCTACTTCTTGCAAAATTTGCGAGTGGAAAAAAAAAAAAAAAAAAAACAAGAAAGAAAAATCATGCAGTACGCATTGATTAGTAACACTTTCCAACTGTACGTAATTGTTGTATCGAATAAATTTTATTATTCTTTGCCTACGTTATCACACAACAGACAGAAGGACTGAAAAATATACAGATAGACTAATTGATTTTAAAATTGCTCTTAGGCATTTTGGAAAGTGTTAAAAAGGCTTAACGCAAAAAAAAAAAAAAAAAAAAAAAAAAAAAAAAATGCAGCCATTAGATTATAATTACAGCTTTTGATCTCTCTGAATATTTTAGTGTAGCCCTGTAAATCAGAAAGCTAATCATATCATATTCTATACAAAAGATTATTTTAGAGTATTAACAATAAATGTTAATATTTTTATTATTTTTACAGTAGAAAGACTTTTAAATATAATTTTCAAAAAATTCTGTCCTAAAACGTAATGCATTGGCATATATATATATATATATATTTTTTTTTTTTTGTCCCTGTAAACAAACTAGTTGTACAGAACCTATTAATGTCATTCTAAATGGAGAAAATTCTATAGGGATAATGTTTATAAAAACAACACTCATAGAACACGATGCTTTTGAATGCTTTTGGGTGTCCCTGTACACAAACCAGAAGAGATATTCACTCCATTTTCAATATGGAACATCCGATAGTGAACTTCAATAAAATATATCAGTTTCGAGAAATTCCATAGATAATTAATGGAGTTGGAGCGCGGGCTTACAGACAGACAGACAGATGGACAGATACACAAACTGAAATCATATTCACACTTAAAAATGTTAGAAAGTGTTAAAAACATTCAATGTAAACGAAAGTAATATTTTAGCAATTTTTTATTAATAGCTCTTAATATAAATGGATATTATTCTGTCACCCTGTAAATCTAATGCTAATTATGCTATATTCTATGCAAAGCATTTTTTTGTGCAGATAAATAACATAATTCAATTTCCTAAAGCTTCGTGGAAAGTAATTAAAATTTGATTTATAGAAATATCTCTCATAGAACGCAATGCTTTGGAATACTTTTGAGTGTCCCTGTATATAAATCGGTGGTGATATTTCCTCCATTTTATACAGGAAACATCCAGTAGGGAATTGGAATAATATATTTCAATTTCATTAAGATATGTCTACAGTAAAGGTATGAAAATATGGTTTATAGAAATAGCTCTCATAGAACACAATGCTTTGAAATACTTTCGGGTGTTCCTGTACACAAACCAGTAGAGGTATAAATTCCATTTTGAATAGGGAACATTCGATAGTGAACTTGAATAACATATATCAGTTTTAAGAAATTCCATAAATATTTACGGGAGTTAGAGATCGGACAGACAGACAGGCAGACGGACGGATTGACGGACAGGCAGATACACAAAACTGAAATCATATTCACACTTAAAAAATGCTAGAAAGTGTTAAAAACGCTTAACGTAAACGAAAGTACAATTCTAGCAATTTTTTAATAATACCTCTTAATATAACTGGATATTTTTGTGCCACCCTGTAAATCTAATGCTAATCATGCTACATTCTATGCAAAGAATTCTTTTGTGCGTGTAAATAACATATTTCAATTTCTTAACACTTCGTGGATAGTAAAGTTATTAAAGTTTGATTTATAGAAATATCTCTCCTAGAACGCAATGCTTTGGAATACTTTTGAGTGTCTCTGTACATGAACCGATGGTGGTATTTCCTACATTTGATAGAGGAAACATCCAATAGTGAACTTGAATAACATATTTTAATTTCATTAAGATATGTCTACAGTAAAGGTATGAAAATATGGTTTATAGAAATACCTCTCATAGAACACAATGCTTTGGAATACTTTCGGGTGTCCCTGTACACAAACCAGTAGAGGTATAGACTCCATTTTTAATAGGGAACGTCCGATAGTGAACTTGAATAACATATTTCAATTTCATTAAGATATGTCTAGAGTAAAGGTATGAAAATATGATTTATAGAAATACCTCTCATAGAACACAATGCTTTGGAATACTTTCGGGTGTCCCTGTACACAAACCAGTAGAGGTATCGACTCCATTTTCAATAGGGACCGTCCGATAGTGAACTTGAGTAACATATATCAGTTTCAAGAAATTCCATAAATATTTACGGGAGTTAGAGCGCGGACAGACAGACAGACAGACGGACAGACGGACAGACAGACAGACAGACAGACAAACCGAAGTCATAAACACTTTTCAACCTTGGTGGAAAGTATTAAAAAAGAAATAGTAATAATAATAAAGAAGAAGAAGAAGCATACATTTTTCTCCTTTTGTATGTTCGTCATTTTTTTAATTTTCTACATTAATAATTTACAAAAGCTTTTTGTTAAACATTATACAGAATGTTTCTAAACTAGTGGAACAAGAACACATCAAAATCAATAACTTTTCTATAGAAAACTGAAGCCTAAAATATTTAATGAGAACTGTAACGTATCTCAATCTATTAGGTGTAAGGGAAAGTTCTGTCGTTTTTGACCACGTGCACTTTTATGCGTCGTCGATTATCGGCTGAAACTAAGGCTCCTATATATACGAGCTGGCGCATCAGGCATTTTGTTGCCTTAGGGTTGCCACATGTACCCAGCGCGTTTCTCTGATAAACAAGCGACAAACACGTTTTTTAATCGTCTAACGTTACTTTAGAGTAATTTTTTTAATTATATTTCATAATTTCAGCTAAGTAAACTATGATATGGAAGTTTGTTTAGCGATAAACTGCTATAATCATTCAAGAAGTTAATATAAAGTGTTCACAGACCTTCTATTACTGTGTATTTGAGTTTTGGCGACATTTTGTAAAAGAAACAGAAACCGCCATAACAACACATCTTAGCGCAGTACATCCATAGGATATCCTCAGAATAAAATGACATCCTGAAAATGTACTGTGAAAAAAATCTGTTTTTAGGAATATTATTGTTGCTTATTATTCTTAACTTGACCGGATTAGCTTCAGATCAAGATTTCTTAAAATCATTAGGGAAGCGATAAGGACGCCAAGCGGGAATGCTGTCCTCTTCAGAGGCAAAAAAATGGCGGTGATGCGCCGGCCTATTATTTTATTTAGGGGCTCTAGCTGAAACCGGTTATCGACTAAAACCAGTTTAAACAGTTAGATTAGAGTATGATTGATGATTTACTCACATTTTTTCGTATTTTAGTCGGTTTTTTCAAACTTGTAGAACTGTCACCATGAGTGAAAAAAAGTGCACTTAAGACATTGTATGTTGTACGAGTTCCGAAAAGGGAATAACGCGATGGAGGCAACAAAAAACTTGTGTCCGTGGAGAGGACGCAGTAACAACTCGAACATGCCAAAGATGGTTTGCGAAATTTCGTTTGGGTGATTCTTCTTTGTAAGAAGAACCCAGATCAGGAAGGCCATCAGGTGTCAGTGACGAAGTGCTACAGTATGATCAGGACAAATCCCACCTTAACTTTCACAGAAGTGGGCTTCAAGCTTGGAATTCATCAGACTACTGCTTTGGATCACATTAAAAGGTTTGGTTTCGAGTCCAAACTCTCTGTTTGGGTGCCACACAACGACAGAACTTTCCCTTACACATAATACGTCGATCTAGAGTTCTACATCAGGCCCGATAACCTGGCTTCACCAAAATTTGTTACGGAAATATATTTTTTACTAAGTTAAAAATTTAGTTCAGGGAGTGTACACTTTAGTGAATTGTAACACTAATATACTGCAATTTTTTTAAACATGTATATAATATCATGTTTCGTTATAAATATTTCAGGTATAGTTCGTTTTCAGATTGTGATGAACCGGAATGAAAATTGGGGGGAAGGGGGGGGGATCATTTTATTGGTTTCGAGCTGATGAAAGTTACTTTATGGGGTTACAAATTCATTTAATTAAATTTTTCGGGTGTGATCTGATTTGTGCAGAGCTCCGTGCTGAATCAGTGTTTTTCTCCATAGCGTTAAAAATAGATATCTTGCTTTAAATAGGTTAAATAAACATCTTTCATATTGGTGAAAATGGTATTTTGGTACAAAGATTGTTGTTTTGATTTTCACTCCGTTTTGAAAAACGAAATAATTATAATAAAGTTTAATTTCTTCACAGATTTTAGCAAAATTAAATTCCGGTATACAAATATTCATAACTTGAAATCTTATTCAATTCTTTAATTGTCAAGCTCGTAAATATCCATTTTAAAGATATATATATCTTTGTTTGGCTAAGGTCAAAATATGGATCATCGGTGTGGAATTTGTACATTTAATTAATTTAATAATTATTTTACAAGTTTAAATTTAAAAATTATGATGATATCGCATGTAATTTTTTTATTAGTGCGTGAGAAAATATTAAATTGATGGCCAATGATTACTCGTTAATAATGCAATAGTAGTATTCTTCAACAACGTTTCTTGTGACCATGTTAGTCTCTGCGTAAAGGCTGCGTAAGTGACTAAACGAGTCCACTGTTAAAATTGGGGTGATAACCCTTGTGATTTAGAGAGGATAAGGGAACGCCGAATGACTTGATGTTTATAAAATCCCAACCTGTCGGTAAATTTAGCATCCCTGAAATCGTCCTCACTGCTAGGCGCAAAAAACGTGGTTGCACTATAAATCTAGCATTAAACGAATAAATATAACAACTAGCTATGACAAGTAAGAATTCGTTATGACAAACTATTCTGGACGAAATATTCAGTTTACTATGAATTTATTTATTTATTTTTATTTATTATTATTATTTATTAGAACGCTAATTTAATCTAGTTGTTTCTTAGCTATGGTTATGAAAATGTATTTGAGAAATATTTTAAAATTAATTAATATATTTTTAGGCCACTTTACATTGATATTTTAAAATTTGTGGAATGTTAATCTTCTAATTTCTAACTCCTATTAAATGATAAGTCGCGTGATTTTTGGATTGAAAAATAAGAAAGCTTATCATGAAAGTCGGAAATTTTCAACAGACTTTGACAAAAATTTAAAAGTGGCTGCAATAGGGATGTGTTCATGGTTAAAAAATCTCTGAATTGGAGTGAAAATTAAGGATTTTATCGAAAATTAACATTTAACTAAAATTCAGGGCCAATCATGCCTAGCAATTTTATAATTCGCAAAAAGCTTTCTTCAAACTGAAAATTAAAAATTTTATAGAAAATTAATATTTAATTAAATTAAAAGTCGGGTTTTTTTTAAAGCTAGCTTTACACTTGTTTTTAAAAGAATAATGGCTATTCGATATTTTTTAATTAATCGCTTGTCATTATTTATTTGATAAAATTCATTATTTAATTACTGCATCTCAAAAGCAATATAAGAGCATAATACGCCATGACTGTCGGTATTATACTAACATTTCTCTCATGCGAGACAAAAATTAATATCGATTTTCTACAAAAAATAATTAAACTGAATTATCCTCTTTCAATTCTTCCGTATTTCCTTGAATAGAAGGTTAGTTACCTTCGTCTAATACCTCCGACGTACTTAAAAACAAACACAGATTATTTTCCGTCATTATAATCAAACGAGAAAACGATGAACTGAGTACTCGATATTATAATACCTGCCACCTTTTAGACGTCAAAGGTATGTGGAATGAAGATTTTGATAGTTTAATAACAGGTGTTTCTGTCTGGTATATCCAGTGACTGTTTGCGAAATTCATTGACTCCACATTTTAAGACAAAGCAAATCGGATATCACGACCTGACGCTATCATATAATTATTAAAAATAAACAACAAATATATGCATAGATATAGTAACGGTAATTTTTACAGAAAAAGAAAACACGTGCGTCGTCAACCGTATGGTTGAGCATGAAAAATGATATCACGATAGATTTTTCTGGATAAATGTTTAATACATAAAAAGAATTCCCCATGATTCGACTACCGGGCAGTGACATTTGATGGACACTGTTTTTCTTTCTTTCACATAAAAATAAACCACACACGCGAGATAAAGTTCGAAAAATGATAAAAGGTCATCGTACTTGGAATCGTTAAACTTGAATAATCTGGCATGTAAAGCTGTCAATAATACGCCTCTCATATTGTTTTTCTTACCATTAATTTATTTACCGACTAGCTTTAGATACTACTATTTCATTGTTATTTAGTTTCCTTATTTTCTTTCGGTATATATTATTAATTCTAACCGACAGCAGCTGTGTTAATCTGTAAAACAAATAATGGTATTTTGATAAGTTTGTATCTAAAATTGTATCAGGGAGGTTATTCTCCCAAAATTTAACATTTTCAAATCACAAATTCTTTAAAAAGTGCTATAAAAATTATATATATATACATATATATATATATATAAACTTATGTATACTCTGTTAAGACACTTAACATGGAAAAAATAAAGCGAATTCACTTTAATTATGCTAAGTATCTGGCCAAGCTTAACTATGTAAATTGTGCCAGGAGAGTGACATTTTTGCATACCAAGAGTGTATTATCTTTCTTCTATTAGGTCTGCTACTAAGGCCTGGAGCCAGATTTAGATTTAAGAAAGTTCATCTATGGTCTTGTTATCATCGTTTAATTACAAAAAGTAACAGATATTATTTTTGAAAAATTCTTATATCCTCTTCACTCCAGAGGTCTCCATATGTAGGCCTCTATTCTTTCCTTTATAAAATCTATACCATTTAATATTTTTATAGTTTGACTAAACTAATAAAGAGCTGAATAAATTGGTTTTAAGAGCTACCAATATATGGTAGCATGAAACTAAATTTATTTCTCAAATATAATGTTATTTTGTCTACTTTCCGACTTCAAAAAAGTGTGGTCGAAGAAAAGCACGTAATTTTCATAATTACTTAAAGTACACTTTACCAGAATAAAATAAAAAGCTGACATAGATTGGTTTATTTAAGGGCATCAAATTTTAAATTGTGTTACAGTTAGGCAGATTTAAGTAACTTAGTAATTTAGAGTTGAATTGTTTAAAGTTCATATACTTGCAACGTATATTACTAGCCCCCTGACTTACAAATTTAAGAAAAAAAGCACATTTTTGTAATATATAATGTGTAGGAGATTGGTGTGTGTTAATTAATAGATGATAACCTTCAGTTATTTTTCATATTTTTTAATCGACGACACAGTACAAAACAACACACACGACACATATTTGACGTAAAAGATAGAAGGGGACAAAGCCCGCAGTTATAATGTGGGGATAAACCCGCTTATACATACTTTTGGGGATAAAACCCGCGGTTACAAAATGGGGATATACCCGCTAGGCAATTCGACTTCTATTGCAGCCGAAAGCCAAACAACAACTGAATTCTTGATGTGATCACATGTCCACGAAAGCCCGCGGTGCCCGTTCGACATGCGCAGATGTCCGAACATAATGTGAACGTATGTGTCTAAAATCCTTGAAATGTTATTTATATTGTTATTATAGCTTTGGGTGCGAAAAGGTTAAATATAATATTGTAGAAATGTTGTACAGGAGAGTGACAGCATAAAATGTTACATACTTCAGTTTAAAGCTTGAAAAATATGATAAGAACACTTGTTAAATCAGATCACCAAACCACTTTATGAAACCAACAAAACAATGGAAATAAATAGTGTTGTTATGCGCCAGACTGAAAATTTCCCCATTTTCTCTAAAATTATTGAAAAATTCACTAAGCCGAGAAAGTGACATGAAAACCTTGGGACAAAATTTAAAATGGTATATAACTTGATAAGTTAAATATTTAAATGAATTAAAAAAAAAAAAAAAATACTATTTTACATTTTTAAGTATATATAGTTTACTGCTAACATTTAAATTTGTGAAATGTTGATGTACAATTTCTTAAATAAATAAATAACCTTGAGAAAAAGATTTGGAGGGGCCAGGAGAATGACATACCAGTCATTTAAAACTTTATATATTAAATAGTAAATGAATAATCCATTTTTTATATATACATGGGAATACACTGGAAAAATTGTATATTAAAATTAAAATAATAATAATAATAATAATTTTTTATGTCCATTCATTCTTGTGATATTTTGCTTGGACATGATTTGTTAAGTTTTTGGAGAATCACCCAAAAATGTATTTTCTTACATTAATATGTTGAAAAAATAAAATAAAATAAAATAAAATAAACCTTATCATAGCTGCCAACTTTTCGAAATTTTGAATCAGATTTATCACCACTCTTCTTAAAAATAAATCTGACATATCTATTTTCGACGATCAAATAAACCGAGAATAATCATAAAAAAATTCTGGTATAAATTCTTTCTTGAAAAACCTAAAAGTTGGTAGATATGCATATGTTTCTGAAATCCTAAAACTTTTTTTCATTTAAATATATTCGCCACACAAAAAAAGTAATTTTTCCTTAAAAAACGTCTTATTATTACTTTGTAAAGAATTTTATCAGCACCAAAGTATATTATATGTTTCACTTAACAACATTTCTTATACATATTTACATTTGAAATATAAAATTTAATGATTTTTTTTTATTATTATCGCTTGATCTTTATGTAATTATTCCCACAATACAAAAACATTTATTTACTGAAATGTATACAAGGCTTTTGTTTAAAATAAGCTATGCGTAACTGATGACCGGTGATTACGAATTGTTTACTGGCTAATAGTTATGTTCATGAACAAAAATTTTCAATTTTAAACACGTAAACAGTTTATTGTTAACATAAACAGTCTCTTTAATATGATTTGAACAATTAAATCGTGTGAAATCTCATTCAAGTACTTCAAGATTTACATTTGCGTGCAACATTTTTGATAGACACGTATGCAAATTAAGAGAGTTATGGCATGTTTTTCAGAAATTGGTGATGTTCATATTCATCGAAAAATTCCATTTTATTAGGTGCTTTGAGCAGATTTCATAAAACTGTCTTCCTTACAACGGGTAAATTTTATATTTCTGCGGTTTTATTTGCTTTAAGGAATAAAAAACGAACATCATAATTATTGAACCAGGTGTTGCTGACACTGCGCTCATAGTTATATGACATTGCATTATAATAAATACGACCACCAAATGTATTTGGTGACCTGTTGAAATAGATTGGGAGTTCATTCTGGTACCGTGGAAATTTAAAAACTTCAACAAACAGCGGATTTTTTTTTTATATATAAATATCCGTTTGTATTGTGAGTAAATTAAAGTTACATTTCAGTGTTTGGAAAAGAGAGTAGCCTTCTATCCAATTATTCTTTATTCTAATTTGTTCGAAAACAAAACAATAAACCTGTAACGAATCTGCTAAAAATATTTTAATAAGCACTGAGTCTGTGCATAGAATTTGAAACAACTCTATGGATGACTCTTTTTTTAATCAAAGGTTTTTCACCAAATCCAAAGCGAATCAATAATCAATCTTTTTGGATACTTTATTTTTTCAGTTGGAATAATTTTAATTTTATTATTTTTTTCTTAGGAGTATTTTTAATTTTTAAGTAACATTAGTGAGTGTCGTTTTTAAAACTATGTTTGTCTTCTGTTTTTTCTTTTTCTTATTGAGTTTGAAATTCTTTACACGTCCTTCGGATGTTATTGGGCTTAGCATACTTTAAATGTTTAGCAAATTGTATACACTATGACAGAAATAACACTTAATTTGCATGCAACATTCAATCTAAGCCATTGAAAAAGTATAGATGATGTATGTTTTCAATAGAAGGATGCTTAATTACCATGTTTTTATTAACTTCAATTCTTGTTTGTTTGTTTGTTAGTTTGTATGTATGTTTGTTTGTTTGTCCAGTACAAATCTTGCAATCGAATTCTAACTAACTTCCTGACTAGCGAGACATTTGAAACTTTCAGGACAGCTCAGAACACGGTGACAATGCATTTTTTAAATACTTTTAGCCAACTGTTTCGGTTCCTGATGCCTTTGGCAGCATTACCAGTTACAAAGCTTGCAATCGATTTTTCACTAACTTCCAGACTAGCTAGACATTTGAAACTTTCAGGACAGCTCAGAACACGGTGACAATATACTTTTTTTAATACTTTTAGTCAACTGTTACAGGTCCCTACACTGTAAAAAATAACTATTACCAGCTGCAAGAAACTCTCTGTGATTGGAGAAAATAATTATTTTATCCAATCACAGAGAGTTTTTTGCAGCTGGTAATAGTTATCTTTTTACAGTGTACTGCCTTTGGCAGTGTTTATATGATTTAACAGAACATTTATTTAACTAACTTTCCGACTAGCTAGACATTTGAAACTTTCCGAATAGTTCAGAACACGGTGTAAATGCATTTTTTAAATATTTTTAACCAACTGTTTTGGGGCCCTGCTGCTTTCGGCTCGGCAGCGTTACCAGTACAAAGCTTGCAATCGATTTTTACTAACTTCCCGACTTGCTAGCCATTTGAAACTTTTATAATAGCTCAAAAGACGATAGCAATGAATTTTTTTAATACTTTTAGCCAATTGTTTCAGGTTCCCGCTGACTTCGGTAGCGTTTATATGATTCAACAGAAAATTTAAAAACATGGTATATAAAAAGTTTTTTTTATCTTGTAATTATTTTTCAGAAACTTTTATTCATGCTCTATCTAGTTCTTCATGCGATACTTGGTTTCATTTTTTGCAATGTTTGAAAAGGTTTTAAATTATATATATTTCAAAGTTCTGATCCAAAGTGTTATATTAGCGTGTTTCGTAATAAAAACATGGACCTTAACTCATTTGAACCTTTCCTCTTGCTAAATGGTCATTCACATACTAACATTTATTTATTCTGTAGCTGAATGAAATGCTTATATATTTTTGATGAGTTGCGCTAACTGTTTCGAGAAACGTAAATACAGTTCAAGTTGGTTGAATACGTTCCGTTACTCTTTTTTTGATTGTCATTCTTCTGGATTCTGTATGCGCAGTTTTGTTAAAATTCCTGTTCCGACTAATTTCCCCGCACGCTCCGTTGTTCTCCGTGATAAAATCGTATAAATAATTACATATAAACAAAAAATTAAAAATCGTTTTAGGGGTGTGAATGACCTGCAGAATCGCTCTTCCGATTATCAGGTTTGCAAACGAGTAAACACCCATGATATCTTTAGCAAAAAGGCCGATTTGTAAACCAGATCCGATGTTAACAGGCATTTCCGGACCAAGTTTTGCGTGAAACTTTGTAATTTTTGGCATCTCATTACGCTCTGTTAGTTTGGGAACTAACTACCTGTGAACGAATTCTCAGAAAAAATATGTAACTTAAGTAATCTAAAGTTTTTTTTTTTTTTTTTTTTTTTTTTTAATTTCTTTTTTTAAGTGAGCTTAAAATAAATATGCTTACAAAAGTCGCAAAAAAAAAAAAAAAAAAAAAAAAAAAAAAGTATCTGTTTGTTTATTTTTGAATGTTTGGAAATTACTTCTCTTTTTATGAAATCTGTTACATTTTGTTACTTAAGATTTACGTTTAAAATATTTTGTATTAAAGATAAAATTTATTACTAAAATAATTAATGCAATTCCATTAAAATTTATAAATATTTATCCAGTTAGACTGAATACTGTGTATTAATAATGCTGACTTTTTCTTTCCTTTTTTTGTAATGAAACTCATAATTTTTTTGTTATAGGTAAACAATAAAATTTAAATAATTCGGAGTCTATTCCTCTCAGAATTTTCAAAATATTCTATTACTTTAAAGCTTTTTTCAAAACATTTTGCAGTGGTATACATACCTCTAATTAAGTAAATTGTATGTATCAACTTGTTTTGTAGTTAAAACAAATGAGTGAAAGGATAACTGGAAAAAAAAAAGAGAATGAAAAGTCATGCGATACGCATTGATTATTACCGGCTGTCCTTTTCAGTTGTACTAACTCGATACATCGTTTAACCTTCAGTGTTCTTTAACAACTTTATCACACAGTGGACTGACAGAACAGAAAGGCACACACATAGACTAATTGAATTTTTAATCACTGTTAAACATTGTAGGAAAGTGTTAAAAATGTTTAACACAGAGATGTGTAATTCCAGCAATTTACAATTGTAACCTTTAAGGTATTTGAATATTACAGTGTTTCCCTGTAAATCTTAACGCTAACCATATCATATTCTATAGAAAATATTACTTTAGCTTACTAACTATAAATATAAATTTCATTATAATTTTTGCGGCAGAAAGTTATTTAAATGTAATTAAAAAAAAAAAAAAAAAAAAAAAAAAAAAAAAACAAGTTCTCATAAAATTCAATGCACTAGCATTTGTTTGGGTATCTATGAACACAAATTACTTGTACAGAGCCCGCCAATGCCATTTTAAATAAGGAACATTTCACAGTAAATTTCAATAACGTATACAGTCGAACCTCGTTAACATGAATCTCAAGGGGGATAAAAAATTTGTTCATGTTATCAGTAGTTTATGCTATCAGTAACTAATTTTTATATGACTAAACTAATCTTCATTTTGAGGGGGGTTGTGGGAATAGTTCATGTTAAAAGTAATTCACGTTAACAGTGTTCACGTTAACGAGGTTCGACTGTATCATTTTTCAGAAATTGTATAAATATTAACCGGCAGATAGGACAGCAGACGGACAGTCAGACAGACAATTAAACGAATTCAAATCATGTTCGCTCTTAAAAATTGTTAGAAAAAGCGTTAAAAACGCATAATGTAAACGAAAATACAATTCCAGCAAATTTCTAGTAATAGTCCTTAATGTAACTGAATATTTTTGTGTGATCCTTTTTGTGGATATAAATAACATATTTCAATTTCTTTAAGATTTGTGCAAAGCAAAAATATCAAAATATATTTTATAGAAATACCTGTCATAGAACCCAATGCTCTAGAATACTTTCAGGTATCCCTGAATACAAATCAGTGATGGTATGTACTGTATTTTCAATAGGGAACATTTGATAGTAAACTTGAATAACGTATTTCAATTTCATTAAAATTTGCGCAAAGTAAAGGTATTAAAATATGGTTTATAAAAAACTTCTCGTAGAATGTAATGCTTTAAAATACTTAGTGTCCCTGTACACAAATCAGTGGTGATATTTATTCCATTTTTAATAGGGAACATCTGATAGTGAACTTGAATAACGTATTTTAATTTCATTAAAATTTATGCAAAATAAAGCTGTCAAATATGGTTTATAGAAATATGTTGAACATAATACTTTAGAATAATTTTGGGTGTCCCTGTACACAAACCAATGGTTGTATATACTTCATTTTAATAGGGAGCATCCGATATTGAACTTGATTAATCTATATCAATTTCAGGAAATTTCATTAACATTTATGGGAGTTAGAGCGCGAACAGACAGACAGACAAACCGAAGTCATAAAAACACTTTACAACTTTGTTGGATAGTGTTAAAGAGAATATTGTTTGCTTAGTTTGGTTCATTAAACTGTATTATAATGCGTCTGCAAAGTGCAAAGATGTGATAAAGACAGAAAACATTAAGAATATTTTTTAACAGTATGAGGTTTATTATTATAATTCTATATTCAATATGTGTGTTTCTTATACTGTATCATTTTTAACACTTTTCAACAAGGTTAAAAGGTGTTAATGACTTCGGTTTGTCTGTCTGTCTGATTGTCCACGCTCCCGTAAATGTTTATGGAATTTCTTGAAACTGATATATGATATTCAAGTTCACTATCGGATGTTCCCTATTGAAAAGGGAGTGAATATCTCTATCGGTTTGTGTACAGGGACACAGAAAATATTCCAAAGCATTATGTTCTATGAGAAGTATTTCTATAAACTATATTTTAATGCCTTTACTTTACACAAATATTGAGGAAATTAAAATATGTCATTCAAGTTCACTATCGGATGTTCTCCACTGAAAATGCACTAAATACCGTCACTCGGTTGCCCCAAAGCAGAATATGTCCAAATTTAGAATGTACGTTGCAGAACAAATGGCTTGCTGCAGAACAGTCACAAATATTTAGAAATTAGGGAGAGAAACTTGTGAGTTATGGCCTCATGAAAAAAAAAATTTTAACTCCTGTATTTATCAATGGAACAATTTATCAAAATATTCTTAAAGTAGTTGATTGCATGGTGAATTCTCTATCTAGCCTTGGTTTATTTATTTTTTAAACTGCAACTTTCAGTAAAAATATTTTTAAATGTTATTTTATAATTATTATTGCTAGAATATGCATAATATATATAGCACATCGAATTCTAAGACATGTATTTCTTATGACTGTGTCTATAATATTGTAAGAATACACTTTTCAAATGCATATGTGATCTGCAGAACATTTATCATCATCTGAAAACTCGTTTCAGAATGTTCAAAAGTATTCTGCTATGGGGCTCGGTTGTGTACAGGGACACCTGAAAGTATTCCAAATCATTGTGTTCTATGAGAGGTATTTATTTAAACCAGATTTTAATAATTTTACTAGTGGGCGAATTTTATTTTACACAAATCTTAATGAAATTGAAATATTTTATTCATATGCACAAAAGATTGCTTTCTTTGAGATATAGAATGATTAGCATTCGATTTACAGGGCTACACAAAAATATTTAGTTACATTAAGGAGTATTGTTGGAAATTTACTGGAATTTCACTTTTCTTTACATTAAGCGTTTTTAACACTTCCTAACAATTTTTAATTATGAATATAAGGTCAATTTGTCTATCTATCTGTCTGACTGTCCATCTGTCTATATGTACGTCTGCCCGCCTACAGCGTCAGTAAAAAGTTTCAGAATATTTAAAAAAATCATATATAATATTCAAGTTCACTATGGAATATTTCCCATTTAAAATGGCATTAATAGATGTACAGGACGTACAGCTGGTTTGTGCACAGGGATATCAATACCAGTGTATTGCATTTTAGGACAGACAATTTTATAAATCAGTAAAAATCATAAAGAAATTGATATTTATTGTTAATATACTAAAATAATGTTTTGTTCAGAATATAATATGATTAACTTTCAGATTTACAGGGCTACACTAAAATATTCAGATACATTAAGAGTTGCAATTAGAATCTCAGGACTCCATTTTCTTTCGCGTTAAGCATTTTTAACACTTTCCGTAACTGTTTGAGAGTGATTTTAAATACAATTAGTCTATTTGTACACTGATACCTCTCATGATGCAGAGCACTTTGCCCTCCATGAGAAGATGCTGTTGCAGACAAAAAAAATTGATGCCAGCGACAGTCATTTTTTTTTTTTTAATATATAGAGAAATAGCAAATATACAGTTTCATATTATTATCTCGAAATTCAAAAGATAATTGACAATAGATCAATATATACTGAGAAAATAGCCAAGGGTTGCTCCAAAAGCTCTCCGCCTTTAAGGCATACAACGGAATTCACATCTCTCACATACGCGCGCCCGCTGGAAGATTAAAGAAGCTGCACTGTTAAAAATGTCTGTAAACTTAATGTAAATATTTATCCAGAGTCTCTGTAAAATTACAGTAATTCTTAGGTAAAAGTGAATAATCGAAATTCTCAATCTTTATTCGGTATTTTTACCTAATTTTATTATTTAATTTTTTAATGAAAATTAAAAATGAATGTTTCTACTTTAGGAAAAGCATTCTAAGTCCGAAATATACACTGTAAAAAATATGTCCTATTTGCTGCCAGAAATTCTCTGTATTTTGAGAAAATACGCGTTATTTGCGAAAAAATTACGTTGTCAGAACGTATTTTCTCAAATTACAGAGAATTTCTGGCAGCAAATAGGACATATTTTTTACAGTGTATTCTCACCAATAATTAATTAAATTAATATTAGTCATTAACATGAATGTGTATAATATAAGTTTTTTAATAAGTTTTTTTGATCTTCGTTTTTTTTGTGTCTGTAATTTTACGCAAGACTTAAAATAATAGATTATACAAAGTTTTCTGTTGAAATTTTTAACAGTGTAGACACTTTAAGGATACAAAGTAAAAGTGTATCTACTTAAAATTACATAAATGTTTGTAAGATATTTCAGATCTATTTTAATTTTTGCAGAAAAGTTATGATCATTCTTAGTATTTTACTTTAAAAATTTAAAGCAGAGGTAATATAAAGGTAATTTCAACTAATTCATTCATTATTGTAAAATATCTTAATTAACGGCATAGATTTCAATTTTTGCATAAATGGAAATTATTTCAGGCAATAACTCTTTTACAATTTTCTATTTAAGGTAAACGCACCAATATTGGACCCTGTACACTTTTAATTTTAAACTCGGAAAATAAGCCACCTAAAAATTCTGAAGATTCGAGTAATGTTCAGAAAGCGAGTTATAGTCCTTTACTGTTAAACCCTTTAACAAAAAATAATTCTGGCCATTAGTTTTAAAATAATGTTAGTTTAACTAAAAAAAATCTGCACTTTTTGTGATTTTGCCGTCTCTTCTTATCACTTTGCATAAGGAAATGAAATTTTATTTGCTCGCTTTCTGCTTATTTTTAACTGATTTCTTCTACCTTTTGCTTTCATATGACTAAAATAAATATGCAGAATTCATTTATTGTGCTATTTTTTAAATCTTGCATTAACACATAGTATTTTTATGGGTGTTCACTACTGGTGCCAAAAAATGTCATCATGACAAATAACGGATAGCTCTGTCCACTACTGACTCATGTGACTTTTAATGCCAGATACAGTAGTGGACACGATTCTGTAATCTAGCAATTTTAGAGTTGAATTTTAAAGCAAAAGTCCAAAGGGGTCCACTACTGGAACAAAAAAGGGTTCACTACTGGGTTTTTAGTGTGTCCTCTACTGGCTCATTTTAAGCTCTTCAGATTTTTGATTTTCTACATATATAAATGCAACAATTAGCAATTTTCGTAATACAGTCGTGTTAAGAAAGAGTTAGTAAAGATCTGAAATATTAATTATTTTTTGAAACTCTGAAATTTAGGAAATTACACAAAAAATTGCCGTAAAATGACCTTAAAGTGTTCACTACTGGTGCGATTACCTTAATTACAAAAAATATTTAAAAAATTTAAGTTAAATCCAGACACACCTTTCCAGTACATAAAGAACCATTTGAAGATATAAAATATCTTAATAGTTATTTATTTATGCAGCAATGTTTATTGTTTAATAATTTCGACTTTCGGAAATGTTTTTTTTTTTTTTTTTTTTTTTTTTTAGCTTTTCGATAGCTTTTTTTTTTTTTTTTTTTTTTTTAATATCAGGATATTTAAGTCTCAGATTCATCTATTAAGTCACGTCGGAGTGAGATAGGATACGATATCGTTCCTAGGATTCCATTTGTTTTCTCAAGGCATAATAAATTCCCATAATTAAGAAAAAGAGTAGAGTGTTCATGTCACATACCATAAATCTTTGTTACCGGATACATTACCTATATCATGATTACTGTCGCTTAGTCATCGATATACTTCTGCTTTGTATTCTCTAGCGAAGGTTTCATCTTGGATTTCGATAGCATTTATTTGTAATGGAAATCACAGGCTTTACTTAATGGCTTGAATTAGCATTAAATAAAAACTCAGGGGTTTAACATGTGATTGCAGATTCTAAGTTGATTTTTATCAACAAATTTCTTAATTGTATTATCGATTTTATAAGTAAAAGAGCAAAAGATATAGTTTTTAATGTATTATCTATGAAAATATCATAGTATTCTAGAAAAAGTAGTGATATTTTGAATTTGTTATTTTGTACTTAATATAAATAATACCTATCTAAATCTTACAGCTTTTAAATTAAAGCCTTTATAGACAGCTTTAATGCTGTTCTGTAACAATGAAAACTTTTAATGCTGTTAGTTAAAATTTCTATAGTAAAAAACTTCTATTTGTGAATTTAAATAATATGCAGCAATTGTTGTTATTATTATTTAAATTATAAAATAAATACCCTGTACATTGAATACAACGTTTTGTTGATAAATCTGTATGTATTTTGTTGACTGATTTCTAGATTTATTTTTGTCATTTTAAATATAATTTTGTTCAGTTAATCAAATTTGCTTGCTTCGATTAACCAAAAGAATATGATGCAAAGAAGCGTACTTATCCTTAGATAGTTCGATAAGCTACGTTAAAACGAGTGAAGTGCTGAATGAACAAAACTATTTGGTTAAAACAACAAAATAATTTGGGTTCTAGAAATAAAATTTTTGTTAACGCTATATAAGCAAAAATATTTCGTTGATTTAACCGATTTTTCGATGTTACAACATTTTTTTTTTCTTTGTGCATTGTTTGAAATTTATGATTGTTGTGTACAATTATAAATGTTTTGCCTTTTCTGTAATACTCTATTTTTCTTCAAACTTCTTAAAAGTATTAATTTTCTTTAAAATTATTTGCTGAAAGTGAAAAATTAATGTAGGAGAAGTTTATATATACATAATATATATTGTTGTGTACTCGGAGTTCGCGAAGTGTCTGTGAATAAAAACTGAATATTGCAGAGCTTTAAAAGTTTATTTACAGAGGATTACAGTTATGTAAATCAAGTATCAACTTCAGTTTCCCCCCAAAAAATAGCTTAAATAACAGCTGATAATATCAAAATCACAGCATAAACTGCACCACAGCATTAACACACAGCAATAGGCTGCAATCAGTCAATAGAAAGAGACCAGTCAGGGAGTTAGTATTAACGGCCCTCTTCACTTACCGTCGCCGGAAGCCCGAGCCAATGTTAATCTATGGGGAAATTTTCTTTACAAATAACTTATTAACAAATACATATTTTTAAATTCTGTTTTCACATTCAGAAAATTCCCAACTGTTAACTCTTTGACGCAGATGGGACACCGGTGTCCCTTTTGCTTATTTATTTTTTGACGCTCTTATTACAAATATTATTATTATATGATAGTTTTTTATTATAAAAGAGATACTAATAGTTACTATAAAAAATCTATTAGATTATCAGAGTAAATTTTTTACTAAAATAAAAATGTTAAATAAAAGTAGTTTGAAAAAATTTTATCAACCAATTTCAAAAATTTATGTCTAATTAAATTTGATTATTTAAAAAAGATCAGTGATGAATTATTGCTACTCCTATATCTAAGTAATTGTAAATAAGTGCAATTTGTAAAAATATTTATTCATGGGACGCCCGTGTCCCATGATGAATTTACCTTTAACGCAGGAAGGGACATCGGTGCCCCACTCTATGTTTTAGAACCAAAATTAATTAAAATGTTAAATGTAACATTTTACACTTATTTAGATCTAAAATAACTTAAAACTATCAAAAAAGTGTAAAAATTTTGTTTGATGAGAAATCTGCTTCAAAGGGTTAAATTGACGGACCTTTTTTAAAAATATATATTTTTAATTTTTAATATTTTATTTTGAAATTCCAAAATGAAAAAAATTCACATATTGAAAATTCGTATTTTGCAGTTTCAAAATAAAATATAAAAAATTGAAAAAATATTTTTTTAAAAGAAGGTCCGTTAATTTAACAGCTGGAAATTTTCAGAATGTGAAAACAGAATTTAAAAATATATATTAGTTAATAAGTTTTTTGTAAAGAAAAAATTCCCATAGAATAACATTAGCTTTGTCTTCCGGCTGCGGTAAGTGGGGTCCTTAAGATCAAGCCGTTCGGCAAGAAACTGACTCTCTCTGCCGGATCGAGATTCTTTTTATAACCCCTTATTAAACGAGAATTTTCTAGTAACTTCTCAACTAATCAGGTTAGAACTTCGATGTTCGAGATATCGATAACAAGGATTTTCTTGCCCAGGTCGCCAAAAAAGTTGCCAAACTTGGCGCCAAGGCCGTTCCCTGCCTTGGTGAATCTTTTTAGCAGGTTTTTACTATTTTAACGCGAAAACAAGTTAGAAATTCAGAAAATTAACATTTTGTAACCTGACTAAATCTCTTTGAATAAAATTACATAAAAATAACCTATATTACTTACAAGTTCGTTACAATATTATGAATATCTTTTCAAACATTACACAAGATGAAAGAATGTATCACATCAAAAACATAAAATTATTAAGAAACTTTATAATGAAGGCCTTTCCAAGGGCTTTGATGGAATGTTATATGGAAATAGGTGTGATTTATGTTGTATTGTACGCATTAGTAAAGAAATTACAGTTTACAAAGCCCATATATATTTAATTATTTCGTTTTATAATGAGGGAAGTTTCTAAAGAGGGCTTAAAACCCTTCATCTCTCCCGTGTATATTTATCTCCCGTGATATTTATATTTATCTCTCTCTCTCTCTCTTTATATTTATATATCATATTCATATATATATATATATATATATATATATATATATATATACAGGATATTATATAGATACACATATATTAGTCCTGTAAACTATTACTAAATCTTTCCAGCCATTTTCTGCAGAAACCATTCTAAAATTATATGTTCATTTCATTATATTAATAAGAGTGTAACCATGTTAAAATGCATTTAAGAGAAAAGCCGTCTACAGTCCGTAATGGTATAAAAAAAAATTTGTGTATCCCTGTAAACTAATTTACTAATTCTGTGCCTACCATTTTCTATAGAAACTATGCTTTTAAGCATTCTAAAAACATTTGTTATTGTTATTATGTTCAATGGATTTGAATCATGTTAAAATGTACTTGAAATAAATGCCGTTTGTAGACCCTAATGCTACGGAATGTTTTGTAAATGCCTGTACATGAGCCATAAACACTATATATAACAATGAATTATACTATTAATTGCATATAACGCATAAATATGCGTAACAATTTTGTCATTCTTTTCACGTTTACATATTGTTAATCAAATTCTTTTGTGCAATCTTATATATTGATTTCTGTGCACACATTTTTCTACCGATAAAAAAGCGTTTCACCATATTAATAATGTATATTCATTTCGTTAAATAATGAAAATGAAATAAAATATATATGCAGGATGTTAAAAAACTGTGTTACCACTGAATTGAGCTAAATAATTTTTTAAATATATATGTATTTATCTATTAACTATGCACCAAATATGTACGAAATAAAAATTTAGTCCTTTATTAGTACTGTTTTAATACCATTTTATTTATTATTACTTTCTTTTACCCATATGAAGTACTGTTTTTGGGGGAAGTTTTTGAAATATAGTTTTGGTTATATTTACGTTATAGTTACGTTTTCAGGCTTCCGAATTAAAAAATAATGTTTTTATCGATTGGTCCGTCTCTCTCTCTCTCTCTCTCTCTCTCTCTCTCTCTGTGCGTGTGTGTGTCTGTCTGTCATCAGCATATCTCAAGAACAAATAACAGCAGAAATTCCAAACTTGCTATTTTAAATGTGTATCATATAGGGATGCTACACTAAACTTTTCGTGGAGATCAAGCCAACGGTTCGTGTACAGAGACACCCAAGAGAATTCAAATACATTAAGTGTATGGGGGAAATTGCAGGTAAGTAGAGTTTAAACATCTATAGACTGCACTAAAAAATGTTTCCTGTAGAATATGGTATGGAAATCATTCACTGATTGTTCACAGGGCTACACAAAAGAACTAGATTATAGTGCGACAATACTTGAAAATTGATGTAAGTGTTTTTCGGGTTGTGCTGTGTGTTATTAATATAGGATTATATTTATTTGCACCATCTGGTGTGTACATAACCACCAGAAGATATACAGAGCTGCCAATATTTAAACCATATCTTTTTTTTTTTTAATTGTTAGTGGAAGTGCTTTATTATAATATTTTACTATGTCCAAGAAAGCTGCTCAGAAATTGCAATTAATTCCTCATAGCCATATGGTAAATAATGTATTTAAGCTAAATATTCATCGCATAGATTTTTGTATATTTACACGTTTTGAGGTTTCCTGAATACAGAAGTCAAGTTTTAAACGTTTGATCTTCGTGTCTCTTAGAATAAATTAAAAACAAATAGTTTCAGGCGATCCAAATATTGTATTTTGAAGTTAATACGTTCGTTACTAGAAAAGTTTGATCAAGATTGATAAGTTTCAAAAACGTTGCTTTTGAAAGTTATCTGAATAATTTTAAATGAACTTTTGAAATAAATGTAGGTACAATGAGAGGGGCGGTAGCCTCCCTCACATAGAATTATTTGTCAAATAAAGCTGTTCCTAAACCTAATTTAAATTGTTTTAATATAGGTTTACATAATAGTACTCGTTATCTCTTGACCCTTAATCTCCAATCTGTATTTATAGTATTAAATTTCAGGATAAGAAAAAGTCGTGTGAGGGATACCAGATTATGTGTTAGTTGTGATTGTTTGTCTTTTTGGCTTAATTCATTATGTTTGTCATATATCATTGAACTGGCTTTCACCTACAAAACTTGACGCTGTTTGATTTTCGGTTTTATGGACAATGGTCAAGAATCATGTACATCACAGTAAAGTTTGTTGCATCAGTGACTTAATGTACCGAATACAAAATGTGATCCCTGTGAAATGTGTGTTCGGGCTGTATTTATTACTATTAATCGTTGATTTTTATATGTTAAACAAAATTAAGAACAAGTGAGATGAAAATATAAATGATTATCTATATGGGAATTTTAATTTAATTACACATTTCATGACCAGGAACATAAATGCCATTTCTGTGATAACTTAATTTTGAAGAACCCTGTGTAAAATCCTAATAGTTTTTTTTTTTTTTTTTTTTTTTTTTTTTTTTAAACCACAGTGAAATATTATATTAGTGATGGAAGAATCCCAATGAAGAAAATGGGATTTGCACTTTAATTATCGGAAAGAAAAACTATCTCAATTCTGGAAAGAAGGTACGCTTTCTAATTGCAAGAAAGGAATGGAAAAATAATAAAAGAAAAAAGGAAATTAAGATTATATTTGAATGGGAAAAAAAAAGAATTAGATTGGGAGAGAGTTTTGAAATAAATAAATAAATAAAAAATCTATCGAAAGCATTTTATTTTTAGTATTCATTTTACTTTTAAAAACTAGTTGACAATGGTGGATTCTACTCAGTTCCTCATCTTATATTTGATGTACTAAATTTCTACTACAAGGCATACTATATTTATGATAAGACAAATGAATTTGGCGGATCTCTCGAGACGGTGACAAACTGAAATGCCTCATCTTGTAGACGAGTTATATTTCAGTTCGATAGATTTACATTATCTTAATTGCTTAATTAATTTTATTGGGTCAGTTTTATATTTTAGTTTTCCAGCAATTCCATACTATCTCCAATGCTATAATCTTTGAATAGCATACGAACTTTTAAAATTAAAATATTCGTAATGAATTATACTCAAGTTAGTGTCATAAATGATATTTTAAAACTGATCTGACATCTTTATGATGAAGATGTTCGTCATAAAGGATGTTTACGCAAAATTTTGCCATATTCTGCAATGTTAAAAAAATCGTAAATTTCGAATAACTTACGATGTTTTCAAAGTAGAATTTTCATAATTATTCATGCTTCTGCAGTATCTTAAAGGATATTTCGAAAGTACTCTGATATCTTTACGATGGGAATGTCCTTCAAAATTGGTGTTGTGTGAAATATTGTCTGATTCTGACTATGCTGTGAAAATTGTAAATTTCAATAACTTACGAAGTTTTCAAATTAGAATATTCATTGTTAATTATGTTCATGCCAGTATCTCCATTGATATTTTAAAACTGGTCTGACATCTTTTCATAAAAATATTCCTTTCAATGCACGTTTGAGCGAAATTTTGCCCTATTCTCTCATGTTAAGAAAATCGTAAATTTTAAATAAGTTACGAAGTTTTCAAATTAGAATGTTGCAAACCAATGGTATTCTTGCTACTATCTCATAAGTGATATTTTAAATCTTTTCCAATTTTTTTTACGATCATTTGTTCTGGAGATAATGTGTAAACAGTCTAACATACTAACTAATAAATTAATGTGCAAACTAACTTACTAACAACAATACCACAACAATTTTGTGATTTTTTTTTTTTTTTTAATTCCTCACACCTCAAAACTGGCACAAAAGTAAAAAAAAAAACAAAGTTGAAAATTTTACTAATATATATATCCCCCATACCTATAATATGATGTAGAACTAATGTATCTACTTTTATACTATTTCATTAGTTTTTTAAAACCAATAACGGGGGCTGTAACTGTCTTAGTAAGTGTTCTTATTTTCTGGTTATGATTTATACGGCACAGTTTTTGACAGTTTTTTCCCTTTTAGTAACTTTTAAGTAGGACACTTAATCTTTTGCTTCATATTGATAAGACTTGGAGAAAAATAGTGTAACAGTAACAATGAATTTAGTTTGTTTAGCATGTAACATCGAAACTTGACTCTTAATATTTTACCGTGCATGTATTTTTTTTTTCCCGACCGTTTTTAGTTCGTTAGCTCATTTTTATTAACAAATCATTTTTCCCGATTCCAGGTTTGTATTTATTTAACTATTTTAGTTGTTACTTTTCATGTGACATTAATAAGCTGTAGAAAAAGTTAGAAAGGTTCTCACAGCATTGTTTATTTCAATTAGTCAATCAATAAATTCAATTAATTAATCAATAACCAGGCTATTTGTTTATAAAGCTTTATAAATATTTTTGAAAAAAAAAAAAAAATCAAATATCAATATCAGTATAAAATCAATATGAAATTATTCAAATGATATAAATATTTGAATTTTCGTAGTTTTTCATATTAAATATTATTAGAATTAATTGTTAAAAAAAAAGTTTTAGAAGAATATTAATATGACTTTACATTTTTTTTTTATTTTTCCACAAACGAAATAATTTTTATCCATTAAATTTTGTTAATTTTAAATAATAATAATAATAATAATAATTATATATATATATATATATATATATATATATATATATATATATATATTTCAAAAATGTATGCAGTACATTAAAAAAAAAAGTAGTATGCAACTTGGGCATATGGTATATGCTTTTTTTTCTCCCTCAAACGTTTAATGCCTAGTTAAAATGTTTCATTATTTTAACAAAATTTGCATCTTTTTCACCGACATAAAATTAAATGTCTGTAAATTCAAGCGATAAAAAAAAATAAAAAAATAAATATCGCTTAAAGTTGTAGATTTGAAATATTTGTTTAAAAATATAAGCTTTTTTTACTAAAACATCTAAGCTGATGTACGTCACTTAATGTACAGTGAAATAAAAAAATTTTAGGTTATAGTTTTGCTGACTAATTCCTTGTACATGGTGTCACAATTTCATAAAGATGTAGTAGGTTATTTCTGCAAAATCATGCGCGCAAGTTCTTGAATGGTTGTATCGAATTAAATGATGCGAAAAATTATTTTCTTTATTCTATAGAAGACCTTATAAGATATTTTAATTAACATTACTATATCCTTTATTGCAAAAACTCATCAAAATAGCTCATTTTTAATAAAACATGTACATTTTTTTTTTCATTGCTTTTAATTCTATATCACTTACAATGAAGTTATTAAAATATTAGATTATAGCTAACTCCCTAAATTCTTTATGGGGTAAACAGTGTTTATCTTGAAAACATATAATAACTTGATAAAATATATAAAACACAGTATTTCACAGGTTAAAATCTAAGTCAAAAGACTTAGTTTAAAAGTTTACACTATAAAAGATAAAAAGAACACTTGTGATGTTCTTTTTATCAAATAATAACTGTATTATTAAGAGGAAATATCAAACTTTATAAATAAAAACACAATTTCGAAATTAATTAATAATTTATTTTTAATTTACATAAAAATAATATATAAGTATGTTTTTGCGGAAATAGAGAGAGATTTTAAAGGATTTATATACAAAAATGTAAGATGTTTCAAATCGAAGTACACATTTACAAGATGACGTCAACAAAACGTTTTTTTTTCTTTGTTTTAGAAATTGTGAAAGTTAGAGTATGTCGTAAAAATGTGTTGAGAATTTTTTTTTTGACAAAAAACACTTCTAAAAACATTCTATACGGGGATATTTGTTTGACTTTTAAGACAGTATAACATGCCAAGTACGCAATATTTCAAAGCACACTTAGGGGGAAAAAAAAAGAAGAAAATACTATATGTGTTACGACTTCTGATCAACTCATAAATATTTTTAACATCGCATTGACATATTTCGTCTTTAATAGAGAAGTAAATTGTAAAGTTCTGTTTATATTTCGTATGAAAATATTATACGCACTCTATTGGTGGGTTTTAGAACTTTTTTTTTTTTTTTTTTTTTTGAAAAACTCCAATAGTTTGTCCAATCTGCCCAAAATTTATTACTTTCTTAAGAATTTTTATTATTCTCTTATAATGTTGCAACCGTCTCGTTATTGCATACTAGTTTAATTTCTATACATACTACAAAACATATTTATTTCTACTTTCCGAACATACGTATGTAAGGAAAGTATTGTAATCATGTCAAAAATCCGAATTCGAGATTTTAGTGTTCCTATATGTTTTGAGGTCCCCTGAGTCCGTTTTCGCTATTTTTACGATAATGCGTGTATGTACATGTGTATGTATGTGTGTGAGTGAACACGCTAGAGTCTAAACGCTTTGCTCGAATGAGCTGTAAGTTGGTACACACGTTGCAAGTCACCGTAGCACGAATCCTATTGATTTTGATGAATCTAGCAATTATAGTTTTTTTTACAGGGACACAAAGAAAAATTCTTTATCATTATGGCCTATGGGACCAAAATCTTAAAAGTGCGATAGCATCTAAATGCCTTATTCAATTGAGCAAAAAATTTATACACATATTATAGGTCACAGTTACTCAGTCTGTATAGATTTTGGAGAATCTAGCAATTATAGTTTTTTTTACAGGGACACAAAGAAAAATTCTTTATCATTATTGACTATGGGACCAAATTTTAAAAAGTGCGATAGCATCTAAAAGCCTTATTAAACTGAGAAAACAATTTATACACATATTATAGGTAATAGTTGCATGAACTGCATAGATTTTGGTGAATCTAACGCTTCTAGTGTTTTTACAGGGACACAACAAATAATTCTGTATCATTATGGCCTATGGAGTAAAATTATTTAAAGTGCGATAGCATCTAAATGCCTTATCCGTTGGAGTGAAAAATTTATATACGAGTTATAGGCCACCATCACACAAACTATATAGATTTTGGTGACCTTAGCATTTAACGAGTTTTACAGGGACACAAATAAAAATTGTTCATCATTAAGACCAATAGGCTCAAATCATTTAAAGTGCGACAGCGACTAAATGCTTTATTCAAATGAACTGAAAATTTATATACATGTTATACGTCACCATCACACGAACTTTATGAACTTTAGAGAATCTAGCACTTTTGGTACTTTTTACAGGGACAAAATGCAAATTTCTTTATTATTGTGTCATATGAGTTTAAACTTTAAAGTAGGATAGCGTCTAAATGCCTTATCCGATGGAGCTGAAAATTTATATAAATATTATAAGTCACTGTTGCACTAACTATAAACATTTTGGTGAATCTAGCATTTGTAGGTTTTTACAGGGACACAACAAAATATTCTTTATTATTATGATCTAAGTGTTCGGTAAAATACATTATTATTATTTTTTAATCTTCATTTGAAAAAATAAAAAAATATAAATATAAATAAAATTTCATATTTAATATTTTAAACAATATATTCTTGAATTCCAGTTTCATAACCCTGGAAAAATCTAAAGGTATAACCAATAGATTAAAAAAAATCAAAACATATTCATTTATTTTTAATTAAAAATAAATATATATCTTGAGGAAATGAGTTTTTATGTTCTAATACTTTTCTATTTATTATTTTTATTAATATATATATATGTGTGTGTGTGTGTGTGTGTGTGTGTGTGTGTGTGTGTGTGTGTGTGTGTGTACACATATGTTTCACAAATTCATTTTTGATCCCAGTTGTTACTGGCGAAATGATTAACATTACATCAACTGAGTTATGCCATTTGTATAGAATGGCATTCTACATTGTTGTCTGCTGTATCCGCCCGCCCTATATTTGACTCAATGAGACAGTTCTTTGAAATTCATTCGTTGATAAGCTATTAATTTTAGATATTTCCGTTTTGATTTGTCATATATATGACCTGCATACCTAGATGGCAACTGCGAATTATTGGACTTACGTAAGGGTGGATTTCCACGTTTAATTTATTTTGTTTTTATTTTTTTCCTCCAAATGAATTGAAATGTTTTTATGAATGAAAAACTCTATTCGTTCATGATTTAATTAACTAACTTGATATATCGTTTATATTGAAGTATCTGAGCTGTTTCTGTAAAGTAAAATCAGAATAAAAAAAAAACACAAACCTCGAATCAGAAAAAATAAAATAAAATAAAATAAAAGTAAGCCTCATAATTACCATGTACTTCTCAATATTTATTAACTAAAACTTTTATGAATAAAAAAAAAAAAAATAATAATAATAATAATAATAATAATAATAATAATAATAATAATAAACACTAACTTAAAACAAAAATGTATAATAACTATATATTGTTTGTAATAATTAAAAATTCCCAACATTTTAGGGTCTCGATGAAACATAATACTTTACATTATATAATGTGGAGATGAGTATCAATGCCGTATTCGAAAGAGCAAAACTCGTACAAAGCAGATGTTTGAATTAGGAAAGAGGGTTTAAAAAAAAGAAGGTAAAGTTTACTTTCAGAATTGCCAATATTTCATATTTATTCTGTTACATTTTTAGTTCCCGGATTTTTTTTCACACCATTTTCTGAAGAATAATTTTCGTTGTATTTAACTGAAATTACATATTGGAGAAAAATTCTCTACAAAGAAAGAGGTGGGAAATAAAGGTGAGTTCTAACAGTGCTACTGAATGAATTCGAAATGTTAACAGCTCTGTGCGTAGAACGCTTTGTACATTGTACACAGTATATACTAGAATACTTATTAGAATACATAGTAAAAATAAAAAATTTTATTGAGTGCTTACGCTATTTTTGCTGGGCATTTTTAACGATTTTCACGTGCGTTATATTTAATTCCTGTATTACCTCAAGAATTTACCACCAATCTTAGAAAAAATATAAGGAGTGATTTCAATCTGTAGTGACTGTGAAGGTGTTCACATATATTTGGTTAAATTTTAATTGAATTCTGAAATAAAATAAAATCTAATGATAAATTAATGCATTATTGCAATAAAAAAAATATAATTAAATTTTAAATGAGATATTATGTTTACATAATTTGTTCTCAGGCATTTGAAGAAAGAATTGTTTTTAGATGTCATTAGGAATTACACAATTTTAATTATATATACGACCTACACTATTTATTAACATAAAACAATAACACACATCATTCAGAAATCTAAATTGTATATGTTTTATATCTAAATCATAAATAAAGTGTTTATCTTTTAAATAGAAAAGTACTTTATTTTATGAGATAAAAAGAAAATTAAAAAAAAAATAATATCTAACGGAAATCCTGACATTAAACATAATTATAAAAAAAGTGTTCTCAAATAGTCATAAAACAAGAAAACTCATTGTCAGAATTTATATTATTTCAACACCGGATATAATTTATTTCAAATTACGCAATATTAATGATTTCAATTCATAACAGTCTTTTCTCTCGTCAAACGGTCGCTTGGCATAAAGTTGGCGAATTCAGGGTTAATACAATTATAAACCGTCATTACAAATTCAAAAAATTAACGTTAGTTTATTATCTAAAACAAAGAACTGAAGTTGGCATTCATTTTGGCGAAAATAAGATAATGCAAACATATGACTTCCCTTCCGGGCGGTTCTCCCCGTGCCATAAAAAAAAGCAGACCCATAGTTTTCGCTCTTTTTCTAAAGCAGTTAAGACGTAACTTTTTAGCCCTCTCTCTCTCTCCCTTGCTCCCCGAGAAAATTATGTGGTTATTGCTCTGCGATAATATTTTTAAGTGCGAACTTGTTTTTTTATTATTATGTGATTTTTAATAACATCTTTAATAAAGACAATATTTAAATTTTCAAGACTCTGCTTATCTTCATTTCTTCTCCACAGCAGTGTATGAAAAAAATCATGGCCAAATGATAAGCTTCTTTCTACAGTGACGGATTTCACCGTTATAGTGACTTCACTCGATTTTCCGAACATTGAGTAATTAATGGCTTTGTAGATAAAGTAAGGTAAGAGGAGTTGTTAAATAAACAAAAGAGAGAAAATTATAATAGGGTGTTTGAGTATTTTTCTCTAGTACACGATGTTTAATTTAACGCAATTGAACTTTGAGCCCATAGATCATAATGATAAAGATTTTTTCGTTGTGTCCCAGTAAAAACAAAAATTTGGTTCCATAGGCCATTAGGCTATAATGATAAATAATTTTTCTTTGTGTCCCTGTAAAAAAACTTTAACTGCTAAATTTACCAAAATCTATACAGTTCGGGCAACTGTGACCTACAACATGTGTATAATTTTTTTGCTCAGTTTAATGAAGCGTTTAGACGATATCATACTTTAAAAAATTTGGCCTCATAGGCCATAATGATAAAGAATTTTTCTTGATGTCCCTGTTAAAAAACTATAAGTTCTAGATTCACCAAAATCAATAGAGTACGTGCTACGGTGACTTACAACATGCGTACCAAATTTCAGCTTATTCGAGCAAAGCGTTTAGACGCTAGCGTGTTCACTAACACACATACACACACACATACTTACGCACACACATGCATACATCATCGTAAAAATAGTGAAAACGGTCTCTGGGGACCTCAAAACGTATAGAAACATCAAAAATACAAATTCGGATTTTTGACTTGATTACAATACTTTCCTTACATATGTATGTTAGGAAAGTAAATATAAGGAACATATAAAAAGCAAATACATTTTAAAACTTTTGTAAAGTCCAAACATCTTTTTCGACCTCTACGTACAAATAGTACACTAAATTACCACCTCACTAAAAGCTCATTTGTTACTACGATGAGATGACATCCATTATTTTTGTTGCATATATCTTTAAAAAGTGCTCTTAAATATCTAAAAAAATATATTTCAAATAATTTTTTTGTCTATTTGATAATGTAGTAAATAACGGGTTGAGTGTCTTTCAATGAGTAAAATTTTACGTGTAGGAAATTGCTTCCATTCTAATGTGTGTCATACACTGCTCTTCATCATGCGTCATCAGATGTAATTCACTTGTAATTCTTTACTTAACGGTAGTAATATCCGCGAATAACAAGCATTAACCACAAATACCGGTATCTGTTCTTAGAAACAAGCACAAATTGTAATAACGTTGATTTGTAGGGCATTAGAATAGCATTAAAGCTATTCCCTGCGGGTGTTCTTTATTATTAAAGAATTGCGAAACAGCTATGTCGTCGGAAGAACTATGTTTTACATGCCGTTTGTACCGGAATTCGCACATTAATTTTTGATGCTGTCTGTTTTCACATAAGAAATCATGAAGCAGATGCAAAATAATCCGTGCATGAAATTTATTTGCCTAGAGGGCAGAACAAAATAAAAATATATTTTTAAAGTTTTTCTTTTCTTTTCTTTTCTTTTACCGTATTGAGTAAAGAGCAGAATGTAATAATAAAATAGCCTACCATTTACAGAAAAATAAACATCTTCCCATTATCGATAAAGTGTTTAAAATTCACTTGAAAAAATTAATTATCTTTAAGAAGATTTGGCACCTTGGACTTGTTAGGGAAAAACTAAAGGGTTCATGTGAAAGCTATTTCTATTTAATATTTATTAATTGAATTATATTAGGGTTTTTTTTTTCAATGAAATATATCTTCGTGCAACAATTCTTATGATTTTTGATATAATTTTTACAGATTTGAAATATTTAAATTACATTTTCTCAGCTTGCAGTTTTTTATGAATTCATGTTCTTCAAAATGCTAAAACTTCTATAGATATTTTAGAATAGATTTTATATATATATATATATATATATATATATTCATGTTTAATAGAACCTACTGAAAAGAGTTAGGGGTGGATCTTGAAAGTTATTGATTAGTGTTTAATAAAAAATTAAAAAGTACATGCCTATCAAATAATTTGCAAAAAACATGATTTTTGTTACATTTTCTTTTTAATATTTTCTTTTAAAGATATTAAATCCATCCTTAATTCTTTTGAGTAGGTGTTCTATTAAACATCCAAAAAAAAAATTATTAAGTCTTTTTTTAGATATCTGTAGAAGTTTTAGCATTTTGAAGATCATGAATTCATGAAAAAGTGCAGACTGAAAAAGCGCAATTTAAAGATTTTAAATCTGTAAAAATTATATCAAAAACCATAAGAATTGTTGCCTGAACATGTATTTTATAAAAGAAACCTAATATAGAGTTGAATTTATAAATATTAAAGGGAGATATAAGGCTTTATATGAAACCTTCAGTTGTGTGATGTGAAAGGGGCCAAGTCCACTTAAAGAACATTAAAAAACCTCATTTTCTATTTAATTATGCTCTTCTTTTATACACATTTTTATTTAATCTGGCCGTTCTGTCTGCGGGGTTGGCTTGATTTTGCCCAACCCGAAAAAAAAAACCCGGGTGGGGTTTTTCAATAAAACCCACTTGAAAAAACCCAAGATAAAACCCAAGTGGGTTTTTTCAAAATCCTAATTTAAAATTACTCTTTTATCTAACTTACAATAAACATATAAATATAAAACAAATATTATATACATTATTAGAATATGAACAAAGAATTTTCTGAAGTATTAGAAGTGCTCAAACTGCTTTATTTAAAAAAAGCTGAAAAATTCCACATGAAAAAAATAAAATAAAATAAATAAATAAAATTATATCTTATTAAAATGCAATAAGAAATTATGCATAAAAAATATAAGAACAAGAAAAAAGAGTTGTTTGTCAGTATAAAGAAAATTAGGGGACTTGAGGAATGCAAAATATAAATAAATAAAAATCAAATTTTAAAAATTTTCTGAAAACTTTAACAGTGCAACACTGTTAAGTAATGTATAAAGAGCAATAATTAAAATTATTTTATGGAAATCTATTCATTACCAAAAAAAAAATAACAATAATAATAATAATGAAGCAACACTAAATAATTATTAAAATCCAGTTTCTGTTGTAAAGGGCAAATAAACAGAATTTTAAATAATTAAAGTATAAAGGTGTCTTGCTTTTGCCTCCAAGGCAGTAGCACGTATTTTTTTGCACCTGATGTAGAAAGGCTACGTCCTTTCGAAACCGGTTGTACTGTCTTAAAATTTATGGTGTGTAAAGAAGTTTTAAAATATATATATTAAAGTACAATTGTTTAATCAAAAAAAATTTCTTTAACTTTATCATAAAAAGACTAGAAATTTTAAAATTTAATTTTTAAAATTTTGATTTTAATGAATAATTAAATTTTTTTTTTTTAATTGTCCTATTATGAATGATATATTAATGTTTAAAAAGGCAAGAAAGAAAATATTCTTGAAAACTCTGATAAAACCCGAAAATACTTTGAAAAAACCCTGATAAAACCAAAAAAAACCCTGATTAAACCCAATAACATCCCCCCCCCCAAAAAAAGAAAAAAACCCCTGATAAAACCCATTATGCTGGGGTTTTTTTCTCAAAAAACCCGGGTTTTTTCCAACCCTGTCTGTCTGTCGATCTGGGTCAAAATTTGCAGTCAAATTTTTGCCTACTTCCACCAAACTGAGTTTGCTCAAACGTTAAACACGAGTTCAAAATCGATCAATGCACTATGCAGTCATTATTTTTTCAAAGGCATGTTCCAGACGCAAAAATACATCTGACGATGACAAATCTTGCGATTCATTTTTTATCCCTTTTGTTGAAGCGATTTTGCTGAAATTTTGTACATGAAACCATAGTCGACTACAATACAGTACAACACAGTACTTTTAGGAAACTATCTCATCAGGGGCTTAAATCTGTCTGCCTATGTCAAATGTTGGGGTTAACTTTTAATCCTTTTTGTCGAACTTATTTTTCTGAAATTTTGCACATGAACCCTTCGTTGATGACAATACAATATGGAAGTTTTTTCAGAGCCCTATCTCATCAGGGATAGGCTCCAAAGGCTAAAACCATGTTATTTATGCATGTTATTTATTTATTTATTTATTTAAGCATGTTATTTATTTATTTATTTATTTATTTATTGGCATTATTTTTTAATTGTTATCAAAGCTGTATATATATATATATCCATGTAAATGAAATTTGTGGTTGTCATAATAACTTTCATTTTATTTATTTTCATTTTTTTATGTAATTTTTAATCGAAAATAAAAGATCTGAAAAATTCTGAACGTTTTTAATTTAGCACTGGTATTAACAAAAAATTAATATAATAAAAGTAGATAAACAGATATTGAAATTTGTTATAAAGTAATTGAGTAAAACCCCAAAAAACCCTGATGAAACCCATTGGGCTGGGTTTTTTCCAACCCTGTCTGTCTGTCGGTCTGGGTCAAAATTTGCAGTCAAACTTTTGCCTACTTCCACCAAACTGAGTTTGTTTAAATGTTAAACACGAGTTCAAAATCGATCAATGCAATATGCAGCCATTATCTTTACAAAGGCATGTTCCAGACGCAAAAATATGTATGACGATGAAAAAGCTTGCGATACATTTTTAAACCCTTTTGTCGAAGCGATTTTGCTCAAATTTTATAGACGGAACCATAGTCGACTACAGTACAATACAACACAGTACTTTTAGGAAACTATCTCATCAGGGGTTTAAATCTGTCAGCCTATGCCAACTCTTGGGAATCATTTTTAATCCTTTTCTGTCGAACTGATTTTGCTGAAATTTTGCACATGAGTCTGTATTTGACGACAATACAATATGGACGTTTTTTCAGAGCCCTATCTCATCAGGGATAGGCTACAAAAGCTAAAACTATTGTAAGTTTTTAATTTCTTTTTGGAATGAAAGCATGTTATTTATTTATTTATTTATTTTAATTTATTGGCATCATTTCTTAATTGTTATCAAAGCTGTATCAAAAAGCGAAATATATATATATATATCCATATAAATGAAATTTTTGGTTGTCATAATAACTTTCATTTCATTTTTATTTATTTATTTATTTAATTTTTAATCGAAAATAAAAGATCTGAAAAATTCTGAACATTTTTAATTTAGCATAGGTAGGATATGTGCTCCAGTGATTGGCATGCTCCAGTAATTAACATCTATCCCGAAATAATTAATAAATAATAAAAATAATAAAATCATATATTTTACATGTAAGAATTTTAACATTTTATGTCAAACACTGGAGCATAGGGTGCTAAAAACTTGTAAAGTGATTAACTAGCAGTGTCAAACACTGGAACATAGGGTGCCAATTACTAACAAAAGGAAAAACTGGCAGCATCAATTACAGGAACATTGAGTGGGTGTCAAATAAAAATTCATAGAAAAAATAATTGTTATCAAATGTATATATTTCAACATATATGTGATTCTGAATGTCTTTCATGCCATATGTATTAACTTAAAATTTCTAAAAATATTTTCTGATGACTAGAACATTAAAAACATCTGAGATTGCTCTAAAAGTGTCAATCACTGGTGCACTTACCCTATTACCAAAAAATTCGAATAGATAAACATATATCGAAATTTGTTGTTATAAAATTGTGAACACCTCTGATTTCGAGAGTATTCCAAAACAAGAACTGAAAAGTTTGGTACGAAAGTGTGGCAACACGTGTGCGTATGTGAATCAAGATGGACTAACGTTTCAATTCTATATGTTGTTTTTAAAATACTTTACTTGATGTTAATTTATGTGTTGGTTATGTATTTTATGTTTGTGCCGTAAGTAAATTTAAAATGTTTAAAAGTAAACAAAGCGTGATCAGTGTCTTAATGTGTCTCAAGATGATTTTACAGGAAGAAAAGAACCAGGTGCAAAAAAGAAGTCGCCACAAAAATAATTGAACAAATAAATTTTCGAAGAAATTCAGTAAGAAAACGTCAATTTTTTTTTTTTTTTTTTTGTGTATTGATTCTAATACTTCAGTGTTTCAGAATAATAAAAATAAAATAATTATTCTTTGCGTAATATACGAAATAGTTTTTATAAAATCTCCATTAATTAAAAATTCATTTTTTTAGACTGTTTCGTATTATAGCGTAGTTTTTTTCGTTGAACATTATTATTGAAAAATGTAGAAGTTTAAACTTTATTACTTTTGACCGTTTCACGTCACGTCACAAGTCTCGTAGATATCTATCATTGTAAAAATAAAAATTATAAATATCCTACTTGTGATAGCTATACACTCACTGGAAAATGTATTTAAAATTACGCTTTTATTATTTGTTATTATTGTGTTACTATTATAACAATTAATTTATAAAATTGCAAAATATACATATAATTATTTTACTGGATACTTTATGTTTGATTACTAAACTTGATATACTTTTTAAAAGCATTTAGTTTTTTAGTGACATAATTTATCTGTATTCTTGCGGATTACAGTTTTGACTCATTCAGGATAACACTATCAAAAAAAAAAAAAAAAAAAACCTGATTCAGAATTTCCTCTAATAAATGTGCACTACCTGTGGGAGAAAAAAAAAGCAAGGATATACCTTTTCCTCTTTTATTTCCCATAAAAAAAATGGTCATTTCCTGCCATTTTTTGTCTCTGATTCAATACTGTAAAGTGCAATTACCTGAATCGAAAGGCTAGAGAATTAGTGTTTATTTTTGAATGGATAGCGTGGGTGTTGTTCGGGATCAGCCCTTTATTTTTGACCATGATCCTCGCCCAGCATTTGGTGCGATGATAATCCGAGGAACTGGGCCGTAGTTGTATTACTTTAATGTTTTGCTAGTAAACCAAGCGAAGCGCTTATTAAATTAAGTTCATATAGTTCAAAATAAAGTCCCATCCATTGTCTTGTAGTAAAGATGCTGCAGGTAAATCACTTTTGAATTTTGGTGTAGGCAGAATAATAGAAAACATAGCACATTTCCCTTCCGTCCAGAGTCCAGTCATCCATTATTGTCCAGGAGAGCTATTGTGAACTATTTCCACGAATGATCGTCCTTAGATTAAAATTTACAATCAACAATAAGTAATTTTTACATGGCATTTAAGTATCGTATAAGAATGAAGTACTCATTATTAATATAAGTACATTCTAAACATCATACGAAATTATGATTCTATATGAAAAAATACTACTTTAATTAAAAGAAAAAAAAAAAAAGTAGAGGAATAAAAAAATTTAAACGGTGGACGTATAAATCTTTTATTCAATTATTGTCTTAGAGTTATGAAAATTTACATACACATATATTATACAGTAACAAACATGTAACAACATATTAGTAACAACATATTAGCATTTCTCGAAAAATATTTAATTTCAAATATATAAATATACATAATTCAAAATCTTAAAATTTTTAATGCTTCCGCTGACTAATTTAAGATCCCCTCCTTATTTTGTGGATTCAATGATACGTTAATTTTTTTTTTTTTTTTTTAATATTTTTATTTTAAATACTACATATTTTTAGCATTCAAACATAAAATTATTTTCACAAATTTAACTTATCAATGAATTCATAAGGTACTTTCGCAATATATTTTAAATATATTGTTAAACTATAATAATGTAAAATAAAGGGGGGGGGGGGGGAGATAAAAATTAACAAGGAACATTTAAAATATTTTTCAAATTTGGAATTTTATTTATTTTTTTAAACAGTTTTCTTAGGAAATGTTAATATACGTGATATTGTCATATTTCGATGCATATGTTTGCAAATTTTTATAATTATAAAATTGTAATTTACAAAAAAAAAAAAAAAAAGTTTATAACGTTCTCTATTCCTTTAAATCAAACAAGAAACAGTTGTTGTGTCTGTAGTTATGATTCCTTGACATCGACACTAAGATCACAAAACTTTCAGCATGGTGAGATCTTTAAATATCCTTTAAAAGGATCTCTAAAGATTACCTGATTTCCTATTTTAGTATTCTTTTCATTCTTCCAATATTGCTGCTAGAGCTAGATTGAAAAATTAATGTTGACAAAATATTTCTACAGTGGTATAAGCTCTAAAAAAATAAAGATACAATTCACTTCTTTTCGATTCTCTGTTTTTTTTTTTTTTTTTTTTTTTTTTTTTTTTAAGTGTTATTGTGTTATATAAAAGATATTTAAAGTAATGAAAAGTTAAGTATTTGAAGTAAACAAACAAATGTTTTTATTCAAATATTGTTACTCCTCTTATGATTCTTTTACAATACTTTCTTTATGTATTTATTAAGATTTCTTGTGACATAGTTGGTCCCTTTTCTTCGTAAGATCGGGTTGTCGTCCGTTTAGCCTTCATATTAATTTTATCCTTTTTCTATTTTTTTCCTTTCAAATATAATGGAAACACTGGATAAAAAGTTAATGTTGTTTCCATTATATCTTTAACTAGAATACGGTTTTTCAGATTATCTTATTCTGTGATTAACATATTTGTAAAACCGGATTATAAATTGATTGGGGAATAATTTACTCTTTTTATCACTATCTACTCAAACTTTCTTTTTTTTTTTTCTCATTACATGTTCATTAAATGAAAAGAACGAAAGTGATCATAAAAACCATAGCTTCGAGAACTTTTTCTGGTACTCTTTTCAACTGCTGAGCTCATTATTAAGATACACACCTTGGCGCTTTCACAGTTGGAATAGAAGAATTTACTTCCTAATGAAGTGGATGCTTCACTGAGGCCAAATTTTTTATAATCTATTTTAATTAAGTTTCCTTTTTTTTTTTTTTTTTTTTTTTTTTTTTTTCAGCAAAAGATATTTATTTTTCGTTTTGCATGACTTGTTTCCCCCTCCCCCTCTCCCTCTAAGCTCTTTCCTCATCGGGTCTCATCGATCTCTCATTTCATGGTGAATGATTTATCGTCATTACTATCATTTTAAACAAAAGAAACGGAAAGAAAGCCTTTTTTTTATTATTTCGTCGTGACTTTGAACTGTCATCACTTTCTTCCACCTTGGCCTCAGTGAATACATATGCAAAGGAAGATCTCATTAAAGGTTGAAACGTTTAGACAAACTCGCGAAGCGGAAATGCCCCAATGGTGTCTGCAATCATCAGAGCTAAGATTCAAAATTCATGAGACCCAAATTCCTTTTGTTAGATTTTGTGGAATTGTGTGAATTACCAAAGCTACAACTACATGAGAATTCAATTTTTTTAATTCCCGAGGGAATTAAATTTTTTAGTTATTTTTCGTGAAGAATTTTCAATATATTTATATTCCCAAAATCAGAATTATCCCTTGGAATCTAAGCCACGTATTTCAAAGCAATTTGCACATATTTTTCGAGGCAGAAAGTCAAATAATTAATACATAACCTTGTTTATATTAAGTATTGGATTTCAATGTTGTGAAATTCACATTTTAATCCAAACTTTTCTACATTTCTTGAAAGACAGAATTTTCAACCACGATTAACGTATTTTTGTTTACAATTTTAATGTTATTTTATTGTTAGTGTAAAAACATAAACTGAATGCTCTTTATTCAATGTAATTTCTCGAATCAGCATAACAAACTGTGATTACAACGAATATTCTTGAAACAGCCGAATAATACTGCTGTTACATCGAATATTCTTGTAGCAGTCAGTGAAGCTGTCATTCGCACCGCAAAAGTCACTATTCGACGAATGTTCTGGTACAGTCAAAGATTACAGGAGTAAAAAAAAATAAAATCAAATACTCCATAGCAGAAAATTTTCGCTAGCTCACGAACAATGTTCAGTCGCTTAGAACTCAATCTCCAATGTGCAATCTCTCAGAATAGGTTTCTGAACAACTCTGAATCGAAATGATTGCACACTCCCCTATTTATACACTTTCGCGATAGGGTTTGGCGGTAATTGCGTCGAGAATCCCATAGAAAGTTCTAGATTTGGGCGTGCATAGTAGAGCTTCGAAACGTTGGGAACCCTAAACTTCTATTTTTTGCCAAATTTGGTCGACAAGTTGCCAAATCCATCGCCAAGGCTGACCTCACTGAAAGGGAATGAATTTCCCCTTTATTTTCACTTCATCTATAAAACTACTTTCACTGCAACAGAACTACTGAAGTAGAGGAAAAAAACTAACCGTTGTAACAATATATTTCATTATTTGTCTTTGATATTCAACCTTATGTGTTTTATTTTTCAATATCAAGTTTTAAGTTTCTGTACGAATGAGTATTCAGGATATTTGTCATACTTAATATTTTCTGAAGTTGGCGAATATATATATGAAATAAATAAATAATATATATGTGTGCATGTGTAGTGACTGGAATATTGGAGCAACCAAAAAACATTCACTTTAAGTATAGAGGAAAATGTTGATAATCAATCTACCAAAAGAATATAAAAATAAATAAGTAAAAAATAAATAAAAGTTAAACTGTGTAATTATTTGTTAAAACAAAAATAAAATGTATTACAATGTAATGGAATCTTTTAGTTTAGCCTACCTTTTATCCTCCCATTGTAGTATGAAAAATCGATGAAGAATTTTAAATATTCAAAAACCCATCTTTGTTTTATCTTTTAAATACAATTTTAATGTCATCGATGAAGGAAGTGAAGAAAAATATTGCGTGAGGCACGCGATAATCTAAAAACCTTGAGAACTTTCAAAAATTGACATTATCATTTGGCAAGCGATGCGGGTGTTCTGACGTCAACTTCATAAATTGTTCATGGCAAATCAAGTAAATGATAAAATTTGGTGGTGACAAAAACGTGTTTCATTTTATTTTAAGAAGTTAAATAATATATATATATATATATATATATATATATATTGTATTCGTTGCTTTTATAAAATATTTTATTATTATTATTATTTATTGTTATAAATTTCTATGTAAATTTTAATTTTATTAAGTTAATTTTTTAGATAATATGAAATAGAACAGCTAAAATGAAAGTGAAAGTAACATCTATATGCATGTAATGTGATTTATTTTTCGACTATATTAATATAATAAGCAAGGGGCATGATAGAATTATTAATCATTGTTTTAATGAAATACATTTTAAAAACTCGTGAAAAACGCATCTGAAATAATATAATCTGTTGAACATTTTACTTTCAGACGGGGTTATTATAACTGAATAATAATTTAAAAGTAGATTATTCAGTAAACAAGAAAAAAAAAATTATGATATCAATTAGATTTAATGTCCAATAGACATAGCAACAACAAATTTGACCAAAAAAAAAAAAAAAAAATTTAAACGCAATATATATATACTATATATATTGATAACAATAAGAATGAAAACGAAAAATAAACAGATGAATAATTCGCCATAACAACCCATAATAGCCAATTTGCCAATTTGCCAACTAGTTAACTTGATTAATTTTTTTAAATTAATTTAATTTATTTGAAAAAAGAAGAAAAATACTCATATATATATAGTATGTTGTTGCCTTAGCTAATTCAGATATTAGTAGAAAAAATGAAGTATTTTTTCTTCGTTTGTTAAAAAGTAAATAAACAAAATAAATTATTTTTAGACAAATAAATCTTTAGTTTACACCCAACTCATCGCATTAGACTGCTGTTCTTGCTCCAGATCACACATAATTTCTTTTGAAAAGTGGTGAAATAATCTCAAGTAATCCTTGTGTTTTCTTTTATATAAGAAATAAGACTTATCTGAATTGTCTTATTAATTTTTTCGATATGCTTAAATCCCACTGTTATTCTAATTAGGAACTTTAGAAGGATCGACAACTGAGAAAAGCATTTTCACGGCCATTGACCTTGCCCAAACAGAAGATAATAAAATGAATCGAAACCTAAGTTGGTGAAGAAGAAGAAGAATACGCGGGAACATTTCCGGAAAAACCGTACGCGCGTAGATAAGTCTCGTGGTTCCAACGAAGCGGCAGTTTTTGTTTGGGTCGGGTCACGTGATTAGCTGGGGATGGTGATTGAAGTTCTTGCGTCCGAAATCCCAGCGCAGACGATCAGAACGATAAAAGGGAGTAAGGTCGATTGTGTATTGTATTTTCTAATTTTGGAAACTTTTAACAAGCTTTAAATTTTTAAACTGTGGGACTGATTAAACCAGGAATATTATTGGTAAATATTTTTTACAATATATTTATTTCTATATCAAATTTTAACTATTAGAATAAATGCATATTTAAATAATTTTAAGTATTAATTTAGTTTATGTTAAACAAATATTTAGTAAGTGATTATCTATACATGAACTGTTAAATTATATATAAAAATAAAAATTACACTTCTGATTCAAATTAACTGTAAAGCTGGTACGAATTTTAGTTATTTAAACTATGACATTATTCTAAATCTTCGTAAAAATTGAAAATTTAAATTGATAAATGAAATATTAAATCAATAATAATAAAATATCGTTTCACATTTCTCACTGTATAATGCAGAAATTATATATAAAGAATATATCATTTATATAACAAAAATATTGGTTAAAAGTCATGTACAACGAATCTAAATAAATGCTTGTTATAGTTTTACTTTTTCAATGTTCTAATTGTAGCCATACTTTTTTTTTTTTTTAATAAAATTTTTTGAAAAGAATTTGAGTTTAGTCTCGTGACGTCTTGATGTTTGATATAAGTTAAAATGATGCCAACTTTTTTTTTCTAAATTTACAATTAAAAGGAAATTTATGATTAATGGTTGCACCATTGGAAAATTTGTGGGTTTTCCTAATGAAATATGTGTGATATGTATGCTGCTCTTTCATTCTTTAGGGATGTGATTATATTCCAAGAAACTCCTTTGTTACAATGTCAATTAATATTAGTGTCGTATAAAACTACAAAGAAAAAATAAAAAACAGTTTCTCACAAAATCTTGCTCCCCCTCCCCCTTGTTATTTTTATCACAATATTATTAAACCTGACTTTGAAATACGTACTAGGTAATTTAAAAAATATGTTAATATAAAAAACCTTTTCATAAACTGCTTCCACGCGTGTAACTCACTTTTAAGAGATTTGTTTCCTCCTTTTTGACAGAATAATGTTTAATTTTAATGATTTATTTTGACTCGTTTAGTCTTATCCAATCAGATTTATTAAACAGTTAACCAGTTTTTTTCTTTTATCGCTTTCAGTGGTTCTTTTTTTTCTTTTTCTGAAAATTCCTTTTTAATTTTTATGAACAATAAATAAAGTAAAATTTTCACAATTTGACCATAACTATTGGTATCTATTTTTGTGTGATTTTAATTTAATTTATTTTAATTTAATTTACTAAGATGTACTTATTTAAGGACCCTCTTCACTCACCGCCGCTGGAAGCCGAAGCGAATGTTTTTTTATGGGAAATTTTTCTTTACAAATAACTTATTAACTAATGCATATTTTTAAATTCTGTTTTTACATTCTGAAAATTCTCAGCTGTTAAATTGACGGACCTTTCTTTAAAAAATATTTTTTTAATTTTTTATATTTTATTTTGAAGCTGCAAAATACGAATTTTCAATATGTGAATTTTTTTCATTTTGCAATTTCAAAATAAAATATTAAAAATTAAAAAAATACATTTTTAAAAAAGGTCCGTCAATTTAACAGTTGGGAATTTTCGGAATGTGAAAACAGAATTGAAAAATATGTATTAGTTAATAAGTTATTTGTAAAGTCAAGTTATTTGTAAAGTATTCTATGGGAAAATTTTCCCATAGAATAACATTGGCTCGGGCTTCCGGCGACGGTAAGTGAAGAGGGTCGTTAACATAGTTTTGTATTAAAAATGAAAATAATAATGTTATATAACCAATTATTTTATGTCATAACTTTTAGCGAGGATGTTTATGATGAGAGAAATAATTTAATTCTTCGTAAAAAATTCCCAGATTTTCCGATAATTAAAAATAACTTTGAAACTTGCAAGTTAAGTCCAGATGAAATTTATTTATAAATTTTTTCTATAAAAAGTATTTAATTATGATGATTTGTTCCGGCAATATTGATTTTTTTTTTTTCTCGGATTCAAATGAAGCTTTTAAAAAACTCTTAAAAAAGGAGATTTGTGAGATGTTCCCCCTTATATCACTTTCAATATAGATATCCGAAAAGCTGCCAAATGACGTACAAAGCTTCCGTGAAAATAATCCGATCTCTCGCAGTCGCTTTGCATCACATGAAAAACCGTATGAACTTGTGATGGTTTCTTCCTCTTTCGTCATGATTCATTCATTCCAAGTATTGTCTCAGCCGGAAGCGTTAAATAGTTTTCATTTTCAAGTAATATTGTTTCTATGAGATGATATTTTTTGTATTCCTCGAACGAGGAATAAACCCGGATATAAAAGCACATTATTTCTATTATATATTTACTAATGGTTGTCATTTCTACAAAGGAAATGTACTTCATTAACGGGGGAAAACCATATTGAATTATTTTCCTTTTTTTTCCCGGAAAATAAAATTCTATGCTTCTTGTAAACTATTACTAGGTTTGATAACATTTGGTCCAGTAATTTTTTTAAGCCCACTTCAAAGCGGAACTTAAATTATCAATAAAATACTTTATTATTAATGTATATAAAATACTTTATATTAATTTTGTATACTTTACAAAAATTTAATATAAAATAGTGGTCATAACAGTTTAATTTCGTATCATATTTTTATAATGAACATATTTTCTTCTTAGCTGTTCTTCATACTATCATTTTATTCCTTTACAAAATATTAAATACAATTAATTAAAGTTCATTCATTTTTACAACAAAGTTTTTTTTTTTTTTTTCCCTTACAATTGCTGAAGAATGGTGCTTTGAAAATGGATTTTCATTCTTGTTACAAGCATCTATGCTTGAACTAGAATTCAAACCAAGGATTTTATTACCATACTTTTATTTTTAGTATGTTCTTTTATTTATTCAATATATATATATATATATATATATATATATAATAACAAATATATATTTCGAAAACAAAACTTCATGATCTCTTTTAAACAGTTACCAAGTTTAATAACATTTGGTGCTGTAGTTTACTTATTTATTTTTTATGCACTTCAATGTGAAACTTTAATAATAAAGATCCTTTATAATGAACACGTTTATCATTGTTGTTCCTCATACTATCATTTTATTTCTTTCTGAAATATTAAATACAAACTGGTCTGCACCAGCCTAGCGTTGGTTTTTTACACATGTATTTCTAACCTTATTTCTGCTTGTCAGTTCAAATTACTAAACATAGGGTTACATAGTATATATATTTAATGACGCCTTTTGCATCATAATAATTACAGCAGCTGTAAGAAATTAAAAATGGCATCATAATCCTTTAACTGGAGGTTTATAACCACGTATCTATCTATCTATTTATTTATATTATTAATTTCTCGTGTCGTGGCTGAATTCTACATATTTCATTTATTATTATTATATTTCCTTCTCGTATACAAATTCCGTATAGCAATGAAAAGAGTTTATTCTAAAAATAAAAGTTGTTTTCTTTTATTTAAGCTTTGTTTAATGGTTGAATAAATTCTGAAAATTTATTCGATCTTTGTTTTCTGCGATGGTAACAATAATAGATATATACACTATAATGAAATAAAATTTTATAAGAAGACATCTTTGTAAATGAGCAAATGAACGTCTGTTTAATTTATTATTTAAATCAATAAACGAATCTAACAAAAACATGTAAACCATTGACACAAAATTTCCTTTATTTTATTTTTTTAAATCTCATTACATTGTTGCAACTGTGATGCAATTTTTTCCATTAAATTATCCTTTTTTGACTAATTTGGATAAAAGTTTACTTTCTTTATTCCAAAACACATTGTTGTAGCTATGATATCAAATTTCACGTTAGTTAAAAAGAAAATTAATTGAAAATAGTCAAATAGTCATTTTTTTGCCCACAAATGCTAAATCAAATTGAAGCTTTGAAAATGAATTTTGAATTTTCTTACAAACATCTAAATTTGAGTCAGAATTCGAACCGAGACTTGTATACTATACTACCCACATACCCCGCGCATTATTTGCTGGGTAGATCGGCGAATGTTAAAGAAAAAATAATTTAATTAACTGGGTGTGTTTAACTAAATAATTTGTGTGTTGTAGTCATTTTTTTAAAGAAAAAATTACTTTTTTAAAATTAAATATTCATGTTTTCCATATAGTAAATTAACACCCTCAAATAGTAAAATACAATTGTTTACATCTTCTTTCTCTCAGTTTTGTGTGAGATGGAAATTACTAAAGTATAATTATTTAATTACAGTAAAATATAACTGTTTATTTCTTCGATTGAGAAATATATTTTTCCCCTTCAACTTGATTAATTAATAAATTTCTAGTTAAAAGTGGAATAATTTTATATGGAGTAAAAATATCCTGGACCAGAAACATCACCCTGTCTTAGGTTTGTTTCCTGGCTCAGGTCATTTTTAGTTCTAAATAAAATTATTAAATTTTCAGCTCAAAATTTATTGCTTACGTCTATATTTAACCCTTAATGCCTGATTCTTTTTGAAAAGCAACTTAAAAATGTTTTTCGGTTTTCATTTCTTAAATAAATCACGGGGAAAAATACTTTAAAAAATCATATGTCATTTTAAGTATGTTTTACGGCTAAAAAGCAAGCAACATTAATCTTTAATTGAAATAATAATTTTTCCGTCATAAAATTCTAAATATGGACTACATACTTTACCATGTAATAATTTTTAATACTAGTGTTGCCTCTACATGATGAAAATTGATTTAATAATACTATCAGTATGTAATTTATTGCCAACATTAGGCATTAGAGTTTCAATATTATTCTAATAGTATTTTAGAAGACAAAATTGGATATGTTGCCGTAAGGCAACACACGGTATTTAAGGGAAATTATTTGAACAATTTTGACAGCTGACGTTTATTTTTTTAACTTTTGTTCAAAAGAGCATTATGTAATGGTAACATACATATGGCCAAATATTAAAAGACAACCAATTGCAACTGTAGAATTCGATTTAAAAGCCCGGTATCAAATTTGAAACTTAGGGCAATTAAGAGTTAATTTAGAATGTTAAGCTTTAATGCCTAAAATTGCATAAATTTAATATTACATTGTATATGAAATGATTGTGAAAAAATTGAAATTTTGAAATTTTGTATTTATGTTTTAAGAATACAAAAATTTAAAAATATGCTATTTTTAAATTGTTTCAAAGCATGTTCTCTCTGAAAAAATAAAAAAATAAATAAATAAATAAATAAATTGGAAATAGGATTTATTTCCCATTTATTTTTTAATTTAATATATTTCAACACTCTGTCTTCCAGTTATATTAAAAATTTGAAGTTTTTATAAGTTATTAATAAAAATTTAAATATAAAGATCTTTCTGTTTTTATTTTTTTCTCTTCAAAATAATTAAAGCCCTACCAGTGGTCGAGAGGTTCTGCTTTTCAAATTGGTAAACTGGAAGAGCCGGGTACGAATCAGATTACGTTTGTCGGTTTATTAGGGATTTTCCGTGTTTTTCTCAAAAATTCGTATAAATTCGGGCAAGGTTTCCTTTAAAATAAATAAATAAATAAATAAAAATAAATAAAAAAAAAAAAAAACCTCATAGAAGGAATTCCACCCAATCTTAGGACTCAAACCTAATCAATAGCTTTACTTCCTAACACTAACACACGCACACGCCAGATTAATTAAAATTATTTCATTTTAGCTGTAATTATTTAAAATTAGGCCATATTCAACATTCGGGACTAGATTTCTCCAATAACAAATCGAGTAAAATTCTTTTTCTGTTCTGCAAACCTTCAGTGAGTGGGTGTTGTCACTTTTTGCTATTTTTGGCTAATATGAGAGCCAGGGGAGTGTTGTCTCTATCCACACATCTCGTTCCTCTTAACTGTCACCGCTTCCCTCATAATTTCTGATGTTGGGATCTTTTATTTGATGTGGGTATAAATATGATTTTCGTTTTCCTCCTAGCTCCCCTATCAAGATAAAAGACATAGGTCAGGAGTAATTTAATTTGTAGTCTCTATATAAGAGAAAATAATCTGAATTTATTCGAAGGAACCAGTGTGTTGTGGCCATCGCAAAACTTTCTTCTATATTTTCCTATACAAATTATATGTTACTATTTTGTACGATGAATTCAGACGGTTTTCATCCCAGAAAAGGATAACACTAAATGGCGAAAGAAAATCAATTTTTGGCCCTGTAGACGACATCTAATTAATACTTTTTGTTTCTCTAAAGCTTTGTTGTTGTTATATATATATATAAAATCGGTAACTTCGTTTTAAAATGTCACAGATTTATTATTTAACCATTCGTTATAAAGGTATTAACATTTTTTTTAACCCTTTATCTACTGACGTTATATATATGACGGTACTTTAAAGTACCATTACTTTAAAAAGAGTATAAAATCGAATTTATAGAAGAAGTGTGAAAGATATTTATAAGAAGGGAACACATGTACCTCCCTTTAATCTCACTACATAGCATTAGACGATACATATAGCCATTTTTGTTCCATAAGGGATTTTATGGAGTGCACTTGCTATTTTTGCTTGCTATTTTTCACGATCTTCACGTGTGTTATAATTAATTCCCATGTTATTTCAAGAATATCCCGCTAATCTTAGAAAAAATATGACGAACATAAAGAGTAAATATTTCTCTACACTTTTTTCATGTCGAAATAATTTTTTCGACCTCTATATACCAGTGGTACACTAAAGTACGACCTCACAAAATTATCATTAATTATTATGATGAGGTGATATGCATAAATTTTAACCTATATATCTTTAAATAATGCACTTTACTAACTAAAAATATATGTTTCAAACACAATTTTTGTCTGTATCATAATTATGTAGTAGATAAGGGTTTTAAAGTACTCATATCGAAATTTTACTCACCCGCGGTAGGGGCAAGCGAGAATCCCACATATACAGTTTTTTTTTTTTTTTTTTTTTTTTTTTTTTCTGGTTTGCTATTACTATTAAAAATGCATTTTTTATTTTATTTCACAATGATTGGTTAAAAATAATTTTCATTGTTTCGTCTTATACTGCTTTATTAAAAATTATGAAAAATCTCGCTGACAGTGCCATCTGTTGAGCGATATATCCAAAAATGTACAGCAGTGGTTTAAGTTAGGGTCCAACTAAGTATCATGTTTGATTAAATTTCATTCATTAATTCCTGAGATATAGCTGCCACAAAATTTTGATAACACAGACAGACACACAGATGAACATTTTCTAAAAATTGACGAATCGTGTTCAGGAAATCACAAAATGCTTAAATACATCGTAAACTAGAGGTCGAATGTATTTCCCTATGTATACAGAAGAAAGTAATATCTCGCCAATTGATATTGATAGTAAATAGTCATAAAAATTTATATTAATTGTTCTGAGTTTAATATCATCTTTCATGGAGATCTTGTAAAATACAAATCTTGCATCGTAAAATCGAAGGAAATGTGAATTTTTAAGACACGAATTCTTCTTATTTTTAATTAAAGTACATGCTACAAATATTAGAAAAAAATTAAAGCATAGTTTGAAGTATTTATTGTAAGTTTGGATTTTTAATTGGCTTATATTGTAACAACTTACTATTTTTTGTAGTTGTATGATTTTAATGAAATTTGAATTTTTTAAAAATTGATGAGCATGATCAAATTCATAACATAAATTCTATTTTTAATGTTTTTTTTTTTTTTTTTTTTTTTTTTAAGTTTTGAATGCATTTTAAATTTTTGTCTATCCTAGTGATTCCATGCTTGGTGAATTCATTTTTTGTGTTATAGAAATTTTTCTTGATTCTTCCGTATTCTTACCTTTAAAAAAAATCTTCATTTTAGTATAGCGTTGTATTCTTACCCATCGAGTTAAAGCTATAAAATAAATCTAATTGATTCTATCTTAGATTCTTTTAAAGATTCATCAAAAACAGGTACTCTCTTAGCTTGAGGTACTCTCATTTTTTTTTTTTTTTTTTTTTTTCAAAGGTTTCCTTAAAAAAATTGAACATCTTTCTAAGAAAATAAATTTTGCAATGTAAATGTACCTATTTATTATGTTTCTAAAACATATTTTTCAACATTTATTGAGCTGCGTAACGTTTTTGGAGAAGTTCGTGTTATTGCGTAGACTTTACTAAATCTTTTATGGGATGCCCAAAATAATATATCTGACAATCTTTTGCGAAATTAATTAAATTGTGAATAATGAAACTTCATGATACATTTTTACTTCCTCTTACCTATATATAGTATAAAAAGTATTATTTTGGATACGAATTTTCGAAATGGAGGTTTTACTACAGTTATACATTTTTAGGTCTTCTAAATACGAAAATTATGTTTGTCCCCACAAACATGATAGATATTATTAAAAATAGAAGTTAGCAAGATCTGAAAATTAGGTCATCATATGAGGATATTACTTGATTTTATTTTTTATTGAGATTGGGCGAACTATTTGTGTACAAAAGAAAATGATTCAAATTACAAAAATACTTGAGACATACAAAAGGATTCAAATACATTGCGGTCTGCTTGCGAAATTTCGTGTTGGCATATTTTAACATCTTAAAACTGCTCTAAACATCTTTACGATTAAAATAATCTTCATATTGTAAATTTATGTGAAATTCTGTCCTATTCTGATATGTTGAGAAAACTTTAAGTATCGAATAACTTACAAAGTAGAAAATTGAGATTTAATATTGTTCTGTCCAGTATCATAAATATTACTTTAAAGTGGATCTGACTTCTTTACGATCGTTCCTTCTCTAACTATGTCTATACTGAATAAAAACTAACAAATTAACTGACTAAGTGACAAACTAATTTAAAAACTAATTAACTTACCAACTAACTAGCAAAGTGACTGACTTACAGACGGGCATTACATAATTTTCAGATTCTTCATATCTCAAAACGTGTTAACCCTTTATCTACTGACGGTACTTTAAAGTACCATTACCTTAAAAAGAGTATAAAATCGAATTTATAGAAGAAATGTGAAAGATATTTATAAGAGGGAACAGATGTACCTCCCTTTAATCTCACTACAAAGCATTAGACGATACATACAGCCATTTATGTTCCATAAAGGATTTTATGAAGTGCACTTGCTGTTTTTGCTTGATATTTTTTACGATCTTCATGTGTGTTATAATTAATTCCTATATTATTTCAAAAATATCCCACTAATCTTAGAAAAAAATATGAGGAACATACATATTCAAAAGAGTAAATATTTCTCTACACTTTTTTTACGTCAAAATAATTATTTCGACCTCTATGTACCAGTGGTACACTAAAGTACGACCTCACAAAATTCTCATTAATTATTATGATGAGGTGATATGCATAATTTTTAACATATATATCTTTAAATAATGCACTTTAGCAACTAAAAATATATGTTTCAAGCACAATTTTTGTCTGTATCATAATGCAGTAGATAAAGGGTTAAGGGGACTCTCTACGTATTGTCTCCGAAAGCCGAAGCCAATGTTATTCTAGGGAAATTTTGCCCCATTATAATTCAATAACCAATACATACTTTTAAATTCAGTTTTCACATTCAGAAACTTCGCAACTATTAAACAAATTATCGCTTTCTGAAATATTATTTTTTTATTTTTAAGATTTCATTTTTGAGCTCAAAAATGAAAATTTTCACATTGTGAAAATTTGCATTTTACAACCTCAAAATAAAATATTAAAAATTTAAAAAATAATTTTTAGAAAGCGATAAATTGTTTAATAGTTGCGAAGTTTCTGAATGTGAAAACGGAATTTAAAAATATATATTAATTTATAAGTTAAAATGGGGCAAAATTCTTCATATTTAAAGAAGTTTTTCTTTTCATTTTAAACGATTTTGTGTGCTGCCGCTTTGACTGCAGAACTCGTGCTTACTTTATTCGCCTGATGAAGGGTCGTGTGTTTTTTCGACCCGAAACAATTGTTGCGAGTTTATTGCATTTTATGGTGTTTATTCAAAGTTTGTAAGTAATAAGTAAAATTATTCATAGAATAACATTGGTTCTGGCTTCTAGGGACAATAAGTGGAGAGGCCTCTTAAAGCTAAAAGTCCGAAATCGAAAATTTTTACGAATATCAAAATTTCTCATAGTATGATGGGAAACTAATTAGGGGTTATGGCACGCAATGATAGACTACCATCAACTCCTCCCAAAATGTAGCACGCAAAAGATTACACCATTTATTTTCTTCGTCAGACAGCTGTTATTGCTGGTAACCCCAGGCCATATTCTTATTACCGAACAGAAAGCTTAAGTTATCGATTTTTTTTTCCCCCTCTTTTGCCATTTTTTCGCCTTCATAGAACAAAAGAAGATTAAAAAAAAAAAAAAAAAAAGAAAGAAAGAAAGAAAGAAAGAAAAAGAAAAAAAAAGTTCTTTTCTAAGGTCAAGGTTGAGCTGAGGAACATGTTTCGTAAACTTTTCATATATATGTCAGTGTGGCACCTATCTGTAGGTCATTCAAAATTATTGTTAGTTGAACCAGGAAATAAAATTTTGGTGCAATAATGAAGCATCCGGATTTAATATAGTGACCTAATTTTACCTGTAGAATTTTATTTTAGTTACTTATTAAGAAAGTTACACCCATTTTTGTAAGTCAGAGATTTTTTTTAATTCATTATTTATTTATTGCATGGAAGTACGTTTTTTTTCGCAGAAAATATAATAAAAATTTAAATTATTATAGCATGGTTTAGTAACTTATACATTTCTCTAATAAAAATGAAATGTGAAAATAAATAAATAGATAATACCTATAACAAAATTATTATTATTTTTTTTATATTAATATTGCGTTTTAAATTTAATTCTAAAACAGCATACCCAAATACCATTTATTTAATGTATGGGAGAAATTGCGTTTTTTTCACAGAAAACATAATAAAAATTTAAATTATTATAGTATGGCAGAGTAACTTATACATTTCTCTAATATAAATGGAATGTGAAAATAAATGAACAGATAATAACTAAGTAAATAAGTATTATACAAAATATTATACCTTTAACATTTTTTTTTTTTTTATATTAATATTATTTTAAATTTAATTCTAAAACAGTATACTCAAATACCATAAATTGATCCATTTCATTTAATTCGAGCTACATGAACATCACTTAGTAACAGGTAAATTTTGTACCCACTTTGTGTCTTGTCCTGATCAGGGGTATTTTGTATGACCCCCCTGCTCTGGCCGATAAATTAGGTGTTTTATAGAAGATTGGTTTTATGTATTATATATTGCTAAACGGCCATTCCCGTAAACATGAAAGTCAACTTTAAATAATAATAATAATTTACATTTTGACTAATTAGTTTATACCTATAGAAAACAAAACATATACTGATAACGAAATATATAAAACAAAAAATATATGACACATTAAATTTTGCTTTTGCCTCTAATCCCGTTATTTTTTTTTTTTTTTTTTTTCACCTGATGTAGAAAGGTCACTTCCTTTCAAAACTGGCAGCGCTTCCTTTTATTTTATGGTATGTAAAAAAGTTTTTATGTTTAAAACAGATATGATAACAAAAACTCTATGACAAAATAATTTCCCGACAAATAGTTCTATAACTGTATTAATATGGATATAAATTTGATAAATACATAAATTTGGAATAAACTGAATCTGGATTTAAAAAAGTTTTTTATAATACGATATTTTTGCAAAAGCATTAACGATTTTTCTTTCTTTCTTTCTTTTCATTTCTTCTTCTTTTCTTTTCTTTTAATGTAACGCAAGACGCAAGTCACTTTTCAATTTTTTGACATTTGTGTTCAGATTTACTTATTTTTATGAGAAAGAAGTTTTTGCTTAGTTTGGTAATTATTCTCAATTATTACACAGTTTATTATTATTATTATTATTATTATTATTATTATTATATTAAAATAATTAATGAAGCTTAATAGGATTATTTATCGACACTTCATGGTCGAACAACTTTACAAAATAAAATAATCAAATAAAACGTTGTCTACTTTTTCCCACTTTGATGAGTTTAAATTTATATTTATTGCCTCAGGTAATTCTTTCATACTGTCGAAAACGACAAATGTATAAACACATAGATCGAACTGAATTTCCCAATTCAGTATTTTAAAACTGATAACAAGTAATCCAATTCCAAGGTGACAAATGCATTCATTTCACGGCATGTTTTTACTGTTGTTTATATAACTAACTACTAGCGGACTTTGCCTGTTTCGCTAGTTATTATGCTTAAAGGAATCACTTATAAACATAATACTGAAAAAATATAATTTTGAAACGAAATTCCAATAAATTCGGTACAATCTTCGATACGGTTCACTTTTGTCTTCGAGAGCGTCTTCTCTGTTCACAATATATCGGGTTTAAGACCTAATGCTTCCGGCAGCGTCTTTCTCACTTGCACTATCCCGAGTACGTTAGTGAAAGAAAATCGTGGCTAAAAGAATGTGTTACCTTAATAAATAGCCAGAGTAAAATTTAGATGAAATCTCAAAGTGATAGGTTCAGTAGAATGAAAGATAGACAGATAGAATGTTAAAAAAAAAAAAAAAAAAAAAAAAACAGACTTAAAACATATGGTAAAATCTAAAATGTAGATTGCACCACAAACAGTTATATTATAAAGGTTCTAACTTTCGTCCTATTTGGTATTTTTTGAGTCTATAGTGAACGCATATACTAGCGTAGCGTTGCATTTTATGTATAGATTAAACATAAGAGAAAGAGAGATTTTGAAAATAAAATTCTGAAAGAATTCAAATTTTGTAAATTACGTCCTTAGGAGGCATTTATGAAAGGAATATAACTTTCGCTTGGCATTTAGTCTTTTTTTTTTTCTTTTAATGAGGGGTTATACGTATATTGAAAGTAAAATTTCAATTTTCAAACATAAAATTCGAAAATTTTCATCATAAATAAAATCTGCACAATTCAGTTACCTAAAGAATTGATTTCTATGTCCTTTTAGTTATTAGTAAAATGTTTTAAAGTATTTTATAAAGAGTTATTTAAAGAACTTCTCTTAAAACTGAATTGCTGTATTAACTTTGAGTTGTAATGAAATTTTCGAAATCCCACTACGTGTGTATTAAGTTACTTTATTTAAAAAATGAAAAAAATAATTGGAAGAATTCAGGTTTTGCATATGCATTAAGAAGCATTTATGAAGAACTCATGCAGTAAAAATTTTGATATATTATACTTTATTTATTTATTTATAAAAAAAAAAAAAAAAAAAAAAAAACAATGGGCGTAATTTATTCAGTAAAATTATGTGATTCGCATGACGTAGATATTTATGCTTAGATTTTTAAAAGCTGTAGTCATACAAAATTCAGCATTATAAATAATAATAATAATAATAATAAGTTGCTGCAAAAATTCGGAAAAGTAACCATTAGAGTTAAAATTTTTAAAATAATTTTAACCCCGAAATTCTTGGTTCTAATAACTTTATATTTCGTATCTGGGACTAAATTAAATAATATAATAAGGCAATTTTTTAAACTAGTATGTTGTGGCCACCACAAGACTTTCTTCTATATTTTCCTATACATATTCAATCAGTAACAATACTAAAAAAAAAAAAAAAAAAAATACGCTTTTTTTTTTTTTTTTTTTTAATTAAAAGTAAAAAAAAAAATCGATAACTTTGTTTTAAATTATCACAGATTTATAGTACAACCATTCGTTTTAAAGGTATTGACGAGATCTTTCGAATGATACCCATCTTCAAAATTTACCCCCCCCCCCCCATGCACAAAATTTTTTTCCTAGTTACATACTACTATTATCAATAATTCATATTAATTTTACAATCACAAGTTTAAAATAACTCTTATTATGCACATTTATACGAAATTTTGTCCTATGCTGCCATGTTAAAAATTTAGATAAAATGCGATCACAGCGCCACCTGTTGAGCTTTTGATCCCCAAATGTAATCAGCACCAGTTTATGTCGGGGACCAACTAAATACCAAGTTTGGTCAAATTTCGTTAAAAAAAAAAAAAAAAAAAAAAAATACGATTTATTTCTAAGTTTTTTTTTCGTTAAAAGTAAAAAAAAATCGATAACTTCGTTTTAAATTATCACAGATTTATGGTTCAACCATTCGTTTTAAAGGTATTGACGAGACCTTTCGAAAGATACCCATCTTGAAACTTTGCCCCCCCCCCCAGTGGGGGGGGGGAACCGATGCCCCCACGTGCACAAAATTTTTTTCCCAGTTAACTATTACTATTATCAACGAGACCTTTCGAAAGATACCCATCTTGAAAATTTACTTCCCCGGGGGGGTACTTCCCTTCCGGGGGGGGGGGGGAACCGATGCCCCCACATGCACAAAATTTTTTCCTAGTTACCTACTACTATTATCAATAATTCATATTAATTTTACAATCACAAGTTTAAAATAACTCTCATTATGCCCATTTATACGGAATTTTGTCCTGTGCTGCCATGTTAAAAATTTGTATAAAATGCGATCACAGCGCCACCTGTTGAGCTATTGATCCCCAAATCTAATCAGCACCAGTTCATGTCAGGGTGCAACAAAATACCAAGTTTGGTGAAATTTCATTCATTGGTTCGTGAGATACAGCGTCCACAAAAAAAATGATACAGACAGACAGACATTTTCTAAAAACTATTAATTCGTGTTCTCCACATCCCAAAACATGTAAATCCATCAAAAAGTGGAGTTCGAAAATTTTCTCGAATCCAATATTTTCTCTATATTACATATAGAAGAAAGTAAAAAAGTGATTGTCGCTATTTAAAAAAAAAAAAAAAAAAAAAAAAAAAAAAAAAGTTCAAATTTTGTATATTTACAAATTTTAATTTTTGCGTACCATGGAATAATAAACTTTATTCCTAATCATTAGTACTCTTTTTTTTTTTTTTGCTTTAAAATCAATTGGAAATTTTAACTTTCTTTTTTCTCTCAGTTGTATTTTCTGAAATCTTTAGACGTTTCTTTTTCTTTCCTTTTTTTTTTTCTTTCTTTATTTTCTATCAAGCGTACTTTGTGAAACCTTTAAACGTTTCTTTTTCTTTCTTTTTCCTTTTCTTTTTCTTCTCTCTCTCCCTTTCTTTTTTTAAACAAATTAATTCATTTGGATATTTAAACTTTCTTTTCTCTCAACTGTACTTAGCGAAATCTTTAAAGGTTTCTTTTCTTTTTCTTTTTTTTTTAAATATTCTTTTTGAGATGGCAAAAGTCATTTACGAATTATCGCATCATCGAATTAAAATAGAATTTATTCAGAATAGTTGTTTACTGACTGGAAAAAAAAAAAAGTGTATTTTTATTTTCATTTAAAACAAATAATAATAATTAGTTTTGGGGAAGAGAAAAAACATTAAAATACTCCTTAAAAAAGTTTAACTCACTCGAAAATGCTAGCACAATTTCTTTTTTAATCATTCTGTGCGAAAATAAATGCAAACACCTACGGATAATCAAATTGATCGTATCATTTATTTCATATTTGAATAGCCTTCAATACTTCCGCAATTCAGATATTTCATTAATCTCGAGTTTTTTCAACCAGACAACTTGAAACATCTGTTACTCTAACGTGTAATCTCTTTTTAAGTTTAAAAATTGTATTATTATATGAATATGAAATTTTATCCAATTTATATATAAAAAAGCTCATAATGACCTTTATCTCATCTGACGAAAAAAACTATAAAGAAAACGAAATTGAAAGGATATAATACTCACTATAAATTGCAAACTGGAAGCAGTTGTTCTTAAAATTAAATGAAAACAACAACAACAATAACATTTAAAAAACTCCATTATTTAATATCGGAAACTTTATTTCTATTATTAGTGTAGAAAAAATATTTAGAATGTATTTATAACAAATATATACATAACATAGAAACAAAATTTTACACTCTTATGTACACGCACTGTACTTGTGCTTAAAAATAAATATACTTAAATTAAAACGAGCAATCATTCAAATAAATAAATAAAATTTTGGTAAAGTTAATGTTATTTAATCAATTCTATTAGTAATCTTCTTACGTTAAAATAGTTCTAAGCAAATAGAAATAGTATATTGTAAAACAGATTCAAAATTTAAAACATTTTATTTCAAAATATAACGGTTTAATACTATCGATTTAACTTTAATGCCTTTTTTTTTTTTTTTTTTTTTTTTTTTTTTTTATATTATTATTATTGCAAGAATATTTAAATGAAAGAGTAGCGTTAGAATCTGTAATCATATATTAACAAATGTATAACTCATAATATTTCATACTAGCAAACCCGTGCGAAACATTTTATTTCTTTTCTTATTTACTTTTAAGATTTGAAACTCATAAATGTTATGCCAATTTCACCACCTAATTAAAATTTTAATTTACCAGAAACCAAATTAATAAAACCATATTAATAAAACAAAATTAATATTGTACAATAGTGAAATCAAAATCATTCAAAGAAAAGTTTCAAAATAAAATTCATAGTTTACGACTCAGTTTTCATATTTCTACAGGCAGTACAGTTTTAGTATAAGACTCCCACTACGCCTTTTTTTGTCACCATGTTAGCGATGCCTTTTATTAATTTTGGTACTTTTTTTTTTTTAAATAAATAAATAAAATAAAATAATTCCTATTTTGATTATATTTTTTATGATTGTGTTTTTTAGTCAATTTATAACACAAAAGTTCATATTCTGTATATATCTTTAAAATATTGCTAGATTTAAAATGACGCTTGCAAAGATTCTGAAGAAATAACTGTTAAAAATACATTTTTTTTTTCGTAAAATAACCTCATCAGACAAATGTCGTCATTTTTTCTTATTAGTCCATTGAGCTAAGTCCGCGTGTTTAAATATTGTTCATGAAAAATATTATTATTTTTATCTTCACGTATCGTATCGTTTCGACAAAAAATAATTGAAACTGGTCCGCGTTAGAGAAATATTATATAGATGATTGAATGTTTAACACCTTCAGAAATATTTTGTTGAACAAAAAGTAAAAGAAATTAAGTAACTGACGAGATTGTTTTACTTCTCTTTCAGTTTAAAATATATTGCATTAAGCAAATCTTTTCGTAGCTTCGAGAACGTTAAACACAAGCACGTGGGTAAGGATTCAATTTCTCTGTCTTATTTTTCAATGTATAGTTATTAGTAATTCAACTCCAAGGTTGTTACCAAAGGCCTTTAAATGGCATTCGTTTCACGGTGTGTTTTTACAATTCAGTTGAGGTAAGTTAAAAGGAACAGTTGAAATGGTGTGTGCGTTACATCACACCATTCAATTAAAAGATTACAGTTAAATCCCGGCAGTTACTTTCGGGGATGTCCCAGAAGAAGATGGTAAACAAGGCTAATCTTATAATAATATCATTACTACAAAATGACTTTTCTTATTACAGGGTCATTAATTTAGTTCCATGTTTTCAAAACATCTAGGATTTTTTTTTTCTTTTTTAAAATAGATTATGTGTAGCATTTTGTTATCGAGATGCTGCATTTGATTCAGGATTATTACGAAAAATGCTGATCTCAAAAAATTTAATAGCATTAACATTATTTATTGATTGCTACATAAATGTTTGCGTTTCATTTAAAAGTTTAGATCTTGATCGACTTTTGGATGATGTAAAAGCAGCACTGCATTTAATTGCGTATTAGGTCTAATTACAATTACTTCGCTAATTCAACTCTGTTTTATGTAGGGGAGAGTGGGGATGAATGAGACATTTTTCATGTTTTTACTGATAATGTTCACCATATGTAATTCAGAATTTTGTAACATTGCTCATAAGTACACCTCAGTAATCAGTTACATATAAACATACTAACTTTAATAAAAAGTTATCAATTTTAATTAATAATATTTTTTTTTTTTTTACATGCATGTGCATTGGGACATGATTCGGGATGAATGGGACAGAACTGGAGTTAACAAAGAAAAGAAAACAAAATGGAAAGTAAATAAATTTTTAAAGTTAAATGGGTTTATGCGATTTTATTATGCACTGTGAATTTACTGGGATTAACATAAACTGGTGTATTGACTCAAATTAAAGTCAAAAGGCAAAAGTACTTTGGTTCGCACAGTTCCTAGTGCTCTAGGCTTTGCTAATTTAATCTAATAAGATCTAATCTAAAATGAAATAAATAAATAAGACACTAGAAAGAGATAAATCATTATAATAGAGTACAAATTATCCAGATAAATTTTTGTTTCCGACTGATCGGGAAAAATCAGCATTCTATTCTGTATTGCATTAATAATCACCAGGATTTATTTAATTAGCTTGCTTGAAATTGTGATTTTAATCAATTGATTATTAGTTAATTTAGTAATTTATTTTTAATTATTGATTTAAGTTGCATTGAATACCTAACTTATAATTTTTAATCATAATTATTATAAACAAAAATCAGAACAATTAATTTCAATCTATTTCTCTAAATCCATGCTAATTTTATAATTCCATGTTATAACTACTGAACTACAGGTTATGAAAATATTGAAAATCTATTTAAGATTTGTTTTAGTGTAATTCTTGTGTACAATTTTAAATTAGCACATAGTGGGGAATGTCCCATTCATCCCCATTCAAACTGTTCCATTCATCTCAACCACCACATGATCATATAAAACAGGAAATAGGCTTAATCAACAATTGTCAATATTCTTCTTGAGTATCATAAACACAATAAAAGATTATGCCTTTTCATCATATAAGAGTTATATTAACTTTGAGCAAATAGTTAATGTCTTAACTACTACCTAGTAAAAACTTACTTTGTCAGCTGAAAAAGACACTTTAATTTATTTCTGCCCTTCAATAGTCAGCACAATTCTGAAACTACACTTGATGAATGACCTCAGTGCTGCCATATATAAGAAAAATTGTCAAGTTTCCAGTGCTTTCAAAACATAAAAATTTTGCTATTGTCCCATTCATCCTGCGTCCCATTCAACCCCACTCTCCCCTATTAAATTATTTAATGATCCATTTTATTTACTTTTTGTTATAGAATGTGAAAAGTGTCCCTGCGTATGAACAGTTTTAAGAAAGAAAAATATCTTAATTTAATTATGTATTAATGTGTATCGTTATATATTTCTGAAGTTAGGCATAATTTACTAAATTTAACACGAGAGCAGTTTTATTTTAATTTAGTTTATAAATTAATTATTTTTATTATTAAATGTAGCTAAAGCATAATAAAATTTCTAAAGCATACCTAAGTTTACTGGTCATTATGTTTTTTCTATACGGGTTGTATAAATACAGTGATTATTTATTTATAATTATTAAAAAATTATTGTGTATATCATTGACTTTGATGTCAGCTGTTCATACATTTATAATATAAATCAAATAGTTGGGCATATTTCTCTATGAAACATAGAGAAATGCATTAAATATAGGTTTTAGTTGAATATTTGCTAAATGTAAAAGGTTAAAAAAACCTTTAAGTTTAGTTTACTTTTTTAATTTCAATTTATAAATTCGTATTTTTGTTTAGGAAAAATAAATGTATTAGTGGACTTTCCAGAATTTTAAATAAAATGTTCTAAATTGATTTCTCAAGATGTACTTTGCTAATGAAAAATCGTATTTTTAGTAAATGATGCATGTTACTTTAGTACGAAACAAATTTTACAGTGTTTTATTTATTTGCCAGGCTGTTTTATTTTTTATTTTAAATATTCGATTACTGATGGTTATAAAAGAACCGTTTTAAATCATAAAAATAAATTTGGTCGCATTTTAATTTTATATATTTTTATTACATCATTTAATTGTTTTACAACCAATTACTATGTTAAGAATATGATATTTATAAGTGAAAATTTATTTAAAAATAGCAAGATTATGAAAAAAAAAAATTACAACATACGAATTAAAATAAATAAATAAATAATGAATAAATAATGAGAATGTTAAAACAAAATATTGCAAATTTCTTGAATGGATTGACCAAAGTATTAAACAGCTCGTTTAGTATGTCCGATATGGACGTTCATGGTTCATCAAATCTCAGGATACTATAGGATACTATTTCGTAACTGTATTGAAAAAAAATAATAATAATAATAATCAAGGATGAATAATTTAACTGCTAATATTGTCTTTTTTTTTTTTTTTTTTTTTTTTTTGTGAGCGTGTGTGTGAGGTTATAAAACTTTAAAATAGTTTGAAAAGTGATAAACAACTTTATGAAATTAATGAAAAACTTTAGAAGATACGAAAAGAAATACAAAGTTTTAATTTTAATACGGCAATCATACAAAGACATTTCCAGTGACTGGAATTGTACCCCTTGCAGTAATAAATTTCTTAGAAAATTTATGAGACATTTTACAAATTTGAAATTGTTTTGTATGGGGACAGTAAAATTAAATTTTGCGATTTTTGAAATTTAATTAATTAATTATTTATTTATTTTTAAAATAATTTTAATAAAATTCTACAATATATTTTTTTTACACACTTTTGTATCTTATGTATTTCTAAGATCAATTTAATGGATATAGCCGAGATTTTCTCGAAACATTATACATACAAACTAATACTTTTAGCCCACAGGCAGTGGTTCCACTTTATTTCAAAATTTATACTGTTCAATCAACTTTGTTAAATCCGATAATTTTCTTAATTTATTTCTTTGATTTTTAAATATGCTTTTAGATAATATATTTCGTATTTCATAATATATATGTATAAACATATATGTATGTTTTTCAATATAAACATATTCTTTAACCGCATTTCTTGCGACCATGGAATCCTCTGCGCAAGTGCGGATTGAACGAGTCCAGTGTTAAAATAGGGGTGACTGAGAGAAAACAAGCGATAAGGGAACACCGAATAACTGGATGTTTGCCAAATAACTATCGCTCGCCCAATTTTGCATCTCTCCAAACTTTTGGACTCGGCCTCACTGCTAGTCGTAGGAAACGTGGTCGCACTATATATGTATGTATTTTATATAAACATATATGTATATTTTGCAATATAGTTAATTATTTTTTATCGTTTTTATAAAATTCTGCACTTTTGTTTACAAGTTTGTATCTTAAATACTTCTGAGATCAATATTTAAGGATAAAACCGAGTTCTTTTCGAACACCCTGTACATACAAACTAATAAATTTAGTTCAAAGGTGCATCAGTTTATCTTTATTTCGAAATTTATACTATTCAATCAACTTTGTTGAATTCAATATCTTTTTCAGCTTATTTCTTTAATTTTTAAATACGTTTTCAGTTCATACACTTGGCATTTCATGCTTAAGAATGTCTGTATGTTTTGCAATATATGACCTGTAATTAAACATAAAATGCAAATTTATTTCTAATCTTTTTAAAATGTCATATAAAATTACAAGAAATAATTAAGTTCTTTCAAATAATTTTGCTAATACATACGGAAATAGTTATGTGTGTAGCAAGATATGCTAGTAATTGGGTAAAAATAATTTTGCTTATAACATTTTAGTAATTACTATCTGAAAAACCTGAACTCACTCAAGAGTGTCCGTAACAACTTACGTATAAATCTTTACAATGAACTGTTGAAATAACCACCACTTATCTGGTGACATTATCGATACAAACATAAATGTCAAAATTTCCAAAACATATTGTTTCACTCGAAGCGAATTGCTTTTAGCATATAAATGTGAAAATTGCGTGTCGGTCAATCGCATTGGTCATCCGATTTATTTAGATTTCACTTGATGATCGTTTGATCTGCTGTTTTTCTGTGAAATATATGACTGAATCGTGTTTTTTTTTTTCCTTCTTTTCGAGATCGTGGGGAAATTTCGATTACTTTGATACTAAGAACCGATTTGGCAAATGTTTCTTTTATGTTTGCAATATAAATTGTCAGTAGTAGGCTTATAACTTATGATTAAAATACAAAATTCAGAAGTTATATTTGTGATCCAAAGACAAACTCACCGAGGACTTAACTGTGACACCGAATGAAAAATATCAGTGAGGTAAATTTAAGTCGTAAATTTGTTGCTAGAAAATGTTTGTAGTATTTTTTAACAATATATTAAATTTATCCAATTGTTTATTTTACATAGGAAATTGGGTATTTTAATACTTAAATATATTTTTAAAAATTATTTATTTGTTTAATTTTTTAAGGGAAAAAAATATATTAACTAGATTAAGTTTGTATGTGAAAATATATATATATATATATATATATATTATTTTATTTATATACTGTCTTTTAATTTTTCAATTTATATAAATTTAACTGTTATAATTGATGTCCTTTCTAGATTAAATTGCTAAATCATATCAACTTGTAGAATTATATTTTTTAGTTTCAAATTGTTTGCGTTCAAGTAGCTTGGGATATAATTGATTGATATCCAATCTGTTTTAAAAATCCAAATTCATAGTTTAAATTTCTGTTTCACTCAGATAATAATCATATTTTTAAATCTATGCAATTCCGAAGTGCTAGCTTGTGATTATGCTTAAAGTATTTGCATTTAATAATCGCTGAAAATTTGTGAAAGTGCATAGTTTATTTGTTCTATATTCCAAAATCATATTGCGTTAATGAATCAACATATTAATTTTAAGAAATTATTTATGGTATATACAATTACAAACTTAAATTTCAAAACATCTATAATAAAATTTAATTTTAGAGAAGTTGCGTTATTTTATTTTATTTTATTCATTAATTCATTAATTAATTCATTTTATTTATGTATTTATTTTAATTAATTAATTAATTAATTAATTAATATTTATTTATTTATTTTTTGGTGGGAGGGGGGAAGGGAGACCCACACAGAAAAAAATAAATAAAAAAAGACTAAAATATATATATATATATTTATATTTAAATATTTAATTTTTCTTGCCATTTTATATATACTATATATCAAATCATTATACATATGCAATAAAAAATAAATAAATCAGATTTGTGGTACGTAATATAAGTAATTTGTGCCAAAGTTTTCTAATTCTCGGAATAAATTTAGAGATGTAAAAATTAATTATAAAATAAAAATTATATGCTGTTTATTTTATTTCTTCTTATTTAACGTCTTTGTTTTTGTTAATTCTTTTAATATATTACAATTTTTTAAGTATATTTTATTCTTTTTTTTTAATTATTATTAAATATCTTTATCTAAAATAAATATTTACGCCATTATAATATTTATTTCATTAATTTCGACAGTACTAAATGTTACATAGAGAATGCTATATTTATAAATATTTAGTGAAATTCAGTTAAATTAAAGTAACTTTAAATTTCTTAATTTAATTTTTCATCAAAATATTGATGTTCTTGTAAGCTTTCTTTACATAAAAATCCTCAAACAATAACTCTTTTAGGTTTTTGTTCTTATGCTATTTTTAAAACAATGTACAGCAAACATTATATGTAGAAGAATGTTCCTTTTTTAACACAATTTTCCTAAGTGAACTTGTTAATTGTTTGAACAGGACGTTTGAAAAATAAGAAAAAAAAAAAAAAAAATGTAAAAAATAAGAAAAAGTTTACCCACTTCAAAAACATAATACACCCGCCTTTTTCCATTGGCCTTTATCCAAGCCTCTTAGCAGAGTCAAGTGATGGGGTTGTTTATGTCTTTTCTTAGTTTGTTTTTCTTTGAATTTAAGAACGGGTTCAGATTTCGCTTAATGCTTTTAATGCATATTTCTCAATATCTATACTTTAGAGTGAGAATTAAGAAGAGAAAAGAATGGAAGGCATGTGATAAATTTAATCTCTTTGATTAGTAGACATTTGATTTTTCACCGAGACTTTTTATTGTAATATTTTGGCTGCATTTTTTTTAATTGGAATAATTTTTGATTTGAGAAAAAAGTGAAATTAGATGCGAAGTGTCCCTTTCAATATATATTTTAAGCAAAAGAATCAAGAATCAAGATTTATCAATTTTGGTGTGACCAACATTAAATGAATCTTGCAAATAATATTACTATTTTTCCACACAGAAATTTTTAATTCTTTAAAAATTTTCTAACTACAAAAGTGCCTTAAAATTGTATTTTTAAACACTCATCTCAAACGTTAAATTACGTCATTCATAATATATTTTAGCAGATGACACATTCCAATGTTTATTTAATAATGCCGGAAACTGGCTAATAAAATTTTGTTTTTCTAATGTTCATATTAAACTTCCGCAAATTAAGATAAGCCAATTAAAAATTACTTTCTGAGTACTCTAATATGGTTACGTATGTTATACTTTCGAGTTTAGATGTTTTGTCAAATGTCTAGAAAGTTCTTTAGGAATCATCGTGAAACTTTAGTAGTGTAAAGAATATGTTATACTTCATATATATATTTTAATAAAAGTTGTGTCCTGAAGAGGAAAAGGAGACCAGTAAAAAATTATACAAAAAACAAAATATTTTGGATCATCCTGTAAAAAGTAATGCTTTATTGTAGCATGTGATTATGAAGATTTTTCTCATTATATGTTTAAATTTTTATGAAGCTACCACACATATTCACAGAAAAAAAAACTTTTTTTTTTTTTTTTTAATTGCAAATTTAATTTTTAAAATTATAACATGTAGGGTATTAGACCCAGTGCAAAGATATTTTTAGAAAATTTGGCATACTACATTAGACACAGCATACTGCAATCAGAATGCAAAAGTGTTCAATATCTTGCGAAGTATGAGCATTTTTACTAAAGAATTTTCAACTACGCATGCGGTAGCTTAAAAAAAAAAAAAAATCATTTGCATAATTTAATAGCCAGATTGAGCAACTTGTAATTATTGAGCAACTTGTAAGAAAATCCCAAACAAATATCAGTTAAATTCAAAAAGTTATGTACGACAGAATGAACAGAATTTCAGTTCTCTCAAAATAAAAGGGTTTTTACTCACATTTTTATTTTAATTCAATCAATGCCCAATGGTAATAGAGTGTTCGCTGATTCTAAGTAAATATTGATAAAACCCCCTATCATCTTCCTTTTTTTATTTATTTATTTTGAAAAGAACTGAAATTCTGTTCATTCTATCTCTCATAACTTTTTGAATTTACACGAAACTTGTTTGGAGTTTTCATTATAAGTTGCTCAATACTTTTTGATATTAAATTATGCAAATGAAATTTTTTAAAGTTAAAAATTATCTAGTAAAAATACTCATATTTCTTATAATATTTAACATGTTTGAATTCTGATTTTAATATGCTGTATCTAATATAGTATGCCAAATTTCCTAAAAATGACTTTGCACTACCTTACGTGTTATAATTAAAAAAGTGAAAAAAAAAATTCGTAAAAAAAAAATTGAACATGAATTTCAGTTTGATCTTCAATACAAACCTCCTACACAGTATGATCTCCTTTGATAGCACCCTTCCCCCTACTGTTTTGAATACATTTCAAATATTTAACATTTGATTATAATATTATTTATTTCTTTTTCATGCAAAAATAAATAAAAGTCTTTGTTGCAGTCATAAACTATAATTTATAAAAATAACAAAATTAAAAGCAGACGATCAGCATTTCCTACTAGCGGCTTTGGCGTAAAATATTAATAAAATATAAACATTTCGACCTTTTCACCCCCCCCCCTCAAAAAATGTTTTTTTTAATACTGATTATTATTAATTTTTTTTTTGTTTCAAAAAAAAAAAAAAAAAAAAAAAAAAAAAAAACGGTTTTGATGAAATTCTGTCAAAAGCAGAATTTTGTTTAGTACGGAGGACTATTAGTTTTTTTTTTTTTTTTTTTAAAAAAAAACGGTTTTGATGAAATTCTGTCAAAAGCAGAATTTTGTTTAGTACGGAGGACTATTAGTTTTTTTTTTTTTTTTTTTTCAAATTATAACAACGCTTTCAAATTATTCAATTATATTTTTTCGATAAATTTTCGATTTCGATACATGCTCATCTATCGTAAAACTAGTATCGTAAAAATCCGTAGATTGAGACTTAATAGTCCTTTGTACTAAAAAAGTTATATCTCCGTGAATATATGTGGTAGCTTCATAAAAGTTTATACAGGTAATGAAAAAAATTCCTCAATAACATGCTACAGCGAAAACGCGTTTAAAGCATTACTTTTTACAGAGTGATCCAAAACATTTTGATTTTTGTTTAATTTTTTACTGGTCCCTTCTTCCTCTTCAGGACAGAACGTTTACTGAAATATATATGAGGTATAACATGTTGTTTACACTACCAAAGTTTCAAGGTGATTCCTACAGAACTTTTCTAGAAATTTGACAAAACGTCTAATTTCGAAAGTGTCCGAATACTCATCGGTAAATTGTGTATATATATTTGGATTTTGGATTTTCTTTATTTAATTAAATCTTCCCTTTCTTCTTGCGGAAAATTTGAAAACGTTTTTATAATATAATATAATATAATATAATATAATATAATATAATATATTGTCTCTCTCTATATATATATTGTATATATGTATATATTACTGTTTCGTGCAATACTATTATATTTGCACCGTACATATCTATACATAGTTCACATGAAGAATTAATACTAAAATATTATTGTTGTCGTTAACGTTTGTAAAGCTTAAAAATCCGCACTTCCGCAGTAGTATGTCCATGGCACCATTTAGTCTAATAAATATGTCCCCAGGAAATTCTAAAATAATTTTATCTACTATGCAGGGATGAAAGTTTTCCGACTTTCGGCGGAACTCTTCCACCAGAAATTTTTTACAATAATCTGTATCCCATTTAATCAAAGTATATTAGATTAAAAGTACGCTCATCTTTTCTAAATAAAAATAGTGGTGCCGATAACGATAACCACTTTCATCCCTGACTATGTCTTCAATGCTTCATTAATAAATATCAGCAATTGTTGATACCAACTTATTTATTTTAATTTTATTAATTTTATTTGAGATGCGATTATATTTCATTATAATTTCTTAAGCACGAAATTGATATTTCGTTGATATTCTAGTGAATTTAAGAAATAATGACTATGTGGACATATAATATGCATAAACAGGCAACAATTGTGCAATTTTTTTATTGCAATCGAGTGCAGTTGTAATTGGAGTCGAGTATGTCGAGAACAAGTAAAATATGGATAAATTTAAAATCTAACTCCATAGTGATTTTTTAATGAAATTGGTCGCATTTTACTTTTTCTTGAATTAGTTTGTATCATGATTCTCGAAAACACAACAATATTAAGTATTGTAATATTGAGCATTTTTATTACTTTCGCTCTTAGCATGTTTCAACTTTACATTTGCATGTTTAAACGTTGATATTGCAAGTTTAAACTTTAAAACTTCTTCACGCGAAGACGTTTTAAAGTTTGAATATTTATTGTACATCAGCTCAGTAATTTATATTGTATAGCATGGCTACGAAAGAGGGGTTGAGAAGGTTTATCAAATAATCTAATGGGTTTTATATAAAATACTCGACTACATAGGGAAAAAAAAAAAAAAAAAAAAGGTGCAATTGCCTTTACATCTCTTTTTGACACTCCAATGGCTCTTCTGAAAGACTCTTCTTGCTTCAGGAACTCTGGAACAATTGTTATAATGAATAAGAGGAGGTGCAAAAATGATAAGTTAAGCATCAGCGATTCTTTTTTTCCTCCTTTTCATAAGTATCTAATCTTTTGTTGCAAATATGATTCAAATCAAAGAAATTTAATGAAGAACTGGCTATTGCTCTTGATATTCCACCGGATAAATCTCATGGCCTTATGAAATTCTCGACATTATATGACTTCGTGCTTATACAAGCGAGATGAATCGTACCCAATTTTGTCTTAAATTTTTCATGGTATTTGTTATAAAAATTAGCGAAATATATTTTTCTCGTAATAGCGTAAGAAACTTATTTCAGATTATTATTTTTTCTATACTTCTTTGTCATATAGGATCGCTTAAAATGTCTCATTCAGTGACAAATTTGATTCTTTGCGAAAATAATAATAATAAATAAATAAATAAATAAACAGATAAATAAAGGGAAAGGAACACTTTAGCAAAATAATTTTTATCGGTATGATGTTAATTGCAATATAGTTTTTTCTTTAACGAAATAATTAACTAAAATTTTGGCCCGATATATATATATATATATATATATATATTTCTAAATGAGCTAATAAATAGATGAAACTATATAGAGAATTTTCATAAATTAACTAAAATTCTATGAAACAAAAATTATCCAAGAAGTTTCATTTTTCGAGCTATTTTTCTTGTAACATACTTTTTTAATTAGTTTGTACTCAGACGTTTATAAATATAAATCAAAATATCAAAATAAAAGTTCAGCTATATATGATTTTTTATTTTTCATTTATTTATTTATTATTACAGTTAGAATCGGTTCTTAGTATAGGCACGCTCGGCATAATGTAATGGCCTTGTTATATTATTAACATCTCGATATAGTCCTGAATATTATCCCGTTCTTTCTTTCTTTTTCTTTTTTTTTAATTAGTAAAAAAGTAGATAAAATAATGTATATTGTGTTTTTATGTACTTTAGAGCTACTTTTACTTGTATCCAATCACAATAAATAAATAATTTTTTTTTTTCAAAAAGAAATCATAAAGTTTTCTATGATGTATACATTTAATAACTATAAACACAGAAAGTTTTCAATGTTACCATAAAATAAGTTTCTAGTGTGCTAAGTTAAACATTCGATGTTTCAGAATGGTCCTATGACATATATGTATATTTTCTTTTGCACAAAACAATCTAAATTTTGTAATCAGTATTACAATTATCTTTTCTAATATTGTAGACAAAAATATTGGATCAACTTGATGTAAGACACTTTGTATTACTGTCTAAGTGGATTGCGGTTTTAAATTTAAAGGGAAAAAAAAACATTGTTTTAATGCATTTCTTCAACACCCACACAATTCTCCATACAATGGAATCCAATAAAAAATAAAAATTCTTATGTTTAATTAAAGGTAAAATAACCATTTTTTGTTATTCTGTAGAATTTCCTGTAACTTTTCCACAAAATATTACTCGAAATATTGATCATTTCTGAAAGATTATTAACTTTGCCATTTTTTAGGATTGTGGACTGGTTTCGTCATGCATTATCGATTACATTGGTTATTTCCGTAAAATTACTCATTTGGTTATATTTAAGAATTGTCACATAAAGCACTCCCACTCCGTTTTGCTCAAGAAAATGACCACATCTGCAAAATAAGTTTTCAAAGATGGCCTTTTTTTTTTTTTTTTTCCCGAAGATTACCTCTTCACTGTGGTTGCGCGAAGAGCGAATTTTCTACTTTTTCTATGCTTTATAATTCTTTCAAATTTCAATTTCAGAGTTCCAAAATATTTCACTCTAGATAAGTAAAATCGTTAAACGATTAAAATTGTTGTGGAATTTTTAAATTTCAGTTAATAATAGTGTATTCCAATATCCGTTTTTGACAATGACTTCTTTAAACAACACAAGAGATATCTTAGACATCAACAAACCGTGCATATAAAATATTTTTCACTGTTATTGAAGTTTTATTAAAACATATTGTTATTGCAGTTTTATTCAAAATTAGAACCATCGTGCAAGGACTCATTTTATGCAAATTTCCTATTGTAACCACCTTACCATCTATGCTAGTTTAAGGTAAGTCTCTAATTGAATAAACGATTTGATATATATCCATTCATTGGCTTGGTAGAACTGAAAAATAGGGAAGGAAAAGCCGCTCCAGCCTTCTTCCGGAGATGTTTATTTATATTTTTATTCATGACCGTGACTACTTTGAACTACCTCGTGGACCGTAAACAAAGCGACCTCCTCACCGCTGCCAACCGGTTGTCAGAAAAAGTCTGCCTGGGATACAAAATCCGTTGCTAGGTTTGTTCGTATTTTGGTAACCTTCCTTCCCTTTGTAGCCTGTCGTTTTTATTCGCCTGCATTATTGACACATTGGCCTTGCATAGTTAGGTGATTTGTTCTGCGTTCTTTTTGTTTGTTTGCGCGTAGTTTTCGTGATTTTTTTTTTAAGGGTGTGTGAGTTAAAGAGTGACTCCATGGCTTGCTTCCCAAGGATCAGTGTGGAGTCCGTTTATGACGTAGTCAAGGTAAGTGATTTATGTAGAGACGTCAAGTCTGGAGGCTCGTTTCTATGGAGCGTATATCATCCGCTCTTTGTTGCATATGCTAATGAGATCCAGAAAGAAATAATTCAACAAACGTACCTTTGATTTATTTTAGCTTCTTATTATATGCAGCAAAAAAACCTTGGTATTCTGTACATATTGTTGATATTTTAGTGGGTATTATGTACTTTATAGTCTGGTTCAATTACGTACTCAAAATTGGTCTCTTTTCTAGATGACTTGCAGATGAGTTATGATTCATCTATAGCTCACGTGAGTTGACCTTAATGAGTCTCGTAAAAGTGTGTTTTCTTTTCTCTCACGTTCTATTTTTAAAAAACAGAATTAAAAAAAAAAATGCTTTTAGTATGTAATTAATTCATCACGGAATTAGGAATCTGGTTATGTAATATATATATATATATATATATATTACTTTTGCGCAGTTTTTCGTGTGGTGTTCTTGAATTTAATTGAATAGGTAATAAATGAGCACATTTCTAACTTTTCAAAACTATTGTGATTCTTTAATAATTTATACTTTATTGAAAGTTACATTCTACTCATGAAAATTAAAATTTTGTAAAAAAAAAAAAAAAAAAAAATCAGAATCTTTCTATGCTGCTGGACATGTTCGTCAAAAGTTTTATTTAACTGTATTATTATATCTGAAGTTTTGAATTAAAAAATTTGCCTTTATATTTAGAAATTCTTGTCTTATTATCCTTTCTTCTACAGTAAATATATTAAAAAATTAGTTAAACTATAATAGGAATAGGCCCATCTTTCTAAAAATCATTGATTTCCTAAAGATTTTTATAATCTGAGCTGTTTGTAGAGGCAGTCTGCGTTTCAGTCATCATTTTGCAGATTGTAACCTCAAATAACCTAACAAACCCAACACCTTGTTAATTTAGCAAGAGTCCTACATTGCATATTGAACCCGACTCAGCAGTGTGTTCAGTTTCTGGTAGAATTGACTGGAAAAATTTCTTGCAATATAGATTTAGTTTTTAAGTCGAGTCGAGTCTATTTGGGAGTATATATAAACTTTAAGCGCTAAATTATTGAAATTTCTTTGCCATCACTACAATTGAATAACTAATATAAGCATACTATCAAGTCACATCAAAATTAAATAATACAATTATTAAATTCCTTATGAGCCATCTCCAAATAGTGGAGTATCTATTTAATAGACACTTTTTCCATCTCCAGTATAAATCCTTCTGATTCCTCAGCTCTTTCGATTAGAGAACATAACAAAACAGCAAACAAACCACACCCTTTTATATGTTATATATAGGGTTTTGTTGCATTCGAAATTGTGTAAAAATGGAATTTATCAAAAAGATGTTATCAATAATATTAAGATGAGTTTTTAGAAATCGAAGAATTACAGCACAATCTCATTGTTTAGTAATCTATTTTACTATTATATTATACGAAATTTACCTTTCAGACTTTCAGATTAATTATTATTTTTTTCTCTTCTGGATTTTATATCGGATTCGGGTGTAAATAAATTTCTGAGGTGAGAGTCGTCAAAATTTCCTATAACATGGTCACGTCTGTTTTCGGATTGATGAAAGTTACTTTGAGGGGTTCGTGAAGGCTTTGAAACCAGTTACTACCATACTTATTAAAAAAAAAAAAAAAAAAAAAAAAAAAAAAAAAAGGAAGAATTGTAGGGCACACTCGGGGATTTCTTATTATGTATGATTTTAGCGGAATTACTGTGCGCATTTTTAAGGTTTATTAACATTTTTCTTCTTCTTCTTCTTCCTCTTCTTCTTCTTATTACTATTATTTTTATTCGCTTACATGTTAAGGAAAATTAGGATTATTCTCTTTCAATCAAATGTTTTCGAAGAAGACAAAATAAAGTCTAAACTGATTCTAGTTGAAGATAATTTCTATGCGCTGCACAGCTTACAAAGCTAATTTTCAATGAAATCCGTATTTTGGTAAGTGATTAGTGTGATATATGTTTCAAAATATTACTTTTAAATAACTTTTTATATGTTTTCTCTGTTTCTGCTTTATTAGTACGACAGGTCGTAATATTTCTTTGAGACAGCTATTTTTCGTTGCTACCAATTTTTATCTATCACCTATCTTATTTTTATTGTTAGCTCGTTGAATAAACGAGCAAACGTTTTTGTTATTATTTAAAATATATAATGCTGAATGTTTGTCCTTGTATCTGTCCGGATTTTTAGTCCAAATTATTAAATTTTATCAAAAATTGATACAATTATTAACTTATGACAAAATCTATCTAATGCCGTATTTTTTAATTCAATCGGATAATTGGTTCAAAAGATATTAAATAAAAGCCCCATTTTAACTTTAAAATGATTAAAAATAAATAAAAAATAAATGATGCCAAAAATAAATAAGTAAATATTTTATGTCGTGAAAAAAAAAAAAAAAAAAAAAAAAAAAAATGAATCTGCAAAATAATAATAATAATAATAATAATAATAATAATAATAATTAAAATAAAATTGAGAAAAATCGTGCTAAAGAAATGAAACCGCTTCAGAAAAGAACTTCTTGGCGAAAATTCAAATGTGGTACCGAAGTAGCTTGGACGTTTTCGCCTAAGATCTTTACTTACGCAATTGCGACAGCCATTTAAGTTTATCGCCAAAATGACAACAAAGATATAAAAAAAAAATTCGCCAAGGGGCTCCTATATTAAGCTATACCAAAAGAATTTTAAGAAATGAAAATAGTAACCAAAGTTACTCTATACCTTTATATGGTAGAACAGATTAAAATAAGTCCTGTCGTACTAAATTAAATTCTGTTTTGTGCAGAATTTTATATCTTTTTCTTAGAAAACAAAAATAAATTAGGGTTTTTTATTTTGTATTTATCGTTATGTTCATAACGATATTTACATTTGGTTGCAATTAATATCTCTGAAAGTTAAACACTCTCTTTTCCTTGTTTGAAGGCGTCCATATGGGTGTAATTCCGCAACAAATCCATTAACAAACTCAAAGGTGTTGCCCACACTACTTAAACAACCTTCTTCTAATTGCATTCTGTTATTTATTTTTTTCCCCCTACCCTCAGAATGTTTTCTAAAGTAGACTTTTGATCAAGAAAGGAGTTGACTATTTTTATTTTTTAGAAAGAAATAATTAAAAAACTAATGTATATATATAATAGCATTAGATTAGCTTATATGAGTAATTCCACAGAGGTACAAAATGTTGAATTTAACTTTTTGATGAAGATTGCAATAACTTTTATCCGTAGTGCTGTTGTATACAATTTATATGTATTTCTACGAGTATAATTGCCAGAAGGGAAAATTACGTAATTAAAAGAAAAGCACCTTTGACGCATGAAAAAAAAAAAAAAAAAAAAAAAAAAAAAAAGCACCTTTGACGCATGGTGCTTTTTTTTTTTTTTTTTTCTTTTAAACTCTATGATTGAAAGTAATTTATATCGGTTTATTACTTTCTTCTATATGTAATATAGAGAAAGTATTGGATTCGTAAAAATTTTCGACCTCGGATTTTTGATGGATTTACACGTTTTGAGAGCTGTAGAACACGATTTGACCCTTTTTAGAAAATGTCTGTCTGTCTGTCTGTCTGTCAGTCTGTCTGTGTGTGTGTGTGTGTGACAAAATTTTGTGGCAACTGTATCTCAGGAACTACTGCACAGAATTTCATACAAATTAGTATGTAGTTGCACCTTGACATAAATTAGTGCCTATCAACTTTTGGTAAAAATTGTCTTACAGGTTGCGTTGCCATCCCGCTTTTTCTAAATTTTTAACATGGTGATATAGGACAAAATTTTGTATAAATGTGCATAAAGAGAATTATTTTTTAGTAATCATTATGAAATTTACAAGAATTATTTATAATAGAGGTAGTCAACTGGGGAAAAAAATTTGTATGCGTAGGAGCCTCGTGAACCCCCCTGTGGAGGAAGTCCCCCCTCGAGGGGAGTAAATTTTCAAGATGGGTATCTTTCGAAAGGTCTCGTCAATACCTTTAAAACGAATGGTTGAACCATAAATCTGTGATAATTTAAAACAAAGTTATCGATTTTTTTTACTTTTAACAAAAAGTAACTTAGAAAAAAAAAATCTTTTTTTTTTTTTTTAACGAAATTTAACCAGACTTGGTATTTAGTTGGCCCCTGACATAAACTGGGGCTGATTAGATTTGGGGATCAATCACTCAACAAGTGGTGCTGTGATCGTATTTTTTCTAAATTTTTAACATGGCAGTATAGGACAAAATTTCGTATAAATGTACATAAAGGGATTTATTCTAAACCTGTGATTGTGAAATTAATATGAATTATTGATAATAGTAGTAGTTAATTAGGAAAAAAATCTCGGTCATCGCTTCCCCCCCCCCTGGGGAAAGTACCCCGGGGGGGGGGTAAATTTTCAAGATGGGTATCTTTCGAAAGGTCTCGTCAATATCTTTAAAACGAATGGTTGAACTATAAATATGTGATAATTTAAAACAAAGTTATCGATTTTTTTTTTTTTTTTTTTAACGAAAAAAAAACTTTGAAAAAAAATCTTTTTTTTTTTTTTTTTTTTTTTTTTTTAAATATTGTTACTGCGTGAATTTGTACAGGAAAATATAGAAGAAAGTCTTGTGGTGGCCACAGCATACTAGTTTTTTATTGAAATGCTATACAGAAATTTACAAGTAATATATACATATAAACCTCATCATCACTAAAACTGAAAAAAAAAATAAAACATGAAAATTGATGGAATGTTAAGTAATATAGTAACAAATGTGAAAAGAAAAAAAATAAAAAAAAATAAAATAAAAAATAATAATTGAGTAGTAAATAAATGGAGTAACCACGCCAGGGATTCTAAGACGTAGAATAATACGTTGCGTTTTTAATAGACAACTATTACTTTCTTCTAGGACTGATTGAATTGATATTAAAGTTCAATCTACCTCTTATTCGTTCAGCAAATGTTCTGACACTTGAATGGCTGTCACCGCACGCTTAAATCCGTTGTCAAAAACATACGAATGCTACATCTAACACGAAATACTATGTCTATGGTGCTTAGAAAATTTCTACTTTAAATTTATGTTTGTGTGAAAGGTATACAAATTTTTGAATAAAACCTTTCACATTCTTATGATACTTTTTGTGTGGTGGAAAGACACAAACTTTTGAACGAAATCTTTTACGTTCTTCCATAAGTCGAATATTCACTGAAAAAATTAAACTGTAATCTTAAGCTAATAATAAGAAATAAATTTATTATCATTTACACTAAACTAATATATTATCAACAAAACTACTATAATAATACATACTAAAATCATTTAGACTAACAGTTGAAATTTCAGAATTAAATAAAACTTTATTTGTGACACGATTTTTTAGTTAGAAGTGACTTTTTTTTTTTTTTTTTTTTTTTTTTAATCACATATTGCATCTTTTAAAAATAGCTTTTCACTCAAGCGTGCAAGTAGCTTCAGTTTAAATTGATAATTAAATAGAATGACGCAGCTCTTTATCGCTTCTTTTATGCTAAGTACGTCCTAAAAAACTACTGGTGTATCACTGACAACTTACGAGAAATTAAAAATAATTTTTCTCCAGAAAATTCCACATTCATATTGCCATTAACTAAAAAGGAACATATTAATGTCAGTAATTTCCAAAAAACTTGTAAGTGTAAATGCGTCGTAAGTTATCTTGATACACGATGGAAAGAAAATTTTGAATTAGCGTTTGGCAGTGTGTTAAAGTAAGATTCATACTGATGGTGATGGTAAATTCCTTCAGCATTTTTTCAGTAAGTCAAATTTTTTTCTGTCTCTCAAACATTACGTCTCAAAAATTATCTGTTAAGTTATGTTTTTTTATGATGCTTCCGTGTTAAACTTCTATATGTTATACATTATTATATGGTATTTTAAAATATTTCTATTGTATTTAAATTTAAAATTGTAGTAGTTCTTCGTTATATTGCTTTTATTTTGTTTTCTTACTAAAAATTTAAGTTCTGCATTGCTTGAAAAAAAAAAGTTCTACTGGAAAATGTGAAAGGGAATTTATGTATATTTTTATGAATACAATTATATCATTGGATTATATAGATTTAAAAACAAATGGATTATATATAAGTAAAACTTATTAAAAAAAAATTTTCTTTTTTTTCGATTACAACTAATTTTACAAGACTATACGTAGGATAAAATGTACCAAAATTCGTATTGCTTTTGCATACAATTCTGCCTAAAATTTATTTATTTTATTTATTTATTTATTTATTTATTTATTTTTTATTTATTTATTTATTTATTTATTTATTTTTTTTTTTTTTTGAGAAATCGTGTCTAGAGCTTTTCTGTAGATCTCCGAAAACAAGGACCCGCCGTCTAATTTTTTGAAAATTTTATAAAACGCTATTTAAATGTTACCGTTTTATACACGCAAAATTTAGTAATAAAAAATTTATTTACTGTGTAAAATAAATAAATAAAAATGGAGAAGATATGTTGCTTTTTAGCCATCGGAACCGATGTAAACCCTTAAAAAAAAGTAAGCAGAAAAATAATAAATTAAATATATAAATATGAATACACGTTTTCTTCAAAAATAAGTCTGAAATACTCGAATTTTTTTTTTCAGGTGAGTATCTACTCAAAAAAAAAAAAAAAAAAAAAAAAGCGTTTTGTTTAGAAGTGGGTTAAAAAAATACATAAGTTTTTATAAAAATGGAGAATTAAAATACTTGGATTTATTTTCGAATGAAAAAGTACTGAAAAATGATACATTTGCTTATTTTCTGATACATTATATTTAATTTTAAGCACTCATTCTTAAACAGTGCTGGAAGCCGGAATAAAAATTTTGGAGGCATACAGAATACATTTACTTGTATGTTATCTTATCATTCTTGTTGTTTATGGATTAAACCTTCTCTTACACAGTAATGAATTATTGACAAGTTTATTGCCCATTCTGTTAAAGGATAATTTTCTATAGGCAGAATACTGTTGAATTCATTAATCTTAAAGTCTGGAAAATCAAATATATGTACAGCAAATTAAATATAGAAATTATGAAAACTGCAACAAATGTCATAAACTATATGCTTAGACACTATTGTTTCATAAGATACAGCGCCCTCAGAATTTTGGCAAAAAGCAAACAAGCAGCCATAACAGATATTTTCTAAAAATTATTAAATCGTGTTCAGAAAAAAATCAAAAAGCGTAAATTTGTGGGCAACTGAAAGTCAATACTTTCTTCTTATATACATAGAAGAAAGTAAAAATAGCTATTTGAAATTAGTACAGTATTTTTTACATTTATATTTACGACTTTTCACATTTGAATACCTGTGGAGCCAGCCCCTATGACAGAAATTTTTTATGCTTTCTGTGACATGTCTTGTTCGTGCAAACCTTTACTGCAAGACAATATTGACATATTTTCTTATTTACATATAATATGTACATGTAACTATAAAGACCAATGTTATTAGTAGACTGATGAAGAATTCTTAAATACAAGGCATGGGTTTTTATTTTTACTGAAATTTAGAAATAGCTTTCATTTTTATGGGCAAATCTTTATGCAAGTAACAATTTCTTTTCTGCGGCAATGTCGCTGTATCACCTAAATTCTGCCACAGGGGAGGAGAATAACATTTTGCTAGTATAAATGTTTAATTTCAGCAGATTTTTTTTTTTTTTCTGAGTTTTTCACGATATTTTGTGTTAGTTCAACCTCTTAACTGTTTTACTCTAACAGGTTTTACCCTAACAGTTTTACCCTAACCTCTGGCATTATTACTGGCATTATTTGTACTTATTAAGATCAGTATTTTCAAAAAGTAGTTTTTTTTTTTTCTTTTTTTCTTCTTCTTCTTATATATATATATATATATAATTTTCGATAAAATACCATGACGATTCGACAGTAAAATAACAAGAATATTAGCATGCAGTAACAGTGATGTAAATAGAAATATAAATATAAAAAAAGAAAAAGAAACTGTTACGCGCTCCAACAGCTTATTAGCATCAGATGTTATTATAAATTTTATTTCTTTTTTTGTTTTATTTATATTTTATTATTATTATTATTATTATTATTATTATTATTAAGTGTTATTATACATGCGAAGGCATTGATTGTCTGTATATATCTTTTATTTTAATAATTCAACACAGATTATTTTGTTGAAAAACATCTGTCAATTTGATGCATTCAAATAGGTCATTATCTTTATTTTCACGCTATTGTAGATTTTTATTGCCATTGTTTCAATTTAGTTTTCTTAAATTCTAAAATACTATGTGCTTTTACTTTATTTTCTTTTAATGCACGTATCTTTTCGATGAACTGTGTCGTGTAAAACCTCGTACAAAAGTAATTATACAATATTTTACGAAACATACATTACAAAACTGAAGAAAAAGCAAAAAACGCATCATAGGAAAAAAAAAAAATCTAAAATTGTTTTCCTCCCTTTTGTATACTCAATGGTCTTGCTTTCTGCTTAAATATGTGCATGCTATCTTGTGTTTTTCATTTTTCCGGGTATAACGGCCGTAAATACGTTACCTCTTATTTACTCAGTGCTTTGTTATTAGGAAGAATCATCTGGTAAAAATGAGAAGTCTTGTTTTTAAACGTAATGTCTTGTTTGTAAAAAGAATTCTTGGAAAATGTCTCTTTGTCGTGTCTTTTTTAATTTTCCGCATCGTAGATAAAGACTTGTGTGTTTAAGCTATGTTAGATGTCTCTAGGAATCTATCTACTGTTAATCATATTCGAAATAAAAATTCACTTTCTACAAAAAAAATTTTTTTTTTTTGTTTATGGCACCATTATTGTTATTATTATTATTATTATTTTAATAATTTGCGAAAATTACAGGCGATATACTATTCAAGTGTTCTGGTTCAATTCCCCCCCCCCTCTTACGCCGATAAATCTCTCTCTCTCTCTCTCTCGCTTTATTACAGCCTTACCAAATAATATTACGTGCTGAAAAAGACGCCAAGATGACTTTAGAAGTTGATTTGAGCCATTTTTTTGAAAATCTTCATGCACTTGTATTATTATATAATAAATGTTATATGATGTAAACAAAAAAAAAAAATTGCTTTTAAAGCGTGTGGGGAAATGAATTTATACACTATTTTTGAGTTTTAGAAGGAAAAGAAAAATGCATTTAAAGCTTATATAAGACAATAGGTACATTTGGCTTAAAAATCAGTTCAAAAGACTAATTTTATTTACTTATTTATTTTTTACATGAGGGAAAAAAAAAGAGAGAAAAGAAATGTAAATTTTAGAAATGAAAATCGTCATTTAATTTTAAAACATTCATATAGAATACCAGCAAATATGATATTTGTAAGGCCGTTTGAATTTCAGAAATGCTTTAATAGACCTGAAAGAGTATCATAATAATATATATATACTTATATTTAATAAGTTCGCAATGCATAGTATGTTTAATCCGATTATTTATTTATTTATTTATTTATTTATTTAAGAAAATGACTAATTTATAGGTTAAGTAAATTTTGTTAAGGCTGTAACTCAATGACTAATGCACATAATCACGATTTGTTGGACTTTGACATAAATTAATGCTAATTGGCTTATGTTGTATATCACCCGGATCCGATAGGCAGTACCACTATGCGATTTTTACTCTAGTTTATAAGTTAGTTATTAAATTCTATTGCATACAATTGCATCGTTTCATATACGAAATATTAATTAGGAGAAACTATGTACATTCAGTTTTGATTCAATTTCCTTAAAAGGTGTGATAATATGAAGCAATTTTCCCAATTCATGTGATAGCACTGTTTCAGCTTCTATACTGTGGAATCACACCAAATATCATATGACTCATAAATGTTGTAAGAAAATGTAAGAATCCAATTTGTGGAAACCAATGAAGTTCTTTCTCATTCTATTTTATAGAAGTAAATTAAATGTATGTATATTATGAAAAATACAGAAAATAACATATTGATATTGTCGCAAAAAAAAAAAATTGTCCTTTGCAGAAAGATTTGTTCACAAAATTTAAACCAATGCAAAGCAAAAACAATGTTCATGTTACGAGTAAATAAAGATAATTACAAGATTAAAAGAACTTTTTATATACCACGTTTTTAAATTTTCTGTTGAATCATATAAACTTGACAACTATGTATTTTTAATTTCTTTTTGATGAATTATCCCATCAACTTAAAGAAAATCTAATAGAGAGAGCAATTATAAGAAATTTTCAAACATTTATTAATTGAATAAAAGTATTAAAAAAATGCATTGTCATCGTGTTCTGAGCTATTCTAAAAGTTTCAAATGTCTAGCTAGTCGGGAAGTTACTTAAAAATCGATTGCAAGATTTGTACTGGACTAGCAAACAAGAAAGCGAATTAATAAAAATGTGGTAATAAATATGTTATTGTTAAACAATACCTTCTTCCGGATAAAGTTTGCACTAATAAAACTTTTCGCGCAAAGCTTAAAAACATTTTGCCATAGGATAATTACTACTATGTTGTTTAAATGTATTAGATTATATAGAAGAAAGTTTTGTGATAGCTGCATCCCACTATATACAGTAAAGCACCGTTTATACGTATCTCGTTTATACGTCTTTTACATTTGTCTTTTTAGTGAAGTCCCGATTCATCCCTATTCATTTTAATGCAAAAATTCTTCGTTTATACGCCGCTAATATCGGTTATACGTCTTTTCCACTTTACTAAAATTCGCAAAATTTCTCGACCTGTCACTATTTTCCATTCTAAATAAGACGGATTTTTCCTAGAAAGCATCTTAAATGGAGGAACACAGGAAAGATCGAAGAATACTGACCAAAGAATCAATTGAATTCAACGCAGAATTTTTAATACTCATAGACAAGCAGCAAGTGAGACGAATATTAAATATTTTTAATGTTATTAAATAACTATCTGCATGGACATAAATCGTATGTTTATTATTAAAAATACGCAATGCATATAAATAATATTCAAAATGTGTTCATATAGTTCTTAAGAAATGTAATATAATTCTCAATATATGGTATATGTAATACACAGTCATGCATTAATAGTATGATTTTTCTCACTTTTTATAATAAATCTTTATTATTATTATTATTATTATTATTAATTATTGTCTTAAAAGAAGTCTAATATACATTTGCTAACTTAAGAAGCTTAATTAATTAGTATTTTCATACAAATTTTGCTTAAGTATCATTAAATTTGTAGTAATCAAAGTGTTATTATTAAAATTTCGATTATACGTCTTTTTTAAGTCAGTCCCTTGAAAGACGTATAAACGATGTTTTACTGTATATATATATATATATATATATATATATATATTTCCTGATTTCGATTGAAACTATAAAATAATCATTTAGATTTTAAAAAATATGTATTGTACATTTTTACTTTTAAATTCGAATATTTGTTTATGTGAAACTTTTTAGGCAATTTTTCCTTTGTTGTACATTCCAGTTTTTCGCTTCGCTGATAAAATTCTATGCCATCTGTATCTTCATTTGAAACGAGAGATATTCTTGTAGCCCCAAGCATGACTGCTAATCTTTTCTTAAATACGAGTGAATGATATGTTTTCTTAATATCTGATACACAGTTTATTTACTCTTTGAATTATAATTTATTGTTGGTTGATTAGTTTCTGTTGAATGTTTTTGAAGATCTGGTAACTAAATTACATCAGAAAGTATTTCTGATACTGACATTTGATAGCTGCATATCAAGGATTTATGTAAAGGTTATATTCAAGAATTTCTTGGAATTCCTAAATAGTACTTGAATTTTACATATTTTCTCTACCACATAAATAAACTAATTTGATTGACTACATTCTTAAAAATTGTATTTGCAGTGTTCAAAGATAATACTTACTTTTTTTCAAATTAAAATTAAGTAATGTACAGTACGATCTCGTTCTTTCGTTCTTTGTATTTCATTTTCCTTCAATTTTGCTTTTTTAGATGTAAGATTTCATTTCTTTTAAGGCGTTCACAAAGTCTATTCCATTGTATTTCAGATGTAAACAATTTTTTTCTGTTATGATTGTCGGCAGTTTTCGTTACGTTCACTACTATACTTATTACAGGTATGAGATTCTTCCGCGGATCCGCGATTTTCCGCTTTTATGTGACTTCTGTTAATTCCGCGTTTTTTTTTTTTTTTTTTTAATATCAAACTCCAATAACGATCAGTGTTCAAACGCTCCACGAAAGACTTCAGATACTCAATCTTTCTTCATCCAAAATGTAAATGTCAATGTTCATTTTAAACGTGCTTTATCAGATTCTATAACATATAAAAGAACAGAGTTATTCAATATTTTTCACTCATGTAATTTTTTTGTCCTGCTCCCTCCCCCCTTTTATTTTCTCTCTAACCATCACCGATCAAACATTCTGCGGGAAGCCTTTTATTTTTGCATATTTATCCCTACACAACAAAAATATCAATATTAATTTTAAACTTACTTATATTCTAGAACCCATAAAGAAATAGAATTGTGTTTAATATTTCTCACTCATGAACTACTTTTTACCCCCCCCCCCCCTTTTCCCTCCACCAATCAATGATTAAATGTTGATTGCTAGCTAATTTTTTTTTTTTTTGCTTTTTTTACACACATTATTTATTGTGTTGATGAGCATTATTCTTTTAGCTTAATTTGTCATTAAATATTTTGTATAGTTTTTTCCTTGTGCGCATTATTTTTCATTTGAAATAAATTTTATGAACATATTTGTATAGTTTTTCCCCGCACGCGTTATTTTTCATTTGAAATTAATTTTATGAACACGCATGTTACCTCTTTTTTTAATTTTCTGCACTCTCATGCCCGTTATTAGTTATGCACAAGAATGCTTTAACTTTGGCCTCTATTTTTGCTATTGAAAAAAAAAAAAAAAAAAAAAAAGGAACTCTTCTTATACGCTGCGAAGATATCTTGTCCATTCATTGTATTTCAAATGAAAACTATTTTTTCTCTGATCACTTAAAATGTCTTTACATGTCTGTTGACTGTTCATTATAATCTATGGTTAAAAGTGTAGTTAATTTAAGTACAAATAAGCATAAGCTATGTGTGTTAGTTTAATATGTATGAAAATCTTCTATAGCAAAATGGTGTCTGTAAGCAGGGTTTAACTTGGCAAAAAAGTTTCTTTAGCATTAAAATGCACAAGCAATATTTTAACTTTTTCGTAAGTTAATTTAATTCTTTAGGTACTGTTGTTTCTTTTTCTTAACTTGGTTATTCCCAATTTTTTTTCTATTTATTTTGTTCGCTTATAATATTAACCAAGGACCGTACTTGGGATTTAAGAAACATGAATCATGGTCCGGCCGTACTTGTGAATAAGGAACATGAATCAGTGAAATTTTGTTTCAGTTTCAACAACAGAAAAAGAGACAACTATGTCACATGTGCAAAATAAAAAAAAAAACAATTAAAAATGGGAGTAATGAGTAGGGGTAGATCACTGAGCAATTCTAGGGCTGAGAATGCTTCATGAAGCAAACTCTGGATTTTGACATACATTTAAATTCAACCATTAAAAATTTATTTGAATAAAAATTAGTGGTTATTATACAGAAATATTTAAAAAAATTATCGAGTTTTTGTTTTTAGCAAAATTTTTACCAACATATTTTAGCAAAATGTAAAAAAAAAAAAAAAAAAAAGAAAGAAAGAAAAAGAAAAAAGAAATGGCAGTTTAAACCTATTTGTAGGTTGATAAAAAAAAAAATAAAAAAAAAGGAAATTTGTAATTCTGTTTATAATTTTCTCTACAATATGAAGTTTTGAATTTTATTAAAATGATATTTCACTTTGTCTGTGCATACTAAAGTCTGTTTATAAACTTACAAGTTGTTTTCTTTTCTTAACGAAAACGTTATAATTAACAGAATAACGTTAGTCACAACTCGAAATAATATCTCGACTGAAATGTTAAATATTCTTTGCTGTCGAAATAAATCTTCGAAAAAACTAAATACCAAGTTTATCTGAGTAATCTCTTTTAGCAAAATTAAGTTTTCGAAACTAAAAATTCTTATAGTGTGATGTATTTTATAACTGGGTTATTAGCTATATGTTATAGAGTAATTTTCTGAATAACTTATTCTCATATTACATATTTGCAATATTTATTTTACCTACCCACATGCCTGCAGAAACATATACACGTACTGATAGTTTTTTATGTTTATCTACAGGAAGACGTGAAGTGATTCTACACTTTTTTCTAGAAGAAAAAGTGCCTTTAAAATAACAACTCTTCTTGTAAAAAGTTGATAAGAAATATACTCTATCTACTTAGAAATTCTTTACAAAATCATGTACGGAATTTTAAAGAGATGACTTTATAAAAAAAAATATTCTTGACTCATATGCGTCAGAAAATATAAGGAAAAGATTTTATGTTATCTTTCGTAGCAGTGTTTTGACAATTCTGTTGGAAAAATAACATGTTTTAATAAAATTATACTTTTAAAAAATTAGAGAACACGCATTTATTGAAATGTGAACTAAAAAGCACAAAATATCTAACTTTATAAATTTAAATTACAGAGTAAGAGAAAATCCTATGAGTGACACACCATAATATTTACATATTTTTAAATCTTTAATAAATAAATAATATTATAGTTTTAAAAAATTAAAGAACACGCTTTTATAGAAATGTGAACTAAAAAGCACAAAATATCTATCTTAGTATTAAAATGCAGAGTAAGAGAAAATCGTGTGAGTGACACACCATAATATTTACATACATTTAATCTTTAATTAAAATAATTTAGAATTAAACAAAAACCATTTTTAAAAAATCTCCCCTGACTGGGCTCGAACGCTAGACCTTTAGGTTCGTAGCGCGAAGCTATACCTCAACGAAACGGCGTTCACGTAGGGAAAGTCTTTTTTTACAATATAGATTTTTTGTTTGCTCCCAGAGCGGTTACAAACAAACATACATACAGGTGAAGCTAATAAAAGGGTGTTAAAAATAACATTTTTTAAGATAATTAATACATATCTTAAAATTTTAAGTATAATTTTTAAAATAGGACAAATAAGTTTTAAGAAATAAAACTGATTTTTCAAAACTCCTTTTTTAATTGTATTTTAGTGGCATCTATATAGTTTTTGAAGATTTACCGTTTCCAAACTGCTTTGTGCTATTCAGTATACAGGATGAATAGTAACATTAAATTACTGTAATTTTCATTGAAATACTTTACTGTAATATTGTACAATAATGTGTAAATTATAATTAATTACGTTCCTTTGTACATTATATTTTTATTTTTATTACATTATATTTTTCAATGGGTCTTCACAAATTTTATATGGAAAAATCTGAAAGAAATATAACATTTGAAGGGTGGGGGAGGGGGGACTGTCTTACAAAATCGATACGCCATTCTGTAATTTAGCATTTGTTATATATGTCTATAAATGCAATTTTTTTTTTTTTTTTTTTTTTTTAAACCCTTTTTCTAATATTACCCTCTGTTTTTTTTTTTTTTTTTTTTTCAAAGGTCATCCAATTTTTATGTTAAACTATGGGAAAAATATTAAACAATGCATATATTTAAATTCCGTTTTCACATTCAGAAAATTCATGACTGTTAAATGATGTCTCGTTTCCCAAAAATTGATTTTCTTTTTTATAGTTTTTCGAATTTATTTTAAAGTTGTAAAATGGAAAATTTCCCTTTGTGAATTTTTGCATTTTACAGTTTTAAAATATTAAAAGTTAACAACAAAAAAAAAAAAAATAAATAAAATAAATAAATAAATAAATAAATAAATAAAATAAATAACGAGACATCATTTAACAACCGTGAATTTTCTGAATGTGAAAACGGAATTAAATATATATATATATATATGCATTATTTAATGAATAATAATAGGGATTATTTTTCCCGTTTTTTAACATAAAAAACGGATAACCTTGACGCTCACCGATAACCAGCCTCTGAAAAAAATTGTTTATATAGAAAATTTTTAAGAAAAGCATGAAAAGGGAAATAATTTTGTTCAAGATTTCTATACAAAACTTTTTTTTTTTAATAAATAAGTATTTTATCATATAATATTTAAATTTAACCATATTAATTATTCAAAATGAAATTTAAAAATTAGGATATAATTAATGAATAAATATAGTGATGGGTAAGGTGTTAAAAAATTATTATAAAATAAATGAATAAAAATTCTATAACTTGGTTAAAATTCAACTTTTGGCAAATACAATAATCTTATTTGTACTCATAAATTACTTTGCCCTATCGGTTTTCCTTTTAATCTTAGAAAAAAAAAAAAAATAATAATAATAATAATAATAACCATATGCTTATTTGTCTGTTGCTGCATATTAATTATCTATAATAAGCATTTCGTAAATCTTTTTTAAAAAATCTTGATTATTTTTTTCTAATTATGCTCTTAAATAATCAAAAATTCATCTAGAGCAGCCGTATCCATAAATAAAATTTACTGAATCACCTCTGACGACCAAATATGCTATTTAAACCCGTTTTGTTCTCCGAGTTATACATGTGAGATGTTAACAAACATTTCCTGCTGTAACTACTAATTAAATTCCGAGGCCAGTAATTTGCATTCTTTTTATATGGTTTTTTCCCCCGTTACATTTTTTATACGAAAAAAAAAAAAAATTCTCTTAAAGGAAAACTTATATTTTACGTTAATTGGAAGTTCTTTATTATTATTATTTTTTTCTTCTTCTCTTTCTTCTTAACCCTTTCTGGCTGGATGACTTTTTGTTATCGGATTTGTAAACACGACGCGGCGTATGAATCGGCCGCTCTTTGCTGCTTCCCTCAGTTGATCAGCTGCAACCGTACGAAGCGGTACTGCTTTTTCCGTCGCTTTTAATCTAACGCATACGGAATTTTGTGAACCGTTTGGGCTGTTATTGAGATAAGATACTGCGAGTGTTTGTTGTGAGCTTGTGATTTCCTCGTTGACCTCGGTGTATTTTATTCATAGTGTGCGGAAAAAAAGTGATGAACTTGATTAAAATACGTTAGTGATTATTATTATTTTTTTTATCGTGTTTTCAGTTTTTGTTTTGATTTTCTTGATGATATCTTGGAACAATTCTTCGTAATCATGGTAAGTAATTTTAGCACTGCTTAGAAATGTATGTACACTGTATTATGATTTTTTTTTTTTTTTATGTAACAGAGTGAATATTTTGTTACAGTTTGTAATAATTTTTTTTAAATCCACTTGTCTCATATTCTCATTACATTGACAACATTAACAAATTTTGCGCTTTTAACTTATTTTTCTATTTCTTTTGCAAGAAATTTTATTTTAACTCTGTAAGTTATCATATATGTGTATTATATTGAATGTGTATTAAATTAAATAAATTATCGAATAATCTATTTAGTTTTTGCAAATTTATTTGGAATGTATCAGTGTAAATTTTGATATTCTTTCATTGTAAATTTATCTAAAAAAAATATTGTTTTACATCCTCTGTATGAGGCGAATATCAGAGAATATGAAACCTAAGTTTTTATTTTAATGAATATTTTTCTAAATATATCCATTTTACATTCTCATTTTTTTAACAGACAATTTTATTTTAATTCAATTTTCTTTACTTTCGCATTACTATCGTAATAATTCACATAATTATGCTTCAGCTTCAGATTTTAATTTCGCATATAACAAACAGCTATACTAACCCAACTTTTTATTCCAATTTTTATTGTTAACTTTTGTTGTTTATTTATAATACAAAACATGTAAAACCTTTGCTGAGTATACGTAAGTTCGAGGCATTTGAGTCATATTCATTAAATATTTTAACTTATAAATCAATTTAAAAAAAAAAAAAAAAAAAAAAAATATATATATATATATATATATATATATATATATATATATATATATTAAATGGCAAATAAATTATTTTTCCAAACTTTAAAAGACAACATCATTTTATTTTAAAATTTTTATCCGTTATCAATAGAATTTTAAACTTAATAAGATAAAATCCGAAAAAGTAGTATGTAAATAACAGTGTTTTTTTCCCTTTTTTAATGTTTGAAACAAAAATTTAAAAATGCATTCGATAACGAATTTTTCGATGAGTTTAACATATTTTTTTTTTTTCAAATTGTTAAGGTCCCACCAGTAGCCGAGAGTTTCTGCGCTCAAAGCTGGTAGACGGGAAGTGCGGGCTCTGTCTATCTCAGGTCGTGCTCGTTGACCTAGTGCCGTACGGAGTTTTCTGTAATTTTCTCCGAAATTCGTAAATATGGTTTTGGTTTAGGACCCCTTAGACAGACCCTCATGGAGGGCACATAACCCTAGGCCTAGGAACCTCGTGTAGTCTATCGGACTTACTTCCAAACACCAAATTTTCTAACTTATGCGTTTCCTTAAATTATACAATTTTAAGTAATTAATAATGCCTTCCTTTATTTCAAAGAATTCTTTTTTATGCATGATAGAGAAATTACAAAGAACTTAATACGTTAAAAAAAAAAAAAAAAAAAAAAAGACAGTACAAAGGAAAAGAAATCAAGTATGAAATAATTCAAATCGCATACAGTTTTTTAGCCACAAACAATGTAATCGTAATAACATCTAATTATTTTTATTCTTCGTCTAAAAAAAAGCAGTCATTTACATAATAATTGTCATTCACATTTCATGGTCAATGAAAAATCGAGAATTAAATTCACCATCGTGAAGATGTCTTCGACCTGACATGAACCGTATGTTAGAATATTGTACCGTAAAGAACTTATATGTTTTTTGTGAATATTATTGTTTTGTATTAAAAGTATTTTAATTTTCAAAGACGTCTTACTTAAATTATTTTATGAAAATACTTTTGCCTTGTATTTTACTATATTTTCAATACTATTTTACTATATTTTTCCTTGTATTTTACTATATTTTTCAATTCGCATTTTTATTACTCTCTTTGCTTGTATATTGGTATTGGAATACTATTATGTTTGTTTGTTTGATGAGTATCGAGATTTTTGCTTGTCTCGAACACCACTTATAACTAGAATAACCCATACCACAAGGTTTTTTACAAGTTTTTACCACAAGAACTTTTATTTTATACACATTTAAGGAAACAACAAACATCTATGTATTAGCCGGAATTTGAACCCGGGACCTGCTGTTCCAAAAGTCAGATCCCTATCAATTGGGTTAGCAAGCGGCTCTAGCTTGAATATTATTATTAATTTTTGTGTTTTCAAAAAATCGGTGAGATACAATTATTAATTGTTGATATATTCTTTTGTGTTTCCAAATCCAAAGTAAAACAGCATAAAAAGATTCATGATTCGTATGTTAATTGTGTAAGATAGGTTTCCAAAAATTTTAATTGTTCTATAAAGTAAATAATATGCAAGGCAAACGACAAAATTAATTTATAATTGTAAAGTTGTTTTAAAACTAAGGAAAATTTAGAACATCTTTTTTTAAATTTAATTTTAAAGTTATTATTATTATTTTTTAAAATCTTCATTTACTTCATTTAAAAATTTCTTTTAAAATGCAGTAAAGGGAAATTTTTAACCAATCACATAAGCGATGTTTTAAGAACGTTTTCCTTAAGAAAGAGCATAATTATAGTGTAAATACGTCCGTCACTTCTTCTTTCTTTCTTTTCTTTTCTTTTTTTTTTTTTTTTTCTTTTTTATATATGGAAAATGCAAATATATTTAATTTAGAAGCAGGATATAATTGTATTTCATGTCTTTCATTTGATATTTTAAATGAAGTTTGTTAAAGGAAATTTAGCATTTTCCTGCTCTTACTGAGCCGGCAACTTCGAAAGAGTTATTTTTACGTATGTTCAATTATTCATTTTATGGTTGGTATATTCTGACTTTAACTGGAAAGTCTCATTCGTTAAATTTTATGTTACTCAAACTAATAAGTAAATAAATAAATAATTTTTTTTTAAATAAAGAAAGAAATTATCAAAGTTTATAAAAAAATTATATAAGTTTGCTGCTGATTTTTTTTTATTTTTATTTATTTTTTTTTTTTTTTTAATAATAGATTAGTAATAATCAATGACTAGTTTTCAAATTCATTTCGAAGGAAAAATTAACAGATTCATATTCATTTATATTTTTTCAACGTTGTCAATGAATGATTCTGGTTAGATTTAAAACATGCTGTTAAAATGCTAAAGAAAAAATAAATAAATAAATAGAATTTAATAATAAAAATAATTAATATGAATAAGGTTATGATATTCCTTGCACACTTTTGGTTTAATTAACTTCGTACAATTTTGGATATTTTTACTATTAATATATATTGTAATAAACGATTCTACACCATGAAAATTCTGTTTTTATATATTATTAAACAAATATTTTATGAATACATTCCGACTTATTTTATGTAAATGGAAAATAAATTTCTTTATTCGTCGTAATTTAGAATATGTATTCTAATCTCAGCTGTAACTTAGTATCTAAACGCATTGTATTAATCTTTATTAATTATTTTTTAGAGTACGGTAAAGCAAAAGAGGAGAAAAACCAACTTTCTGCATATATGCTTTTTTATAAGAGTTTAAGATTATAGATTGTAATTTAGTTATTCTTACTTCAATTTCAAGTGTGAATTGATAAAAGGCGCTGCAATACGATTTTGAAAACTCATAGCCTGTGGTAAAAACTTTAAAATATAGCAACATAAAGTGTGTGGCCACTTTATTTAAAGCGACAGTGGACTTAAAGAAAATCTACAATTATTATTCTGTCCTGCAAAAAGTTAGTTTCATATATATTATCTGTAGAGAAGAAGTACCATATTAAAATTAGCTTTCACATTATAAATAATTAAGATATTAATTAAAATTACTAATTAATTTTTTTAATTAATCGTTAAATTTCAAAATGTTCCTTTGGGATTAACTTTTGACTTAGACTTCCAATTTTTTTTACAAGCAGTTTTAAATGATTTTTAAAAATGTTAATGACATTTTTTGAAACATAATTATCCAAAAAATAGAAAATAATAAATAAATTCCATTAATTTCTTTTTTATTTTAAAACATTAAGATTTAAAAACAAAACAGTAAAAAATATTAACTAAGTTTTGTAATAAGATATAATATAAACATTAAATGAAGTTTCATGAAGATTCAACAAAAATAAGATACAAGAGACATTTGAAACTTGACGCAACTGCGTAAAAATTATTATAATTATTAATTATTCTTATAATTAATTATTAAATTAATTATAAGAAAGCACCTCAGAGAGCGTTTAGAAGTAATAAGTACAAACCTTTGAATAAACACCATAAAATGCAAGAAATCGCTGCAATTATTCCGGGTCAAAAGAAAACACGGCCCTTGGTCAGGCGAACAAAGTAGGCACGAGTGTTGCAATACAAACAAAGCGGTAACGCAACCTGAAACAAATGTTGCAAGTTCTTAAATTTTGTGGTGTTTATTCAAAGTTTTGTACTTATTGGATAAAACTTAGTTTCGATAAAATTATGTTTTTAATTTATTAACATATTCAGTATATGTTTACAGTTACTAATGAATAGAATGGTGGAATTGAGAAATTCTTTTTGCCACACATCATTACTCCTATGAAGTTTCATAATTTAGTAAATTGAAATATCGAATTTTTAGTCCAATTTAGACCTTCTGTAAGTCCAGTGTCGTTTTAAAGTAGAAAAAAATTACTCTGTTTAAAATCCTGAATTATATGCAGATTGTTAAAGTACTTTACCGGACGTACAGTTTAACGTGCATACCAAGATCCATACAACTACACTCAACGAAATAAATTTCAAGCAATATATTACGAGTCATCCATAGTATGTGTAGTTTTGTACATATATCTTTTTTGCATTGTTTTTCGGTTTTTTCACTTTTAAATAATCTGCTATTCTAAACAAATTTCTTGTAGGCTAATCCTAAAATATATAATGGCAACGGTGGTATTTTTTCAACATGATGTAGCGGTTTTCTCATAAATACTTTGAAATAAATACTTTTGGATGAGTTGTATTTTTAAACATCCTTTTCCTCTGTATTTATTTATTTATTTATTTATTTATTTATTGATGCAGTTTCTGTAAAAGTATTTCATTATTTTTTTCTGATTGTTAACGTTAGTAGTTCTAGCTTTCTCTTCATTTATTTTGTTTATTTATTTATTCTTGTTGTTATTCTCGTAATAATTATTACTCCAGAACTAGGGTATGAGGATATCTTGCCAGTTTGTTTGTTACATGTAGAGAAATTTACAATATTTTTCGTGCATTGTCTAAATTAACATTTGAAGACGTTCTACAAATATATCTTTTATTCTTTTTCGCCCTTACATTCTAACTGTGGATATCCATTATTGATTTGCTTTATAAAATATATTATTTCATTTTCCCATACTGCATGTACAGATTTTATTATTATTATACACACATAAATTAACAAAAAAGGCGAAGCAGAACAGCAAATGTATTGAATTATTATTATTATTATTATTATTATTATTTATTTATTTATTTATTTATTTTTTTCATTCAACTGTCGTTTAAAGAAGTAATAACGTACAGCCTATAATAAATGTGCAGATTAGTAAATAATAAGTGCATGTACGTATATATTCTTACAGAAATATTACAATTAAATGTTATAGGCAGAGTGAAAAAATTGGTAAGTGTAGGGAATTTATGATGGTATAATATCTGAGGAGATTTAAGACTAACTAATCAAGGCGACAGAATACTGAATAGAAAAACTTAGGATAGAAATGTACAAATGTGTGCTTCATGCAAGGAATAAAATAAAAAATTGTAGAACTGGGAACATTATTTCGAAATTATTAAAAATCCATAAAAATAAATAAATAAATAAATAAATAAATAAATAAAATGACAACTAGTCTAGAAAAATAAAATAAAAATTAACAGAAAATGTGACTAGTAAATAAAAAATCAATACATGCAGTAATGAGAATGATATTATACAACATCGAATTGGTTTTTCATGTTAAAAAAAATAATAATAAAGAAATCTATTTTTCACCACTCTTTTTTTTTTCATTTGCCAATTTAGAAAGAGCCAATTCCAATGGCACGTGCCGCTCATAACTTGCTTAAAAAACTCGAGAGGATTTGATTTAATGACAGACATTTGTTGATGTAGCTCTGGATAAAAAAAGATCCAACCTTGTTCATCTTTCTTTTATCTGTCCCACTTGCTGATTCTTTTATTTGTTCTCTTCAAGGCAGCCAGCAAATTGGACTACATCCATCCGGCAATTTTTGGTACAACTAGAGACATTGACACTTGCCACAAAAAAAGCGTGGGCTCTTGTGGGCGATAATTAAATTGTCAAAAGTTCGATGAACCTTGAGTTAGTTTGTAACTCAATATGTATCTATTTCTTTCATTTACAATATAGCATGCATTGCCATCACTAGAAACGTAATAATTTTAATTGATATAACAGTGTAACTTTCAACCTTTTAGCTACAAGGTTATTCCATGGTGACAAACGTAACATTTATAACTATTGAAACCATTGCGTATTCAAATTTATTTTCGATCACATAATAGTATAGCATGCTCAGAAATCTTAAAAAGTATACTGAATATTAAATTATGGCTAATTAAAACTAGAAGACAGTAGTAATAAAATTTCTTTTGATTAACGTAACGTGACCAACTTGACAAAAAATAATTACACTCAAAATGGAATATTTTAGTGGTGAGCACTTTTTTGTTTCTTATTTATGAATTGTAGTTATTTCATTCTTTTTTGTTGTTGTTGTTGTTGTTGTTTGTTCACATTTAGATGAAACAGTAATTTTTCATTCAACTGAACTCTGTATGGCCGTAAAAAAGACACTTCCTGTAGCAAATGGAATATCACAATGGAATATCACCATGTGTAGGCCATTTGAGCACTGTATTTCATTTTAGGATCATTTTATGTCGCGTTATATGAGATAACAAAGCTTAAATATAATTTATAAGCATTATATACTCTGAAATATTTTATAGTATTATTATACATTATAGTATTATTTTATACCGTTATTAGATAATTGTAGCATTGCTATTTTTATTTAAAAAGAAGAGTATATGTTTAATTAAATTAAAAAATCTGATAACTGTTACAATTTATATGAACTTTATTTTTTGCCTCTGAGATTTACATTTAAATAAAATAACCATATATAAAGTTACATACCCCCTCCCCTCCCCCCCAAAAATAATAATAATAATAATAAAATATAAAATAAATTGTAAAATATTATGAAGCGAATAACATAAGTATGATTTCGTCTACTTAAAGATTCATTAAAGCCATTGTATAAGAATGTGTAGAAATGATAATCCTTACGTCTATTCGAATAAAAATAAGAAAGAAAAATCATGCAATCTGTAGATTATGAACCATTTTCCAGAATTACGGAATAACAAAGAAATGTTATCTGTATAAATTGTTGTAACTTCTTAACACTTTATTCAACGAATATCCGACAAAACCAACTACATTATAGGTCAATTCATTTTTCTTTTATTTGTTAAAAGTCCTAAGAAATTTTTGCTGTTGTAACAAAAGTGCGTACCAGTTAAGAAAGGCACAAAATCTTTGAAAAACTTTTCAAACAATAATGCCATTATAAAATAATCTGAGCAGCCTTGTCTGCGATTTCTTATTGTTACGAATAACTTGTAGACTGTGTTGTGTGAGAAAGTAGATCTTAAAGAAACAGGCAGGTTCTAGTCGATGAATGCTCTTTCTTCAATGTAACTTCTCGAATCAGTACAACAAAATTGTAGTTACACGGCTGTTCTCGATCTAATTCAGAAGTAATGTTAATTCATCTGATATTCTGGTAGCAGTCCAAGGAAATGAAGCTGTCTCTCGTACCACAAAAGTCACTAATCGACAAAT